>JARGCV010000243.1:0-486022 GCA_034064705.1 Bothrops alternatus
CGGAGCGGCTTACAACATATACAAAACATCAAAGAATCTAAGTCCAATCAAAATATTAAAAATAGACACCCAACACACGTACAACTTTCGAGCAACAACCCACAATCATCCCCAGGCCTGCCGGCAAAGATAAGTTTTAAGGTTCTTTCGGAAGGCCGGGAGAGTGGGAGAAACGCGGACTTCAAGGGGCAGTTGGTTCCAGAGGGTGGGCGCCACAACAGAGAAGGCCCTCCCCCTAGGACCCGCCAAACGACATTGTTTCGCTGACGGGACTCGGAGGAGGCCGACCCTGTGCGCTCTCACCGGTCGTAGGGAAGTATGTGGCAGAAGACGGTCCCGTAAGTATCCTGGTCCAGAGCCATATAGGGCTTTATAGGTAATAACCAGCACTTTGAATTGTGCTCGGAGACCAATAGGCAACCAATGCAGCGTGCGGAGGGTTGGCGAAATGTGGTCACAACGTGGAAGGCCCACAATTGCTCACGCAGCTGCATTTTGCACTAATTGTAGTCTCCGAACACTCTTCAAGGGCAGCCCCATGTAGAGAGCATTGCAGTAGTCGATCCTCGAGGTGACAAGAGCATGTGTGACTGTGAGGAGAGACTCCCGATCCAAATAAGGATGCAACTGGTGCACCAGGCGAACCTGGGCAAATGCCCCCCTCGCCACAACCGATAAATGATGTTCCAATGTCAGCTGTGGATCGAGGAGGACTCCCAAGTTGCGAACCTTCTCCGAGGGGTTTATAGATTCACCCCCCAGGGTAATGGAAGGACAGATTGAAGCGTCCTTGGGAGACATAACCCACAGCCACTCTGTCTTGTCAGGGTTGAGCCTTAATCTGTTAACGCCCATCCAGACCCTCACAGCCTCCAGACACCGGCACATCACCTCAACCGCTTCACTGATTTGGCCAGGAGTGGAAATGTACAGCTGAGTATCATCAGCGTACTGATGGTATCTCACTCCATGCCGATGGATGATCTCTCCCAGTGGCTTCATGTAAATGTTAAAAAGTAGGGGGGAGAGAACCGACCCCTGAGGCACCCCACACGGGAGTAACCTAGAGGTGGACCTCTGACCCCCTACAAACACCGACTGCGACCGACCAGAGAGATAGGAGGAGAACCACCGTAACACGGTGCCCCCCACTCCCACTCCCTTCAGCCGGTGCAGAAGAATACCATGGTCGATGGTATCGAACGCTGCTGAGAGGTCAAGAAGCACCAGGATAGAGGACTGGCCTCTATCCCGGGCCCGCCAGAGATCATCCATCAGAGCGACCAAAGCAGTTTCGGCGCTGTAGCTGGGCCTGAACCCAGACTGCAGAGGCCCCAGATAATCGGCTTCCTCCAGAGACCGCTGGAGCTGGAGTGCCACCACCTCAACAACCTTCCCCACAAAGGGGAGGTTGGAGACCGGACGATAGTTGGTCAGAATTACTGGATCCAGGGAAGGCTTCTTGAGGAGGGGGTGCACGAGTGCCTCCTTTAAGGGAGCCGAAAGGACCCCTCCCTCAAAGAAGCGTTGACAATCTCCTGGATCCAGGTACGTGTCCCCTCCCTGCTGGCAAAAACCAGCCAGGAGGGACACGGGTCCAACAATGGCCCTGTCCACTTCATCAGGCGTAACAGCCTCAAACTCGCCCCAGATGATCGGACAAGAACATGCCCCTGTCCCCTCGACTGAATCGTTATCAGTCGATTCTGCTTCACAATTGGAGTCTAGGTCAGCCCGGATCTGAGCTACTTTGTCTGCAAAACAGTTGTTAAAATCCTCGGCACTACCCTGCAAGGGAGGCCCCAGACCCCTCGGGTTAAGGAGGGACCGGGTCACCCTAAACAGGGCGGCCAGGCAAGATTCCGCAGATGCGATCAAGGCAGAAAGATACAAAGATCTTGCCGCTTTAATCGCCTTCAAATAGGCTCTAATAAATGAGCTCAATCTGGTTCGATCAGATCCGGACCTGATATCAAAAAGGGGTTTGCGGCTCCCGGTGTTTTGTTTTCGGTGGGAAATGGGTCCAAGTGGCTCTTTGAGTGTTTTGGGTTGCCTACCCTGCACTAGGCCATTATCAGCCTTAGAAAACCCAGATGGGGGAAAGAATTTATGGATGTCTCAAAAAGGATGCAGTTTGCTTTTGGGGCAGTGGTATTTCCTTACAATTAATTTCTGTCTACTGGCATCCTTAAGATATGTTTGGAATGCAATGACAGATTTCCCAGTCTTCTATTTGCAATCGGCAATAACAACACAGCTAGATTTAGGAAGATGTTCTGTAGATTAATATTATCTTTCACGGTGTATTTGCAAATCAGTCAATACTAGCAAATTTGCTATTTTCCAGGGCATCTTATAGCACTTAAACTATTGACATCTCTTCATGCCTAGCAAAAAAAGAAGCATATAACAGTACATCTTGGAGGAGCACCTCAGAATATTTATTTAAATTTATTTATTTATATGATGTATAGAAACCACTCATCTCATAGCAATGACTCTGGATAATATTGAAAGATTACAGTCACCAGAGCAACACATAACCTATAACACCCTGCTTAAAACAACAGCCTCCCACCATCACCCATGGAACTCACCTAACCTCGTGGCCCAAATGCCTGGGGAAACAGCCAGGTCTTCAGAGCCTTCAAGCTATCAGAGCTGAAATTATTTGTAGTATTCTTTTTTCATAATTCCTCCACAACACTACAGATAAGCCAAGTTCCTTTAAGTACTGTTCCAAAGCATCAAAGTAGGAATAGAACTGAAGGCATTATGTGGTCACTCCCATTATCCTGAGCGTGACAACACTTCCCAGCAAGCAAGCTTGTAAGGGAAAGGGAAAATCCACAAGGTGGCAATCTGCAAGTTGAAGGAAGGCATTGCATCTAGGAAAATGGACCCCCAATATCGAATTTAGAACAAGATGAAAATTGCAGATCACTTTTGTATTTTTGCCAAGAAAACTCTATGAACAAGACGGTAAAATTTAGATGAAATTGAAGCCAGCTGGTGAGATTCTCCAGATCAGAGAGCCCACTTTTTATTACAGCGAAAGAATGTCAAGAAATACGGACATGGTGACATGACCAGACAAAGTTATAACAAAGTCTTATCACTAAATATAGTGTCAGTATTTAAAGGGAGTTCCTTTATTTTTTACAACTGGAACGTGGCATGTAAGAAGCAACTAAAGAAATGAACCATATTAGTTGTAAGCAGCCGGTTCACATCACTTCGGCAGAACCGGTAGCTAATTTTTTTGTTGCCCAGGCCCAGAATGGACTTCCAGAAGCAGCATCCACACAAAGAACTGGTTGTTCACATATTTGAATCCCACCCCTGGTTGTAAGAATGGATTCTCTCACTGATAAAAAAAGCTAATAGCTATTGTATAAATAATATTCAAGTATAGAATATTGTATAAATAATATTCAAGTATAGAATAGTCCTTTGAGAAAAGGGCATATTGATGTATCAGATTCATATTACAAAATGAGACAGATTTCTATTTAACATACTTCCTAATGCTGGCTCATACCCAGAGCTTATTTTAAATATAAAGTGGATTTTAATCCTTATTAAATTAGGCAGCAGAATATTTTTTAATTTTAACTGTTAGGCCATTTCAGTGCTTCTAATTTGGATCAATTTGCTTAACTTATTTGAGTGATAAAAGAACTGGGTCCTTTGCAGTAGATGCTATCGGTTTGGTATAGAAATAGCCCACTATTTTATTTGTTATAGATGTCCCAAATACATTCCAGTAGTTTATTTCTTATTTCAGGATTGGGCTTTGATACTGAAAATAGATAGCGAAATTCCCCATTGTACAGCATGAGAACAAAACATTGTGTACTGATTTTCTATTGCTCGTAGATCCTCTTAATATAACTAGGCATGGATGCTTAAGGAATCTGTAATGTGTTATCAAGAATTAGCAATTAGGTCAGTGGTGGTGAACCTATGGCACGCATGCCAGAGGTGGCACTCAGAGCCCTCTCTGTGGCATGCACACCGTTGCCTCAGCAGAATTCGCCAGAGTAGTGAGCATGTGGTGTTTGGAAGCAACAGGGCAGGAAGTGAGTGAGTAAGTGGCATTGGCCCCCCGGGGATGCCCAGGAGATGGCGAGGGACTGGCCCTGGCTACGCTCACCCAATCTGCCATGATCACTGCAGCCACACCCACCCAGTGGGCCATGCCCCCTGCCCCCCAAGGGCACCACAATGCAGATGCAGCCCTGGCACTTTGCGATAAATAAATGGGTTTTGGGTTGCAGTTTGGGCACTCTGTCTCTAAAAGGTTTGCCATCATTGAGTTAGGTAATGTAGATTATTCAGGAATATAATACTGATTTCCATTAATTATTTTAAAGCTATCTAAAATCCTATAGAATATTTTTCCACATCTAAAAAAAATGACAGCATCTATAAACTGCCAGCATAGGGGGACTGTGTCTGTATGAAACTGTGCTGGGATTTAAATAGCATGGATTAAAAATAATGAATATACAAGTAATCCTTGGTTAATGGCTGCTCTGTTTGTTTGTTTGTTTGTTTGTTTGTTTGTTTATTTATTTATTGGATTTATATGCCGCTCCTCTCCAAAGACTCGGAGCGGCTTACAACATCTATATAAAACAACAGATCATAATCTGAATCCAACCAAAAATATTTTAAAAAATGAGAAACATCACACACATTCAACATTCACACCACAGTTCACAATCATCCCCAGGCCTGCCGGCAAAGATAGGTTTTAAGGTTCTTTCGGAAGGCCAGGAGTGTGGGAGAAACGTGGACTTCAGGAGGTAGTTGGTTCCAGAGGGCGGGTGCCACAACAGAGAAGGCCCTCCCCCTAGGGCCCGCCAGACGACATTGTTTCGCTGACGGGACCCGGAGGAGGCCGACCCTGTGCGCTTTCACCGGTTGTAGGGAAGTATGTGGCAGAAGACGGTCCCGTAAGTATCCTGGTCCAGTGACTGTTCAATATTACAAGAGCACTGAAAAGGTAGATTTATGACTGCCGTTTTAATTGGAGAACTACCTGTTAACGTGTATTTGAATTTGATTTTGTACAAGCTATCATATAGAATTTAATCTTTAGACAAAGGCCTTTTTCTCATGGCCACATTAATGTTTTCCTCCAGTCAATGAGGAAACCAAAAGTGTAAGTTGGCATACTTTGTACTACCGGTAGCTCCACAATCCTGTTCTTCCCCTGCAATAAGGAAGGCAACTGGAGCTGTCCTAGCATATTAAATTCTGGAAAAGTGAGGAGAAGTGATTGGTCCTCTCTTCTCCTCCCCTCCCCTGCCCTTTCCTGTCCCTCCTCTTGTTAGTTTTTTTTTTTTTTTTACAAGCTTTACATTGCCACAAGCGTGGCAGGGTGACATTGTAACATCTGTAAATCACTAGTGAAGTAGCAAATCCTACTACAGAGCAAAAAGGGAAAGGAGGTACAGCACTGTCAAACAGGATGGGAGGGGCAGGAAGGATTTTTGACAAGGCAAAACAAAGGCTTTAGCTACCTCTCTTGTATGTTTTCCTACAATAGATAGCAAGTTTTCCTGATGCCAATTGCTCAGTCTCAGCAACAATAAAATACAGTCTATTTCCCTTCCTTACCCTAAATTAGACAGTTGAAGGCTTGAGGTAACCAACTCTGCAGTCTCAGTTCTGATTTGATAATCAAAAGAAACCACCTCGTTGCACAGAAGCTTCATTTGTTTTATTCTAAGCATGCATGACAGGCTTCTATAAAAGAGGAGCAGATCTTGCAGCCTTTCCATCTGTCCTCTCCTGTCAGGCAAAGGATCCTTCTAGGTGTCTCCTGGGGAAAAGTTGGGGGAGGGGGGAGGAATATTACACAATGCTAGAGTTGCCAGAAGGGAAGACTTACAAGATGCCTTTTCCTCCTCCTCCCTTTTTCTCTGGATTTCCAAGAGTTCACTGTGGACAGATTTCTGGTTCTGCATGACATTCTCCATTTTTCAGTCTGAGTAAAAATGTGTTCTGGAGACTAAAAAAACTGATGGGAATCCTGCAGGTAAAGGAAATGTTAATAGTCCCTTAGAAACTACCACAGTGGGAAAAGGATCTTTCAATCAGCTATTGGAAATGGGCTCCGTGGGAGGGACAGTCATTTCTCCAGCTGGGCCTGCATCAAAGCAAGTAAAGGGGGAGGTAAACCTCCAGGGTTACTAGGGCATCTATTTCTAAGGGAGCCTGCACTGAACTGCAGCATTAAAACAAAAAACAAAAAAAACACAGGATACAGTGTTTTTGTCATGTCATTCCCTCTCATCCTCAAGAATTCTATGGCCATTAAACTGGCAACATAAGAAAAAAAAAACTGTGAGAAGGAAAAACCCTTATAAAACCCTCATGCCACCCTTGCCATACATTCCACTCACCAACCTTGATCATCCTTGACTTCTCAGTGAACTCATATAACAAAAGCCTGCTTCAGTCTTGCTGCCTATGTTGACACTTGCACTGAAACTAAGTGAATTGCTCTCTATGAAATTGGAAAATATCAGTAGCAATAGCACTTAGACCAGGGGTTCTCAACCTTGGCAACTTTAAGACTTGTGGACTTCAACTCCCAGAATTCCTCAGCCAGCTTGCTGGCTGAGGAATTCTGGGAGTTGAAGTCCACAAGTCTTAAAGTTGCCAAGGTTGAGAACCCCTGACTTAGACTTATATATCACTTCACAGTGCTTTACAGCCCTCTCTAAGCAGTTTATAGAGTCAGCATATGGCCCCCAACAATCTGGAGCCTCATTTTACCAACCTGGGAAAGATGGAAGGCTGAGTCAACCTTGAGCCACTCAGGATCGAACTCCTGGCAGTGGGAATGCATTCTGCATTCTAACCATTGTGCAACCACGGCTCTCACTAGCTCAATCAAAATCATAAGGAAACTTTTCAAGATATAGAAACCTTTCACACAGAATGAAATTCTCCCACCTGGACCCATCACTCAAGGTCAACATTTGGTCACAAAAGAAGTGAAGATTATCTTGTCTCACTGGATGAGACAATGGAATTTCCTCCCCAGCTCAGTCCCCCCCCTCCCCCAAATCAGTTTGGATATAATGGATCTAGTTTTAATACAGGTAGTCCTTGTTTAGTGTCCACAACTGGAACCAGCAACTTGATAGTTAAGCAAAGGGTTGCTAAGCGAAACCATGACTGCTTAACAATCTTACTTCCGCTTTCCTTTGTTTTACAGTTCTGTGAAGCTTATAAATGCAAAAGATTGTGGCATTTTTCATGGCTTTGTAACTTCAAAGGATTGCTGTCCTAGGCAGTTGCTAAATGAGGATCACCTGAAATTAAGAAAAAGTTGAATATGCCTGCAGTCTTTTTTATCTCATAAAGGCAACTTTGATTTCTAAACTGGCATATCCTGTCACTTAAAGTCTATTTTCAGTTGTTGTTTCCATTTGCATTATGTCTTGAAAGGAAAGTTTCTTTAAGCTTCAGTAAAATAATATACTAAAGAACACAAAATCTCCTTTTTGTTAAGAGTATCATTATGTACGGGCTGCATATGCTTCCATTAAAAAGTCAAGCAAATGTTTTTAAAACATGTTTTTATTTTATATTCTAGCATTAGAATATAATTTAGCGTTGAATCTAGAATATTTTAGCATCAAATCTTGAATGAGGATAAGTTTGGCTTCTTCCTCAGTCCCAGAAAGCTCGAAGTAAAAAAAACCTTGTCCTCTTTCCTCATGTGTCTCATCAGAATCCAACAATAGGCGACCTTCCTTTAACAAATGAGTTTCAATCTGTAGTGCAACAAAGGAACAGATTAGGGAGAAAGAAATAGATCTGTAAATAATCACTTGCATCTCTGAAATTGCTGAACAAACTCTCTGGGCTTTGTATGCCTGTTGTGAGTGTATTTTAAGCTTTATTTTCCAGTCAGAAAAATTTCTGGGTGTGGTATTTCCTCAATGACAACAATGGACTAAAACTATCGAATCTATATTATTTGAGGTTGGCGCTCCCTCTCTGCTAGAAATACTGCAGAATTGGAGAAAAAAATTCAACCACTGAAAAGAGAAATGAATGAGAACTACAGCTAATGGATATGCCCCTAAATTAAAGAGGTTCATTTTACCCACTATGCTATGTCATCCTATTTATTTATTTTATTTTATTTCAATTCCAGCTGTGTCTGAGTAGTTTACAAATAATAACTTGAAAAATCAATACAAACCAAATACAAGAAGGGATCTGGGTATAATATTCAAACAGAAAATAAAAATAACAGACCCTAGAGCAGGGGTTCTCAACCTTGGCAACTTTAAGACCTATGGACTTCAACTCCCAGAATTCCTCAACCAGCAAAGCTGGCTGAGGAATTCTGGGAGTTGAAGTCCACAAGTCTTAAAGTTGCCAAGGTTGAGAACCCCTGCCCTAGAGTCAACATCCACTGTTTGATTTAGTTTAGTGTGTTGTGCAAATCTGGTCTCTGAAGTTTTTAGGGCACAGTTTTTGGCATCTTATAAAGTGGGAACAAAGACAACTGTGGGTTAAGCAATAAGTCATAGTGAAACAAACCATGGTGTAGCTTTTAAGTTTTATCTCTACATTAATAAACAAACAAACAAATAAACAAACCCAATAAAATAGGAAATACTTCCACAGTTCATTGATTAAAAAAAATCTTTCTGGTGCCAGCCTTGTGCGCATGCACAAGGCGCAAAAACGCTCTGTTCCTATTGGTTGACATTGTCCAGGTTTCTGGTCATATAAAAAGGTCTGCGTGCCTTTTGCTTTTGCTTTTGCTTGGTTGTTGTAGACGGAGAATAAAGTGTTTGTTCAGTATCGCCATGTGTCATCATTCGCACGTGAACGAAATACACAACACTGGCGACGAAGGTGGGATCCTTTGCAAACCGGAACAAAAGATTTGAGGACTTACCCAGGAAGTCCTGAAGAGGGGAAGTCTGAATCAGCATCCCAGCCTGCCAGTACAGCGTCGCTGTAGGTTGAACTCAGCTAAAGGACCCTTTCCCCAACAGCAGCCTGTAGAGGAAGCGAGTGGTGAAGGTCGTAAAGCTTACAATGTCGAAGATAGGCCGCTTGACTGATTTTGATGT
Organism: Bothrops alternatus; assembly: GCA_034064705.1. NCBI lineage: Eukaryota > Metazoa > Chordata > Lepidosauria > Squamata > Viperidae > Bothrops > Bothrops alternatus. The sequence goes on from JARGCV010000243.1 coordinate 9,120, forward strand.
CTCCCACCCAGAGAGATGGAATTCCTACATAGCAAGGGTAGAGAATTACTTCCGAGTAAATCAGATTAGAGAAGACGGCCTGAAGGCAGCAACTCTTTTGTGTGCCTGTGGACAAGAAGCTTTTGACATCGCAGAAAATCTGGTGGCCCCTCCACCTCTGGAGTCAGTAACCTATGCTGACTTGAAGAAAATGTTGAAGGAACATTTCCAGCCGAAGTTATCTGTTATTGCTTGGAGGCACGCATTCGAGCAGAGAGACCAATCTGCTGTGGACTTTATTGTGGCCTTAAGGCAAGCAGCCAGACCTTGTGAGTTCAAGGATCTGGAAGAGAGGCTGCGAGATCGTTTTGTCTGTGGCTTGAGGAGCAGAGACTTACAACAAAAGATTTTTGCAAAAGAAGATGTCTTGCGTTGCAAGAGGTGGCAGCTGAGGAAGCAGCAGGCGGGGCTGTGAAGGCCTTGCGCCTTGCCAGGAATCCTCCAGACACAGCTACAGTCCATCAAGAGGACGTTCGAGAAGGATCAGAAGTGGATCCTGAAGAGGAGGTCGACAGACTTCACCAGCCAGCTGAGAGGGGGCAGAAGGGATGTCCGGTCAAGGCCCCAGCATCGCTTCAATGCTTCGGGTGTGGAGGACGCCACAAGCGAGCTGACTGCAGGTTTCGCTCCACCATTTGCAGGGCATGTGGCAGGCAGGGCCACATTGCATCCATCTGTTTGGGTCGCCAAAAGGTTCAACCTCGGGAAGAATTGCTTCAGAAAGGTACCAGGGTCTCCAACCAAAACAGGGTAGGTTTCTGCGCATCACACAGGAGCATTCTAAGAATAGGGACACACAACCCCCTTAAAAAGAAACTTTCCATTAACGTAAGGTTGCAAGGGATTCCCTTACTGATGGAGTTGGACACAGGGTCCGCTCTTTCCATTATTTCAATTAATACCTTTAAAAGGATTTGCAGCAGTAGTGGCCTTCGAGTTAAACTCAGGCCATCGAATCTAATACTCACTGATTTTCAAAATTGTATGATGTGTGTTAAGGGGGAGGCCACCCTTAGGGTATAGTATAAGGATTTTGAAGGTTCCCTAGATGTGGTGGTTGTTGGGGGGTGAACGTACGAGTCTTATTGGACTCGATTGGTTCGAGGCTCTGGAAATCCAGGTAATTGGGCTGCACAGCTTGCAAATGCTGGGCCTTGCAGAGGTTTGCAAGGAGTTTGCAGATGTGTTTAGTTCAGAGCTTGGGTCCTACAAGAGGCCTCCCATTTCGCTAAGGTTAGACCCAACCATCACGCCCATCAGGGTTAAGCCTAGGAGGGTACCTTTTGCCCTCAAAGGTAAGATTGATGCTGAGCTGGACAAATTGCTCCAGCAGGGCATTCTAGAACCTGTGGATTCAAGTCCATGGGAAACCCCCATAGTAATGCCTCTAAAGGCTAATGGGGACATACGTATATGTGCAGACTATAAATGCACACTGAATAAGGCGCTGCAACAGCACGCTTATCCAGTGCCTGTGGTAAGTCACATTCTGGCCTCCCTCAAGGGGGGCGCATTTTTTAGAAGCTTGACCTGGCACAGGTCTATCAACAGCTACCTGTTGATGAGGCAGTTGCAGAGGCCCAGACTATTGTAACTCACAGGGGGGCCTTCAAGGTCAAGAGACTGCAATTTGGGGTAAATGTAACCCCTGGCATATTCCAAAGTGTCATGGACAGCATACTTTGAGGTATTCCTGGGGTCTGTCTCTACTTTGATGATGTCCTCATTGCTGGGGAGTCATCTCAAAATTTAGCAGAAAGATTAAGGACTGTCTTGCTTCGTTTTCGAAAAGCAGGCCTTAAACTAAAGAAGGATAAATGTAAGATAGAGTCACTTCTACTGACTTCTTAGGATTCAGGATTGATGCTCAAGGCATTCACCCTGTTGAAACTAAATTGCAAGCTATCCAGCAGGCCCCAAGCCCTAAGTCTAAGACGGAGCTGCAAGCCTTCTTAGGGCTATTAAATTTTTACCATGCATTTCTCCCACATAAAGCTGCAGTGGCAGAGCCATTACACAGGCTCTTAGACAAGCAGGCTCCTTCGCAGTGGACTAAAGTCCATGACAAGAAGTTAAGGCCTAGCTCACTTCTAATGCTGTTTTAGCGCATTTCAATGAGCAACTGCCTGTTTGCATCGCATGCGATGCATCTCCTTATGGGGTGGGAGCTGTACTTAGCCATCTGAAGGCTGATGGGACACAGGTCCATGTGGCTTATTATTCAAGGACTGTATCTTCTGCAGAGAGAAATTACGCTCAAATTGACAGAGAAGCCTTGGTCATAGTGGTTGGCATTAGGGAATTTCATGATTTCTTATATGGCCGCCATTTCATGGTCTATACTGACCATAAGCCTCTGCTGGGTTTGTTTACCACCAACAAACAGACCCCACATATCATTTCTCCTCATATGCTGAGATGGTCCATTTTTATGTCAGCATATGACTATACATTAGTTCATAAACCAGGAAAAGAAATGGGTCGTGCAGATGGCCTGAGCAGATTACCCCTGAACCAATTAGAGCCAGATTCTGCTCCAGCCATTAATATTCTGTCCATTCAGGAATTGTCTGAGTCTCCCCTCAATGCTAAAGACGTGGCTGCTGAAACTGTCACTGATCACACGCTTGCACACGTGCTGACATGGATGTTGTCAGGATGGCCTGACAAGTGCCCAGATACTGAGTTCCAAAGCTTCTGGCACAAGAAGCATGAGTTTTCCACTTTCAAGGGTTGCCTGTTATGGGGTAGCAGGGTTGTGATTCCAGCCTCATTGAGGTCTAGAATCTTGATCTCTCTGCATGAGCGACATCCTAGTATAGTCAGGATGAAAGCGCTCATGCGCAGGCATCTTTGGTGACCTGGGCTCGATAAAGCCATCGAGGCCCAGGTGCACAGGTGCCAAATGTCCCAACAGTCTCGGCCTGAAATGCCTCAGGCCCCAGTACATAGGTGGGAGGAAACTCAAACCCCATGGTCTAGGGTGCATATAGATTAAGCTGGGCAATTCTTCCTGGTTGTTGTTGATAGCCGTTCCAAGTGGCTAGAGGTTGTTCCTGTTTCCTCCACTACTACTGCCAGGACCATCCAGGTGTTGAGAGGACTTTTTGCATCACACAGTCTTCCAGATGTGCTGGTTTCAGATAATGGCCCTCAATTTACCTCTTCTGAGTTCCAGGCTTTCCTTCAGGCCAACCTGATCTGGCATGCACCATCAGCTCCCTTCCATCCATACTTCAACGGACTGGCAGAGAGAATGGTGCGCACCATCAAAGATGCCCTTAAGAAACTGACTTACGGTAACTGGCATCACAGGTTAGCAGATTTCCTTCTTGGACACCGCACCACACCATGCACAGCCACAGGGAAGAGCCCTGCTGAACTCCTCTGGGGTCGCCGCCTCATCACTAAACTGGACAGGCTTCACCCTGACTAGGTGGCTTCACAGGTGTCACAACACGGGCACCTAGGAGATTCCAGGTGGGCGATCCAGTTTGGGCAAGAAACTATGGGCCTGGTCATCCCTGGGTCACAGCTGTGGTCTGCAAGGTCTCGGGGCTGTTGTCATACGAAATTGCCTTGGGTGACGGCCGTGTTCTTCGCCAACTGCATTGGAGATTGGACTCGCACCCTTCCGCTCCTGGCTCTGCTCTGGGGGGGGGAGGAGGATCATAATATGCATTCTGGGTCACGGTTTCCCAGGACTAACAGGCCCTCACTAGCTGCTACTGAGGCTGTTTGGGATTCATCCCAAGGTTCCGTAAGTGCTCCAAACGAATTCACTGGATAAGATTCATCCCACACATCCATAATTACTCCAGACAGGGAGTCACACCGGGGGTATCCACAGTATTCACATATGTCAGATAGTGCTCCAGACAGGGAGACTGACCAGAGGTATCCACACAAATCACAAGCAGCAAGAGAAAAAGAATTCCATCAGGGGCGCTTGCCAAAGTCCGGAATTGCTCCCAAAAGGAGGTCACCAGCAAATGGGGTTGCCATGGAGGCGACTCCTGACTCTGGCACCTTGGGCACGTGCTTGGGGGCCACAGAGTACTGGGGCACTTCCGCTACCCAGCACTCTCCACCTGCTGGCCTTGGGCTCGAGGGACAGCATTCCCAAGAGGGGTCCATTGTGGACTTGGGGACTTCCACCCCTCCAAGGTATGCTGGTTTGGACTTAGAGGGTCCAGCCAGCCAGCAACTGGGCGGGTCAACCGAGTATTTGGGGCAGCAAAGTCCTGGCCTGCCTAGCCTGGTAAGCGAGCAGGTAGGCGAGGCACCCTCACCAGGGTCATCTGGGGATTTAGGGCTCAGCAACACCCTGGCCTGCCTAGTCTGGAAGGCGAGCAGGTGGGATATCCAATCTCTCTGGGCCTTAGAAGGTTGCAGCGGGCCAAGTGCCCACCCAAACATCTGAGAGACTTTGTGAAGTTGCTGTCAAATCATGAGGGAACTGTTTATGAGGCCCCTGAATATTTTGTATTATTTTTTTGATTTCGGATACATTTATTGTATTAATCAATATTGAAGAGGGCTTGCCTGAGGGCAGACTCATGTATTCCACACTCCTTGCATTTGAATAATACAACTGTATGCCACTCTTCCCAATACATGACGTACATGAGTGTACGTGAAGTATGTTCCATCTAGGGGGGAGGGGTGTTGTGTCCCGAGCCTGCAAAAGCAGGCTCGGGACATTGCATTGGTCCCGGGCATTCAAAAAGTTGCCCGGGACCAGATAGAGTGGCGCCAGCCTTGTGCACATGCGCAAGGCGCGAAAACGCTCTGTTCCTATTGGTTGACATTGTCCGGGTTTCTGGTCATATAAAAAGGCCTGCTTTTGCTTTTGCTTTTGCTTGGTTGTGGTAGACGGAGAATAAAGTGTTTGTTCAGCATCGCCATGTGTCTTCATCATTCTCACGCAAACGAAGTACACAACAGTGACCATATGAAGTCCTTGCTTAACTACATTGTGGGGATTCACTTAAAGATGGCAACTGGAAAATTTTGGAACTGTTGTTGCTAAATCATGCAGTCACATGATGTCACATTTTATGGCCTCATTGCTTAGTGGTGGAAATTCTGGTCCATCATTAAATGAGAATCATCTTTATTGCATTTCCTTTCCAGATGCTTCCAGATCATCCCACTTGATTTCCTATGTTCTCATTTTAGGTAGCTGTTCTCTCTACAGAAGTACAGATAATTGCTAACCAATGCATCTCTTAGCCATTACTGTTGGCTTCTAGGAGAGAATCTGTGAGTTCCTCTTTGCACATGCTCAAAAGTACACAGATTGAAAAATAGCACTAACATTCAATCTCAGTAAATTGGTGCAAAGGATACTCTGCAGCATAGACAGGTCCAGGGCATTTTTTTGTCATAGAACGCCCAGAACGGAGTTCCTGCACCTTTTTTGGATGGAATCTTGTAGGGTAGGCAAGGCAGGTTGTATGATATGTGTGAGTTCCGGCATTTTTTTTTTACAAAAAAAAGCACTGGACAGGTCTAAATGTACTGTCAGATGTAAGGGTTAATATGAACTGGAATAAGCCAGCTGTTACTAAGACTGCCATCTGGATACTCCCTTAGGGTGGAACTAGATATAAAAAGGGAAACACCAGGTTCTCAATCTGTTGCTTGTTTCTTTGAACAATGTTAATAGTAACATTAACAGGGTGTATTATGTGGGAAAGGACAATTAAATGAAGAGGACAAAGCAGATTGGTCTTGACTTGTTGGGTCTTTTCACCATTTTCCAGATATACATATTTTTCCCACTTTCAAACCAACCAAAACTCTCCAAAACATCTTAAGTAAACAAAAAGATGCTAAAGGAGGGGGAAAAACAAGGAGCCATCGATTCTGTAACATACAACGTAAGGACTGTAACAGCCATTGAATAGGACAGATAGACAGAAGACTAGAAGAGTGCATCCCTGAACTACATACCCTACTGAATATAAATAGCCAGAAAATTCCACATTGACTGATAATAATACCATGTCAGGTAATGAAACATCTGCAAGCTTGGTTATTTGCAAGTAAGTGTCTGCAAAGCAAATAACTAAACTAAAAGATCATCAAGGATTCCACATTATTTGGTAGGTCAGGCCTGAAAATTAGTGTGTGCAGAGTGAGAGGTGGGAGATTCTGATGACAATAGCTTGCTGATCTTGGTTGATCTTGAAAAAGCTAAGCAATATGAGACTTCATTGGTATTTCATGAGAGACTATCACGGTTACAAGCCAGGCTGGAAGGGCTTCCAGAAAAATGCAATCACAAACTAATTCTAGCACTGTTGCTAAATAACCTTCATAGGCATAGACAAAGTTTATAATAACAGGCAGTTCTACAGTAAAAAGTCAAAATGATCAATGAACAATCTTAGAAAATTAAAGTTGTTGAAATTGCTAAATTCAATTATCTTTCAAGTCAGACGGGGATATAGATATTGAGAGATCCCATTAAATTACGACTACCATCAACCTAGCATATTGATATAATATTATTGCCTTCTAATCTGTCTGGAGTTTGCCCTGCCTTTTCTATCCTAATTTCAAATCTTCTGCAATTTCTTTTGGTCAGCCAGCAAAGAGGGCATTAATCAGAAGATGAGCATTCAAGCCGCATAAATGATTTATGCTCATTATATTCTTCTACAGTTTGTGGTTTTTTCCTTAGGGTTATGTCTTTAATTTGTATTTTTAATATGCTTGCGTAGGTATTGAGTCCTAACATTTTGATTTTTAGGATTGCACATTTCATCCTGAGTAGAATTACATATTTCTTTATATGCTTTTTATGCTTTAAAGTTTGCGCACTTTAAACAAATTTTGGGCTAAACACTGACTCAGGTTATGCCATTACTAATTTGTGTACTAGATCTGTTCTATTTTTGAGACTTTCTGAGCTATAAGGGATTGTTGGAAGGTATCTTACAGACATTAGACATCTTCTCCTGTCCAGATGGTATGGCATAAGACAATTTGAAATCACATGGTTAGACAGAAGCTGAAAATGCCCTGGAGGGGCGCCTGGGTGATCCAGCATCTTGTTCAAGACAATCCATCTTTTGTTCTCAGAGTGTGCCTTCACAGCCAAATTCTCTTGGCCTTTGGAAAGCCAGATGGGTCAGGGCTGGGAAGATTGGTTGAACAGATCTGAATTTATTAACACACTGTGGTATGTAAGGTTGGATTGGATTCAGCTTCAGTTAATGTGGGCAATCTTGTTCTTTTCTGTGGTTATACTAGAAGAAACTGAATTTAAAAAACCAAAAGTTCTAATACAAAATAAAAATCAGTGCATGTTAAAGACAATGTATTTCAGATTTTATATACATTTATATAATCTTTGCAGTTTTTTAAGAGGGAAATTGCCCAGAAAATTTGATGAGGTATTTCAGGAAGAATAGAACTTCTCTGAGATGTTCCAATATTTTTGCACTATAACATGTTATGTAGGAATGAAACAGATTCTCCAGTGTACAGAGCTCACTATCAGTTTTGGAGTTGTGGATAGTTTAGAAAATGAACTCAAATATGTACTGTTGGCCCTGATACAATATCGCAAAAATCCATTCTAGTATCTTTTGGCTCATAAATTAACATCTAAAAGGAGCATAAATAAGTGAATTAATTATAGGATGTCAAATTAGGCCTGACCTCTCATGATTATATAAAGAAATGCCCTTCATCTTGATTTCTCTTCACTGGTAAATCACAGCTTTTCCAAGGATATTCTAATAATATCTTTGAATCCATCCATTCAACTTATTCATGGCCTTCTCCTTTTATTCCCAAACATTGTGAAGCATAATTGTTTTTTTCTAGGCCCTCATCCCAACAACACATTAGTTTTTTTAGTTGCTGATCATTGGTTCAAGGGACCAATTATTCTCTGTTTCAGACCAGACCAATTGATAGTTTTTTATGAAGTCCATAATTATTTCTAAATCTGTAATTTGAAATATTTATAGATAAGAGATAAGATAACCTTTATTGTCATTTTTTTACTGTGGGCACAACGGCACACATCAAAAATGAAATTTAGTTGCCTGCTCTCAAAGTGAAGCACATACATGACATACACTTAAACATACTATGAACAACATATGTATAGACCTACACCCTACATTTACGTAGCAAATAAATATTAAATACTGTCCATCTTGAATATATAACGGAAGGAGGAAGCTTGAAAGTTCACAAGGTTGATGCTGTATGGAATGAAACTATGGCTGAATCTGAATGTTCTGCTTTGGATACCACAAAGCCTCCTCCCAGAAGGTAACAAGGAAAACAGGTCGTGAAGAGGATGTGTAGTGTCCCAGATAATTTTACGGGCTCTGCTCAAGCAATGCTTCTGTGCTATGTCCTGGATGGGAGGGAGGGAACTGCCAATTATCTTTTCTGCCATTCTCACCAGTCTCTGCACCGCCTTCCTGTCTGAAGCAGTGATGCTTCCAAACCAGACTGTGATGCTGTATGACAGGATGTTCTCAATCGTCCCCCTGTAGAAAGTGGTCAGGACAGGGGAAAGAAGATGTGCTTTTCTCATGCGATGCAGAAAATGCAGGAGCTGCTGTGCCCGCTTCGCCAGTTTCTCACTGTTGAGTAACAAAAGTCAGCCTATTCGTTAGCTGCAGACCCAGGAATTTCTCTTTCTCTTGCTATTTTTCAACACCCAGTTTTCACAGCCATACACTCCCATTGGGAAAAAGATATCATTTTAGTAACAACAAAGATTTACATAGCTAAAGCAATAACTACACTGATCTTTATTGTTACTGAAATAATGTTATCTTTCATTATCTTATTTAAGTTTCCTATTGCTTTCTTTCATATAAAGTAATTAATTTTCCCATCTCCACTGTGCTGCTATCATGATTTATTCTTAATCTCAAGACACAAAATTATCTACAAGCAACTGCAAGTTAAATAGGAAGGAAGAATGACATTAATTTTATTTTCCTAATATTTAACATTAACTTGGACTTTTCACTACGCAATTTTTACTTTCCTATTGAGCTCCTCTAAGTCTTCTTTCTGTTCAGTTAACATAGTTATAGTGTTTATATATCTTAAACTGTGTTTCAATTTTCAGTTCTCATTCCACTTCCAGTGCTGCCATTCTGATAATATATTCACTATACTAGTTAGGCAGATATGGGTACAATCTGTTTCAAATTCACTTCTTTTTCTATTATGAACCATTTTGTTTCTCCAAATTCCAAACTATGTCTTAGTATCTTTATTATTCCAGATGGAGTGTTAAGAGAAGACGTCTGCAAGAAGAGATGAGATGGGGAAAACCATCAAGCTGAAAATTAAAGTTACATCGTTTTTTAATGAAAATCAATAGGCACATGGCAAGCAGAAGGGACAGCAATTTATCTTTCCACATTACATTTTTTTGCATAACTTAAAGCTGCTGCCATTCACTCTGATTATTTAAGACATAAGGATTCTATCTCAAATATGTTTAGCACCTCCATGTAGGAATCTATACATTTGGAGGAATATGTGAAACAAAATCTGTGCATACTTTCTGACTTTAGAAGTTTTAGGAAACAGCAGGCATTTTGTGATTTTCCTTGATTCCCAGAAGAAAGACAGTCATTGACAAAAAAGGCAGTAATCTATCCTTGATCATGGTACTAGGGAAGAGAGTACGGCTTGCCAAGAATTCTATACTAATGCCTACAGATTGCAAGCATTTGGGTCCTAAGAAACAGCTTGGTGGGGAGGTGGAACAATGGAAGAGTTCCCAGAATGGCTCAGGTCTAGCAGGAATTAAATTTCTAAGACATCCTTCTCTTGATTCACAAGAGATATGATGCCTACATATGAATGATTGTATATATGAAGATAAAATACAATGCTTTCAGAAACAGTCAACATAGCTGTGACATAGCCATGTTATCAATGGAGACTATACATTTTGTTTCGTGATTTTATATTGTCTCTTTAACTTGCTGTTCTTATCCCATTTTTGTCATTGTACTTGTTGTTTCTGAGCCACCTATAACCTTTATGAAGATGAGTAGATAGATAAATAAATAAACAACCTAGAAATTTTCTATAAGGGAGGTCTGACTTATCCTAACACTGCCCATCTTTTACTTTAATGTGTTTTTAACTTGCTTTATATAAAACAACTTCCACCAAATATCAACAATCAATTATATCGGGAAAATCATTAAAGGCATTAACTATTAATGCAACCAGTTACCATGACATTTAATTTATGCATACTTGTGCAATTTTTAAAGAACACAAGTATTTTCTATTCTCACAGCAAGTCTGTGAATGCCTTTAAGATTTCTGTTTCTATTTTAAGATGAACGAATTAGAGGGGAGAGAAATTTTACCCAAATCAAACAATGGCCATAAAGTTTTACATTTTTTCAGAGGTAATGTTATTAAATTAAATGTATTTATCCTAAGAAAGGATATAAACAAACTATAGCATGCCTAAACGTAAGTACTCCAAATATAAGTCCCTTTGTGGGTTTTTTTTCTTTCTCATTTTCTCTGAATTTTGATGCAGCTGGATTAGGTAGTTCATGGTTGTGCAAAATTTTGAAAACTTCCTCCATGTTCTTATTATGAAAGCAAACTCATAATAATGCCAATGGTTTCAAAAACCTCAGAAATGAAATGCAAATAATATTTCTTGAATTACCAGTTCAAAAATACTGGAAAAGTAATTGTCTGAAAACTAATGTTTACACCTATAGACTGAAGAATCAGAGATTAGGTTCTTTTGGAAGATACCACCATCCATTCTTGAAGAGATGCACTCTACCCTGCATGGGATTTAGTAAAGTGGCAGGCCTTGAGGTTAATAAAGAGAGAGTGAAGATGTTGGTTAAGTATGAACTTGCAAGAAAAAAAAACTTTGATGAAAACGAATGGCCTTGCAATAGAGAAAAAAGTTAACTGTTTAGGGATTATTTTTATTAACATGAATTGTGCGTTGTTTCAGAATAATTATGTTGCTGTATGGAATTATAGTTAAAAAGATCTAGTGAGATGGGGCAAATAACATTTGTCATTCTTGGACAGAATTTATGTTATTAAGTTGAATGTTTCACTTAGGGCAGGGGTGTCAAACTCAATTTCATTGAGGGCCGCATTAGCATTGCGGTTGCCCTTGGGGGGCTGGGTGGGTGTGGCCAGGGTGGGTGCAGCCTACTGGGTGGGCATGGATGGATTGGGTGTGGCTCACTGGGTAGGCATGGCCAGCTCTACATCGTTCATGTCAAGGAGGCCTGTGGGGGCCTGAGCAGGAGTGGGATAGTTCTGAGGGTCTATGGCAGAAAGGGATGGGACCAGGGCAAGTGCCAAGGCATGGTCTACAGGAGGAGCCTCACTGTTCCTCTCAGCCCATGTGGGGGGGCTGGATGGTGGTGCAGGCTGCCTGGAGCCCTGGGCAGCAGAGGTCAAACGCCCAGCCTGGCCCTCGAGCACCTATGGCACTAAGCCCAGCCCCACTTCCCAAGGGGGTGCCCAACTTCACTTATCTCCTCTTCAAGGCTGCTGCTGCTGTGCTTGCTCTTCTTAGCCAGGTTGCTCATGATGGGTATGAGGGCAAAGTCAGAGGGAGGCCCATTCCCTCTCCATGGGAGTAGACCCGGCTTTGTATCCAAAGCTTCCTTAGCAATAGGATGGGAGACCCCCAGGATAGGCCAGGAGGAGAGGGCAAGGGGATGGTGAAAGGGCAGAAGGGCAGGACTAAGGCAGGAGTTCCCTCAGACCCTCCCTCTTCTTCCTTCCTTCCTTCCTTCCTTCCTTCCTTCCTTCCTTCCTTCCTTCCTTCCTTCCTTCCTTCCTTCCTTCCTTCCTTCCTTCCTTCCTTCCTTCCTAAGTACAGAATGATAGGAAAATATTTGAGATGAGGGAGGGAGAAAAATAGGCAAGAAATGCAGCTGGGATGTACCATCACCTAGAAGTAGCCAGCACATGGCCCTCACCTACTTCACATATCTGGCTTGGTGGGCTCTGGGAGAGGGGATGCCATGAGCAGCGTGAAAGTCAACATTAACTACGCGATGCTGCCCAGTGCCCAGCCTGCCTGGGCTCAGCTTTGCACCTTGCTGCTTGCTGAAACTGGGCAGACTGGGGGCTAGGCAGCATTGTACTTCTCATCAGATTTGCGCCACCTGGTTCAGCTCTTGGCGCTGTGAGGAGAGCGCCCCGCTGCTTGCCGAAACTAGGCAGGCTGGGGGCTGGGTGTCGTCGTGCTTATTTTTTGATTCATGCCACCCAGCTCAACCTCTCGGCGCTGTGAGGAGAGCGTCCTGCTGCCTGCCGAAACCCCTCCCCCGGAGCCCATCAAGCCGGATAAGTGAAGTAGGTGAGGGCCATTTGCTGGCCCTTCCAGGCGATGGTGCATTTCTTCATTCCTCACAAAGGGTGACGCCTCTCCAGCATGCACCCAGGGGGCAGGGCCGATGCAGCAGGGGCTGGTTCCTTGCTGTTTCCAGATGGCCTTGTAGAGCTAAGACTGAATGCATTTCAGCATAGATGGCCACCACGAAATTGTACACTGGCTCCCGGCCGGCCTGGGCCAGGGCCAAGGCAGAAGGGGCTGTTCCCTCACTGTTTCCAGGATGGCTTCGCAGGCCACATGAAACCACTTCGCAGGCTGCATCTGGCCCCCGGGCCTTGTGTTCGACATGTCTGCTCTATTTACTAAGGAGCATAGATGAATATGGAATGTTGTGAGTACACCAGACAATTTAAGAGGAAAAAAGGACATTGGAAGAATATCTGAAGGACAGTGAAGAAGTTGCACTGAAATGAGTACACCATGAACACTTTACTCAATATCAAAGAGACCAAACTCGCCTATAAGAAAAACCAAAGGAACAGAAAGGAGACATGGCAAGGCTAAGTATTATATAGTGAGTACATAAAAAACTTAGCAAGCAAAGCAGATTAACAAGACTTGGCAATGTCTTAGAACAAGAAACTGAACATAAAGACAGAGGGGTTAATTCTGGCTGCGCAAAAAAGACAACAGAGAGCAAATATCATCTCTGTAAAGAAGCTGAAGAAACAATGGAGGACCTAGTTGGCTGTTGCAAGAAGATTGCATCAACTGACTACAAACAACAGCATAACAAAGTAAGAAGAAGGGTGCACTGGAATATCTGCAAGAAAATACCATTTGCCAGCAAGTAAAAACTCAAGACCGAAAATAGACAAATTAATAGAAAATGAAGAAGCTAAAATGTTCTCGGATTGTAGAATTCAAACAAACATATTCTACACAACACTCCAGCCATAATAATTGTGGATAAGAAAGGTAAACAAAAAAAATCTGGATAATGGACATTGCAGTAACTGGATACAGCAGAATAGAAGAGAAAGAACTGGAGAAAATCACAGAACGCAAAGACACAAAGAGAAATAGAACAACTATGGCAAAAGAAAGCAAAAATAGTACCAATAGTAATATAGTAATTTAAGTACAATCCCAAAATATCTAAAGCACCAGTCAGACACTCTGGCATTGACAAGATGGGCAGCCAATAAAACAAACAAATAAAATTAACATTAATAAATTACAAAAACCGTTGGAACAGTTTACATCCTGTGATGATACTTTTAATATTGTTAAATATCTGCCTATCCCAGAAGGACTTGATAGGTGGATGAAATGCCAAATTCAGTTTAAACATCTGTCTGACCATAATGCCTTTTAAAATCTAGGTTTGTGCAATTATCTGGGCATTTCCCTTCTGTCTTCCCCTTCAATTTCTTTCATTTCCATTTCATTGGAAAGGACTTTTCAGTTTTCTTTCTGGCAACCCCAGTAGCCTGGCGACATGTGTAAATCCTTGCTAACATCATTGCCAAACAATGTGTGAGTGTGACAAAAGAGGAAGAGAGGGAGGGAGAGAGAGAGAGAGAGAGAGAGAGAGAGAGAGAGAGAGAGAGAGAGAGAGAGAGAGAGAGAGAGAGAGAGAGAGAGAATCTGTAAGTAAGCTTGTGAGAATATTAACTTGTTCCATATGCTGCCATATTTTCATCCAGCTCACTAAAAAGAGAATTTGCTTTTAATATTTGAAGAATAGATTTTCAGTGAAATTGTCTTGGGTGAAATAGTCTTATTCTTTCACTTACTTGATTAATTTAGATGAAAACGTTAATTAAGGGGCATCTGTGGATATCCTTCATTTCCTGTATGATCCTATTTCTAGCAGCTGCCCTTGGTTTTTGTACACATTTTTGTTAAATTCCCAAAGTGCATGTCTTCATCTGCTTGTGGGACAGTTTGGGTATCCAGCAAGACTAGAGAGTGATGGAAGGAGGAGGAGGAATACAATCTGCAACAGTAGCAGCACCCTTCAGCAATAAAAGAGCTCAAAAATATAACCAAGACAATTTTGAAAGATATTACTAGGAACTCTGAGGTTAAGGTAAAAAAAAAATAAATAGAAGTCATGATCAAAAAAATGAGAAACACTTTTGAGTGATTACACACCCTGAATGTCACCTCATGTCTATTCCAGAACATCATATATTCAGCTGATCTCCATTTTTCCAGCGTGAATCATTTGCATCCATGTTGCTTTCAGATTTCACATTTAGGAATACTGTTCAGGTAAATTTCTAGAGTTGCTACTAAGGTCTAATCCATCCCTATTAGCTCTGCAGAAGTTACATATTTTTTGTATCTTACCTCTCATGCATATGTATTTAAATGTAAATTAAAATACATTACTATATTACCATCAGCTTGCCATTCTGCACCCAGCAACTGATAAGGTTCTAACTGAAAATGTGGAAGAGCATTTTTTTTATTGTTTCTAAGCATCCTTCAGTTAAAAGAACATATTACAGATGACTGCAAAGTACATTGTGCACACAGATGGAGAAAAGTCTGCAGCAATATCTAATTGTGGTGATAGAGATTATATAATACTACATGTGTGTGCATGTACATTCTCTCAGGCAATGATCCTTGGGTGTGAGAATAAAATGTTGCTACTTATTTTTAAGACTGACGAGTATGACAAAATAAGGAGGGAGGTCTGAATTCAAGAAACCACAGATGTTATTATATACCATGATACGAGAAACTGTGTGAATATATATATACTGGAGTTCAAAGCTGTGTAGAAGCCATGTATCTAGACTGCTGAGTAGCCTAAACCTAGAGCTGCACGTACAGGTAGTCCTCAACCTACGACCACAATTGAGCCCAAAATTTATGTGGTTAGGTGAGTTTTTCCCCAGTTTATGACCTTTTTTGCCATAGTTGTTAAGTGAATAAGTTAGTAGATCATAAGTTGGTAACCTGGTTATTAAGTGAATCCGGCTTCCCCATTGACTCGTTATCAGAAAATTGCAAAAGCTGATCACACGACCTTGGGACACAGCAATGGTCATAAATATGAGTCAGTTGCCAAGCATCTGAATTTTGATCACATGACCATGGGGATGCTACAAAGGTCATAACTATGAAAAATGGTCATAAGTCACATTTTTCAATGCCGTTGTATCTTCGGTCACTAAATGAACTGTTGTAAGTTAAGGACTACCTATATTCCAACACTTTATAATTGTAGCTTCTCTTGTGCTGATTCAGATATGAATAAAGCCACCACCTGGGGCAGGTAATGCTTTTACTTTTTGTAATATGAAGGAAACAAATAATCACTCAGCCATATTCATGAGAGTTGCAGTATTTACATATGAGAAAAAAGTCTAGAGCACTCACAGGAGTGAGTCAGAGAAGCCTTAAAATCAAGTATTTGTTTGTCCAACCCTACTGCATGATTCAAGATTTTTCAAATTGAATATGTACCAATTGGTGTTTATTTATTTTATTTTTTATTTATTTATTTATTTTGTAGACTTTTATACCGCCCCTCTCCCGTAGGACTCGGGGCGGTTTACAGCCAAATTTAAAACGTAACAATAATAAATATTTAAAACAGAATTAAATAACCTAGGCTGTACTAAAAACCAAATTAAAATCCCATACTAAAACCCTAACTACTTAATTTAAATTTCATAAAAACCCGAGGAGCTCTAGGCCAGCGCGGCTTGATTGAAGAGATAAGTCTTCAATTCTCTTCTGAAGGTGCGGAGATCATGACATGTCCAGAGTTCCGGAGGGAGCTCGTTCCACATCGTCAGTGCCCCCACAGAAAAGGCTCTCCCCCTGGGCGCCACCGGCCGACATTGCTTAGCCGATGGCACCCTGAGGAGGCCCTCCCTGTGGGAGCGAACTGGTCGGTGGGAGGTATTTACTGGCAGTAGGCGGTCTTGTAAATAACTGGGTCCTATGTCATGGAGCGCTTTAAAGGTGGTGACCAACACCTTGAAGCACACCCGGAAGACCACCGGCAACCAGTGCAGCTCGCGCAGGATGGGGGCCGTTCGTGCCCGCCAGGGTGCCCCCACCACCACCCGCGCGGCCGCATTCTGCGCCAGTTGGAGCCTCCGCGTGCACTTCAAGGGGAGCCCCATGTAGAGAGCATTGCAATAGTCCAGTCTGAAAGTGACGAAGGCATGAGTGACCGTGCATAGCGTGTCCTGATCCAGGAAGGGACGCAACTGGCGTACCAGACGAATCTGGTAAAACATCCTCCCGGCTACGGCCGTCAGATGGTCCTCAAGGGACAGCCGTGAATCCAGGAGGACTCCCAAGTTGCGAGCCCTTCCCGTGGGGGCCACTGACTCGCCCTCAATAGACAGCGATGGAGTCAGCTGACTATACCGGGATGACGGTAACCACAGCCACTTGGTCTTGGATGGGTTGAGCTTGAGACCGTTCTTCCCCATCCAGATCCGCACGGCCTCCAGGCACTGGGTCAGTACGTCAAGGGCTTCATTTGGGTAGTTCGGGGTGGAAATGTACAGCTGAGTGTCATCAGCGTACTGATGGAATTTCACCCCAAAACCTTGGATGATCTCACCCAGCTGCTTCACATAAATGTTGAACAACAAGGGCGAGAGGACCAACCCCTGAGGCACCCCACAGTCAAGGGGCCTCGGGGTCGACCTCTGACCCCATCAACACAAACTGCGTCCGGCCAGAGAGGAAGGAGGAGAACCACCGAAACATGGTGCCCCCTATGCCCAGCCCCTCCAACCGGCGCAGCATGATACCATGGTTGATGGTATCAAAAGCCGCTGAGAGGTCCAATAGCACCAGGACAGAGGAACAACCCCTGTCCCGGGCCCGCCAGAGATCCACCACCAATGCGACCAAAGCTGTTTCCATGCTGTAGCCCGGCCTGAAGCCCGACTGCAGCGGATCCAGATAAGACGATTCCTCCAGGTGCTGAGAGAACTGTCGAGCAACCACACTCTCAACAACCTTCGCAACAAAGTGAAGGTTGGAGACAGGACGGTAGTTGGATAAAACAGTGGGGTCCAGGACGGGCTTCTTGAGGAGAGGTCGCACCACCGCCTCTTTCAGGGCGGCAGGAAAGACACCCTCACTCAACGAAGCGTTGGTAATCGCCTGAAGTCAGCTTCGCGTCACCTCACTGGAGAACAGTACCAACCAGAAGGGACACGGGTCCAATAAACATGTGGTTGCTCTAAGACCTCCCAGCAACCTGTCCAAGTCATCCGGTGTCACAAAGTCAAAATCAGCCCAAGTAACAGTCTCAAGGCAGGCCTCAGCCACTCCCGTTGGACCCCCTTCATCGAAGTTAAAGCCTTCCCGAATCTGAGTGATTTTGTCATACAGATATTGCACAAAATCCTCAGCTCTTCCCTCCAAGGGATCCCCCCTCACCTCCCGTTGAAGGAGGGAGCGGGTTACCCTAAACAGGGAGGCTGGGCGATTATCTGATGACGCAATAAGGGCAGTGACATAAGAACACTTCTCTGCCCTTATTGCCACTAGGTAAGTCCTAATATGATCTCTTACCCGTGTTCGGTCAGACTCAGAGCGGCTCGCCCTCCAACTGCTCTCTAGGCGTCTTTTCCGGCGCTTCATCTCCCTCAGCTCCCCGTTGAACCAGGGAGCCGATCGAGAACCATGCCGGCTCAGAGGCCGCAAAGGCACAACCCGATCCAAGGCACCAGCAGCCGCCCTATCCCAGGCTGCTACCAGCGCCCCGACCGAGTTGTGTATTAGAGCCTCCGGTATCGGCCCAAGCTCCATCTGAAACCTGTTGGATTCCATCAGTCGCCTGGGGCGGTACCAAATAATTGGTTCCGCCTCCCTGCGGCGGGGTGTGGCGGTCAGAAAGTCCAAGCGTAGGAGAGAGTGATCAGACCATGACAGAGGAGTAATAGCTATATTTCCCATATCCAGATCACTCAAACACTGACCAGAGACAAAAACCAGGTCAAGCGTGATCCCCCCCCCCGTGTGAGTGGGACCTTGAATTACCTGGGTCAGGTCCATGGCCGTCATGAAAGCCATGAACTCCCGAACCTCCCCAGATGCCTTGCCAGCTGACGGCAGATTGAAGTCACCCATGACTACCAGCCTGGGGATCTCAACGGCCACCGCCGCGATGACGCCCAGGAGTTCAGGCAGGGCGGTTGACACGTGGCAGGGAGCCAGGTACGTGAGCAACACAGCCCTCGGACCCCCAAGGTCCCACCTCACAAGGAGGGATTCACAGCCTGCCATCTGAGGAACAGTGACCTCTCTTGGCCTGAGACCTTCCCTAATCACAACCGCCACTCCCCCACCCCTGCCCTGAGCTCTCAGCTGGTGAAATGCAAGGAAGCCCGGAGGGCACATTTCCACCAGAGGGACACCTCCCTCTGGACCCAACCAGGTCTCCGTAATACCCGCCAGGTCTGCAGCCCCCTCCATAATTAGGTCTTGTATCAAGGGGGCCTTATTTACCACAGACCTGGCGTTGCACAGTACCAGCCTACAGCCCGGGCCCTTTGGCTCTAAGCAACCCAGATCACAAGTGGAGCCATGGGTGTCGGAGCGCGGCACCGCTCGAAGATAGCGGGGACGCGCTCCCATGAATATGGCCCCCTGCTCCCGCCATATCTGCCCCTCCCACTTACAGAGCCGATGGGAACAGAATCACCTCTGCCCCCTCCATAATCCGCACCCTCGTGGTTCCGGTTTCACCCGTTGCCTGGCCCATGTTTCTCCTCCTCCCTATTCCCTCCCCCTAACCCTCCCCTATCCCGTAGACCTCTCCCCAGGCCTACTCCATTACTAATCTTACCACCCCCCTCCCTGGAACCCCTTAAAAACATTTAAAACCCCTACTTAAAAACCTCCATAACCCCTTTTTTTGAGCATGCCACCTCTCGGGTGTTGACTCTTAGCAATCGGATAGACAGACGTACATTCTCCATGATCACCTATCCCTAATCTGGGTTTTCAGATCTTCTAATACAGTGGTTCTCAACCTTTTTAATGCCGCGATCCCCAACCGGTCGTAAGTCGAGGACTACCCAACCGGTCGTACGTCGAGGACTATTTCCCTGCCCGGGAGCGCCGAGCATGTGTGGTGCCCTCTGCGCCGGCCGAGGCATAATTGGCAAGGGCAGCGACGGTGCAGGGCGACGACTAGCTGGGCCACCAGCTGGCCCAGCCCAAGGGAGGTAAGGCACCCGCCGGGCCCCACGCGCGCCAGCAACCCTCCCTGTGCCCACCGGCCTCCCACCTCCCACCCCTGGCCCTCTTTTACTTACATTTTCAGTAGTTGTTCAGCAGGGAGGGGTGGAAACTTCCAGACAGCTCGCCTTTGCTGCAGACAACTTGCAGCACCATTTGCAGATTGGGACTTTTGGCTGGCTCAGCAGGGCAGAGACAGCCTGGACAATTCCTATTGGCTTTTGAAAGCCAATAGAATTAGATTCTATTCAAGAGAGTCTATTCTATTGGCTTTCAAAAGCCAATAGAATAAGAGGTAGTAGCACAGCTAAGGAAAAGGGGGGGGGAATGGCAGACTGTGTTGTTTGGCGACCCCCATGAAATGGCCGTTTGACCCCAAATGGGGTCGCAACCCACAGGTTGAGAACCGCTGTTCTAATAGTCCACCCACTGTCACTACAAATGAGCCTGTCTACTTTGCTGCTGATCACTGTCTTCTTCTCTTTCCATGCACTGGGGCCTTCTCTAGAGACGTTTTTACCTAATGTGCCCTAAATAAGATAACTTAAGCCTGGTCATGCTGGTTGTGGAATTCTGGGAGTTGAAATCCACATAGCTTAAAATTATTAAGGTTGAGAAACATTGGTCTTAATTAAAAGACAAACTTGGTGACAAGGTTATTTATTTGCAATTATCCCATTTCAAGGCCACCCATCTCCTTAAAATTTTTAGGCAGCTTACAAATAAACTAACTATATCTATAAAAAGAAATCATAACCAATCAGAAGAAGAAATAAATGAACAAAACAAGCCTCTTCTCCATCCTTCCAAATTGGCACTCTCCTGAGAATGATTATTCCACCATTATTATTTTTATATATATCTAATATTCTTTCGTCCTCCTATTTTCTCCACAACTCTGTGAAGTGGGTTGGGCCAGGAATGACCCAGCTGGTTTTCAGGCTTAAGGCAGAACTAAACTCTGTCTCCTGGTTTCTAGACTGGAACTTTAATCACTACATCAAACTGGCGCTTTATACAGTATGTAAGAAACAGTCACCATCTTGTCTGACTCTGAAGCTGTACCTTCTCAGTGACAGCATCTGGCCTGTGGAACAGCATCTCCTGAGACATTTGAATGGTCCCAACCCTGCTATCCCTTCACAAGGTCTTATTTCCTTAAGCATTTAGGTAGATAAATAAGCTCTGCTAGCTTTTTTTTTGTTACTAGAGTTTGTTTATCCTTGGGTATGGGGGCAATGGTAATATGCATTTTTTGTTTTAATCCTTGTAAGCGGCCATAAGAACATAAGAACATAAGAAGAGCCATGCTGAATCAGGCCAAAGCCCATCGAGTCCAGCATTCTGTGTCACACAGTGGCCCACCAATTGTACATGGGGATCTTGAGCAGAAAGAGAAGGCAAAACCCTCCCTTTCCCTTGACCCCCAACAAATGGTACCCAAGGGAATCCTGCCTGCCTCAACCAACATAGAGGCAGCACATGGACATCCGTTTTAATAACCACCGATACACTTGGCATCCATGAATCTATCTAGCCCTGCCTTGAAGCTGTCAAGGCTGACAGCTGTCACGACCCCTTCAGGAAGTGAATTCCATAAATCAACGACCCTCTGGGTGAAGAAATATTTCCCTTTATTTGTCCTCACTTTCTTAGCAATGAGCTTTAGGGAGTGCCCCCTTGTCCTGGTATTGTGTGATAGAGAAAAGAATTTTTCTCTATCCACCTTTTCTATCCCATGCATGATTTTATACACTTCGATCAAGTCACCCCTTAAACGCCGTCTTTCAAGGCTGAAGAGACCAAGGCGTTGCAATCTGGTTTCATAAGGGAGGCGCTCCATTTCCTTGATCATTCTTGTTGCCCTTTTTTGCACCTTTTCCAGTTCCATTATATCCTTCTTGAGGTGCGGTGACCAGAACTGTACACAGTACTCCAAGTGTGGTCTCACCATCGATTTGTACAGAGGCAATACAACACTTGCTGACTTATTTTCGATTCCCTTCCTAATCATGCCAAGCATGGAATTTGCTTTTTTTTACTGCTGCTGCGCATTGGGTTGACATCTTCATCGAGCTATCCACCAAAACCCCAAGATCCCTTTCTTGGGTTGTCTCAGAAAGTTTGGTCCCCATCAGTTGGTAAGTATAATTGGGGTTCTTTGCCCCGATGTGCATAACTTTGCACTTGTTTAGGTTAAAATGCATTTGCCACTTTGTTGCCCACTCACACAATTTCGAGAGATCCTTCTGGAGCTCCCGACAATCAGTTTCACTTTTCACAACCCGGAACAATTTAGTGTCATCAGCAAACTTGGCTACCTCACTATTAACTTCTACATCCAGATCATTGATGAATAAATTAAAAAGTAAAGGTCCCAAAACTGAACCTTGGGGTACACCACTTCTCACTTCTTTCCATCCGGAGAATTGTCCATTTATTGCCACCCTTTGCTTCCTACAATTTAGCCAGTTACCAATCCAGGACAAGACCTGTCCTCTAATTCCATGGCTGGAGAGCTTTTTTAGGAGCCTTTGGTGAGGAACTTTGTCAAAAGCCTTTTGAAAGTCAAGATATACAATATCAACTGGGGCCCCTTTATCTATGTATTTATTTACACCCTCAAAGAATTCTAACAAGTTAGTAAGACATAATTTGCCTTTGCAGAAACCATGTTGATTTTCTTTCAGCAATGCCTGTTTTTCTATGTGCCCTGTAATTTTATCTTTAATAATGGTTTCCATCAGTTTGCCTGGAACTGAGGTTAGACTGACTGGTCTATAGTTTCCTGGATCACCTCTGGATCCTTTCTTGAAGATCGGGGTTATATTTGCTTCCCTCCAATCCTCCGGTACAGTGCCTGATCTTAGAGAAAGATTGTATATTTTAGCTAGAAGTTCAGCAATTTCACACTTGAGTTCCTTGAGAATTCTAGGGTGGATGCCATCTGGACCCGGCGATTTGTTGACGTTTAGTTTAGAAAGGCATGCAAGAACATCTTCCTTGTTTATCTCTATCAGGTTTAATTCTTCTATTTCCCTCCCTGGGAAAACTAATTCAGTGGCAGGCAGATGTTCTCTATCCTCCTCGGTGAAAACGGAGGCAAAGAAGTCATTTAGCCTCTCAGCAATCTCCTTGTCTTCTCTGATTATCCCCTTCTGACCATTGTTATCAAGTGGCCCAACTGATTTTCTGGTTGGGTTCCTGCTTCTGATGTACTTAAAAAAGGTTTTGTTATTATTTTTAATATTCTTGGCTATATGCTCCTCAAAGTCTCTCTTGGCTTTCATGACTATCGCCTTGCATTTGGTCTGCCAGAGTTTGTGATCCCTCCTGTTCTCCTCGGTAGGAAGAGCCTTCCATTTCTTAAATGAGTTTTTCTTCTTTCCAATAACCTCCTTTACCTCATTCGTAAGCCATACTGGTATCCTCTTGGACTTTCCAATCCTCTTTCTTTTAGGAATGCATTTTATTTGAGCCTGCTGTAACGTATTTTTAAACAGTTTCCAAGCATTTTGGAGGGATTTGACTTTTTTTACTGTTCCTTTTAGTTTCTTCTTTACTATTTTCCTCATTTTGTCAAAATTTCCTCTGTGAAAGTTTAAGGTCTCTGTGTTAGTTTTCACTGACAATTTGCTATCCATGGTTAAGTTGAAGGTTATTGTGTTGTGATCGCTGGTTCCTATGGACTCGGTTACAAGGACATCATGAACCAAATCCTGTGCGTTAGTTAGAACCAAGTCCAGGATCCCCTTTCCCCTGGTAGGTTCCATGACCATCTGCTCAAGGGAATAATCGGCTAACATGTCGAGGAACCTTGTCTCTCTTTCATGTGTAGAACAAGAATTTACCCAATCTATTTGGGGATAGTTGAAGTCCCCCATTATGACTACCCTATTTCTTTTTGAGGCCTCCTTAAATTCTTTTTCCAAATAGCAATCTGCCTCTGGAGTTTGGTTGGGAGGGCGATAGCAGATCCCCAACGTCAGATTAGTTTCCTGTCCTGGGATTTTTATCCACAATGTTTCTGTGGGTGAGTTTGAATTTTCTTGAATTTCGAGTTCATGAGATTCTAACTCCTCATTTATGTACAAGGCCACGCCACCACCATTTCTCCCTCTCCTGTCCATCCTATACAATTTGTAACCTGGAATCCTTGTGTCCCATTGGTTTTCATCCGTCCACCAGGTTTCTGTTATGCCGATAATATCAATATTATTTTCCTTCACCAAGCATTCCAATTCCCCTATCTTTGCTCGAATGCTTCTAGCATTTGTGTACAGACCTTTATATGTAATTTTCTGGTGCACTTTCAACTTTGACTGTGGATTTTGACTGTAGAATTTGGTTGTAGAATTTGTAGATGGTCTACCATGTCCTTCTGCTTGACTATTACAATTTAGTTTTCCTGTTGACTCACCAATGTGTGCATAACTTCCTCCCTCCATATTAGGCAGTGCGCCTTCTCGAACCAGAAGCTGCCCAGCTCCTGTCGACTTGCCCCTATGAATCAGTTTAAAAGCTGCTCTGAAACCTTTTTAATATTAATCGCCAACAGTCTGGTTCCATTATGGTTCAAATGTAACCCGTCCCTTCTGTACAGGTGTGGCTTGTCCCAAAATGTTTCCCAGTTCCTAATGAATCTAAACCCTTCCTCCCGGCACCACTGCCTCATCCACGGATTGAAGCTCCTGAGCTCTGCCTGTCTAGCTGGCCCTGCGCGTGGAACAGGTAGCATTTCTGAGAATGCAACCTTGGGGGTCCTGGACTTTAATCTTCTACCTAGCAACCTAAATTTGGCTTCCAGGACCTTCCGCTTAGCTTTTCCAATGTCATTGGTACCGACATGTACCACAACAGTTGGCTCCACCCCAGCACTGTCTATCAGCCTGTCTAGATGCCTCGTGATGTCCGCAACCTTTGCACCCGGCAGGCAGTTTACCATGCGGTCAACGCTTCCATCACAAACCCGTCTCTCTATATTTCTAATAATTGAATCACCCACTACAAGAAGCCCCCCTCCCACCACCCGCAGAGAAGTATCCTCGGTGCAAGAGGATATGGGCACATCCTCCAGGGAAGGGGTCTCAACTAAGGGAGCCTGTTCCTCTTCCACAGATTGATGTCCTCCCTGCCCAAGATCTCCATTCTCCAAAGCAGCTGGAGAGCTGCTCAGCATGGAGTGGGACACTCCTGCTGCATCCCTGAAGAACTTCTCCTGCCTCGCTATCTCTCTCTGCTTCTCCAGGTCTGCTACCTTGGCTTCAAGGGAAAGAACCTGTTCCCTGAGAGCCAGGAGCTCATTGCACCAATCACACACCCAAGACTTCTGTCCAGCAGACAGATAGTCATACATGTGACACTCAATACAAAACACTGGGAAGCTCCCTTCCGTCTGCTGGCTATCTATCTCCATTTCTTGTTATTATATGTTTGCTGTTATTATTATACTAGTTATTATTTAAAAAACACACACAACTTTTTTTGGGTTGTTCAAATTTTTTGTTTTGGTCTCAGTTTACTTTTTGGATTTTTTTTTCTTACTTGTTTTAGGATTTTATCACGCGCCGTCAGGGGTGCGATGGCTGCTAAAAAAAAAAGGTGAATTTGTAATTAAACAAGAAACCCTACAATCTTACCAGGGCTCAGCAGGTTCCTTGCCCCACAAGGAAGAATGAGCTGCTTGCTCCCAGCTTCCAGGGATTAGCCAGCAGGGGGGCTGCAGCAGAAAGCTCCACCCCCTCCAAACCTGTGCTGAGGGCAAACTTTAGAAGAAAGGGGAAGGAGAAACCCCTTTTATGGCTTCTAAAAAAGAAAAAAAAGGTGAATTTGTAATTAAACAAGAAACCCCACAAACTTACCAGGGCTCAGCAGGTAATTCTTCCCAAGGTTCCTGCCAAGTTCTCTAGTCCCCTTTTATTTCCTGTTTTAATTCCTTATTTGAAAGAGCTCTGTCCAAGCAAAAGCAAAAGCAACTGCCTCTCTGGCCCACAAGGAAGAGTGAGCTGCTTGCTCCCAGCTACCAGGGATTAGCCAGAGTCACTTGGGTAAAATGGGCAGCTATATAAATCATCTATATAAATAAATTCCCCACATCCCAGCCAGTTGATGCTCCCATATGTTTTTCCAATCTCATTCTATTTTTTACCACTTAAAGTGAAAATAGGAAATGTATGGCCTATAACTGACAGGAGCCTTAGATTTAGCCAGCATAGCCATAAATGAAAGATATTGCAAAAATGTGTATCTACAACTTTTTGTTTGGTAGCCTCCATGTTTTGTTGAAATCTGATTTCCTATTGAACATCAGCAATGTAATTTTCTGGTTTTAATAGGGAGTCCAAGAACCTCTTGACCCACACAATGGTCAGATCATCACATCCATAAATCAATCCATGTTGGTTTGTAATGAGGGAGGGAGGGAGGGAGGACCTGACAGATTGTTTTTTTAAAATATTTAAATAAGATGAAATTTATGAGTCTTATATTATTAGGAGGGTAAGGTTTGCCCAACTCCAAAAAAATTGATGTGTGAGACATAGTCTCAGGTGACACTACTTAATATGATTAAAATAAAATTAAATATGTTCTTATAAGGACAAAAGACAGAAAGACATATCCTTATTTGTATGCAAGTTCAGATCAGAACTTACTTTAATGGCCTTCTGGAACCTTGTGAAGAAGACAGAACTGCAAGTGAGGGATGATAAGTGTGTGTTCTGTTATTATAATGCATTATTATTGCTTTCATTTTATTGTTTTATTGATGTACTCTGATAGGACCCATGCAGATTAATGATATATAAATGACAGAAATGTTAATATATTTATTTTGCATAATTAAAAATAAAACTTATTAAGGAATTATAAATCCATGAAAGATAATTAAATTAATATAATTAAAATTATTGTCTTTAATAAAAATAAATGAGTGTGTGATGATGAAAGGATGGGATGGAGAGAGATGGGTAAACTAGATAAGTGAAAAATTAAACAAGAATGAGAAAATGGATGAATAAAAAATTTGCAAAAATTGCTGTCACTCACTTATGTGGAGAATCTGGATGGAGATACTGTATGACACCAAATATATACATCCTTCCCTATATCTCTCTCACTCTCTTTCCATTGGATTGTGGTATGATGAGATTTAGGTCATTCATAATTAAGGATGAATCTACTGATTCCTGTATCTAGAATTTTCTTGAGTAAGTATCAGATTTATACACAAATATGTATATATTCTGAATTATCTATTGGAAGCACAGCTCCATTTTAAGATAGGAACTAAGTATATTCAGTGCTTCATTTTTCCTTAAGTTAAAAACACTCAGAATTTCTCAGTTTTACATAGTGTGATTTATGCTTCAGGCATACTTTTATTTTTAGATAGAAACACGATTGTTATAATTTAAACTGTGTGTAGGTAGTTTAGACAGCCAGTTTAGTGTAGTAGTTAAGGCATCATGTTAGAAACCAGAAGATGGTGAATGTTAGTCCCATCTTAGGCATGAAATCAGTTGGGTGACCTTGGCTGGTTACAAAGGCAATGGTAAACCAATTCCCAAATCTTACCAAGACTGAACTAGACCAGACGTCAATACTGATTTGAAGGCAACAGCAGCAACAAAAAAGGAATCAAAGAGAAACCAAATTCCAACCTTACCATTTCACATTATTGTTCCTACCACTGTGGTTCCTAATATTCAAAATTATGAAGACAGCATCTTCAAAGTTGTGACAATCATGTAAAATTAAAAAAGGAAAAAATAACAATACAAGGTGGAGTCCTATTTTCCAGTCCACTCTTGAAGGTTCTGCAAACATTACTCATTAACTACATGTATCTGAAGGTAAAGTTTAGACTTCGCTCTTATGGCAAAAATGCTAGAGGGAGGGCCATGCCTGTGGTGATTAGTTATGTGGCCTGATTTCAGGAAAAAAACCCTCTCCTGTTGCTACTTATACAGGCTGAAGAGAAAGTACTTTCTGTGACTTGGTTCATATATTCTGCCAAATCTTTAATCATGGCTTCCCTAGTAAAATGGCTGGATTTATACAATGTATACTGTAAAACCAGTCTTACACACACGCTCACATAAACACACACACACACAGGCACTATGTGTATGTATATATGTGTGTGTGTGTGTTATATCTGGATTGCTAACAAAGAGTTAAAGGGAAGCTGGTATAGCTATTTCTTCTTCCCATATTTAGGCCGACCGGGTGCATCATAAAAAACACTTAAGACATGTGTGTGTGTGTGTGTGTGTGTGTGTGTGTGTGTGTGTGTGTGTGTGCGTGCACGCACGCACGCACACACACATACACACACTGTAATAGCTTCCCACTCAAATAAATGCCTACATTTCTCCTCCATTTTAATTAAGGACATTATTAGAGTAACTTAAAATGTCAGTATTAAGAGATTTCCTTACAGCTGCTGACTGTGGTCCATGGAACCACTTCTTGTGAATTATGGTGCCCTCTACTGGCTTAGTTATTAGCCAGTCCAGAAGACATATCCTAATGGGAGCAGCATGTAGAACAGACATGTCAAACACAAGGCCCTGGGGCGGAATGCGGCCTGCAAAGTGGTTTCATGTGGCCCGCAAAGCCATCCTAGAAACAGTGAGGGAACGGCCCCCTCTGCCTTGGCCCTGGCCCAGGCCAGGTGGGAGCCAATGTACAATTTTGTGGTGGCCATCTATGCTGAAACGCATTGTCTTAGCTCCATAAGTCCCTCCCCCTGCATGGCCTGAAAGCAACAGTGAGGCTCCTCCAGTGGACCATGCCTTGACACTAGCCCTGGTCCCACCCCCTTCTGCCAAAGACCCTCAGATCTATCCCACTCCTGCCCAGGCCCCCACAGGAAACTTTGATGCGAACGATGTAGAGCTGGCCACACCCACCCAGGCCACTCCTCCACCCATACCCACCCAGTAGGCCACACCTACCCAGCCCCCTGAGGGCAACTGTAATGCTGATGTGGCCCTCAATGAAATTGAGTTTGATACCCCTGATGTAGAAGGTGTAATGTTTGCCACGATGCCATGTATTTCCTAAAAGAGATTGGCAGGAGATTATAATGCTGAGGCTTGATAATTAGAGAGCAAAAAGTGAGGATACAGCTTCAAGGATTCCATATGACCACCCACCCCTACTGTATAGAAATCTGGCCAGAGAATTTCAGGCATATGAAATAATCTACCACCCAATAATACAATGGCAGTTTGTGACTATTGCAAATTGCCCCCATTCTTTTATTTAACAACAGCCCTAATACAATTCCGTCAGCCAGTTAAATAATCTTAGAACTTGGTTCAGACTCACATGCTATACTTGATTCTCCAATGGAAAAGAACTATAGCCTGACTACTACTTTTTATCTTATATAGTTTCCAGAGGATGCCCAAAGACTTTGTGGCTTATTCTATTCAAAATTCCAAGTGCCTTTAACCAGGGCATTTTGCAACTTCCTTCTTTCTGCATTACTACAGGCCATAATAATTGCATTTGTACCCTTGTGGTATGGAAGAAATCTAAATGATTGCAAAAGTGCTTTTACAGTGTAGATTTTATTTGGTCTTACAGCAAAATTTAATTATTTTTTTTACTACTTCTTGAACAGATCATGCGGCCAATCTGATAGATGAAAAGAATTTCAGATCCTCTCATCTGTGCTTGAGAAGGAAGATTTAAAGCTAGAGAAGCCAAGGAATGAAGGCCTCTGCCCAGCCCAACTGAAAGCAATCGATACAGAATCTAACTGCTGTAAACTTAAATGGAATTAAAATATGATGGCTAATATTTATGGAAATTTATTCCTCGTACCCAGGGCATCCAGATATTGTTGGATGTTATTTAAATCAAACAGAAGTGCATTAAATATTTCTCATTTGATTAATACTGCAGTTGATCCAAAGTCTTCCTTTATAACAGGGGTGTCAAACTGCCGGCCTGTGGACCAGATGCGTCATCAGGAAACCCGCCCACCCCATTACCAGCAATGGGAAAAAAGCTCTGATACGTTGCACGACGTCACATGATGTCCCGAGTTTGACATGTCTGCTTTATAACAAAACACTTGTCCAGAAAACCTAATATCTTTCTAGAATGGCCTCAGACAGGTCCTAAATTCTCTGTTGATTGATGTCTACTGAGTACATTCCATCACCTGTATTGTCTCTTACCTCATTCTTGTTCCACATATTCAACTGTTAAAAAAAAAATTAAGGAAGATTGTAGTTTTTTTCTTCTTCTTCCATCTTACTTTTCAGTTTTTAAAAGTTAAACACTGTCTCACAACTCCCTTACCAAGCTTATTATTTTTTGCTAAGACCAACTATCTCATTTAAAAATATTTTCCCAAATACTCAATATTTTTCTTTTTTCCACAATATGGAATCAGTTCCCATGTTTTGTCTATGCCCCTGAATTCCACAGTAAGATATTGTTTCTTCCTCACCATTCTCTTCCAAGCAGGAAAAAGGCTGCTTCAGGAGCCAAAACCCATAACAACCATTAATCAGACCAACTTAGGCATCCTCCAAATGTCTTGGCTTTAACTCCCAGAATTCCCAAATAGTATGGCCCTCCATTGATAATTCAAAAACAAAGTCATAAATTTGAGAGATTCTATGAGTCTTTTATACCCTTAGCTCTCAAATTACCTTCAAATTTAAATCTAATTGCATAATTCCATGCTAATTTGGGGTGGAAAACATAGGCATTGTAATAAATATCTTGAAATAGGCTACCACAGGTTTTTTTTTAAAAAAAAGAAAATTCCAAACTCCCCACCCCCCATACTGCAGCTCTCAATTTGCAAAATAATATTAAAGTTGACTGCCTCTACTTTAAGGGGAATAAAAACACCTTATATCATATAACTATGAACTTTTTTAGGGAAGCACCAGTATGCTAATTCAAGGCTGAGATATTGATAGAGTAGGCTGACAACTATTACCATGCTGAGGACTAGTTCTAAATAAGGAGTAAGGAAGCAGGCTGACTGATGATAGATGAGAATGATTAATCAAGGAGCTTCTACTGAGTAAGTACCATGTATTAGCTTTTGCATCAAACACTTGCAGTACTATTAACACGAAAAAGCACTTTGGATACAGGAACAAAAAATATTTATTAACAAGAATTAACTATCACAGTGTCCTTAGGTCTAAGATTCAAGATTGATGTTGAAAGAATACATTTAAACATTAAGGCAGAAAAAAACCCAAATATATTTTCATCATACAAGGTTTTTTTTCCAAATTTTAAAATTAATTTTGCTTTTTAAAATTAATTTTGTTTTTTTGTTTTTTTTTTTAAAAGGTCCTGGTACATTCCAAGTAGGAATTTACATATGCACCCAAAAAAAAAAAAAAAACAGAAAAAAGGCAGATAAATCCAGGATGCTTTCTGAAAACCTCACCAAAGGTTAGTTCAATGTCAATCAATTTCCTCCTGCCCAAATGATTACAAGGTGACTATTTTCTACTATGGTTCTGTAAGCAAATGAAGCACATTCAAAGTTTACGAGGAGTACAAGAAGTGAGTGGAAGCCATGCAGCTCGACAAGGGAAATTTAAGCTGCAAAGTGCAGGCAAGAAAAAAAATGTCTGAGAGGCATCATTTAGAGCAGTTTTCTCAACCTTGGCAACTTTAAAGCTTGTGGACTTCAGTGCAGAGAATTATCCCTGCTAGCTTGCTGGCTGGGAATTCTTGAAACTAAAATCCACACAGCTTAGTTGCCAAGGCTGAGAAATAGTGATTTTGCGTTTTAAAGAACGAATAGTGCTATATAAGGAACAAATACCCCTTTTGCCTTATAACAATGCATCAGAGACTGTTTTGAGCATGAAATGTCTATCTTTGAAGGCTATTGTAGGGCATTAGCTATCCAAATGCATAATCTTGCACATGTAAAAGTGTGTTTTATTTTAAAATTGTATTGTTGGAAAAGAAACATAGCCAAGGAAAACAAATTCATATAACCCAAGCTAACAAACCAGTTAAACAGAACAGAAATACAGCAGGGACAGGTACATCGAATGAGAAATGAACGTTAAGGAATTTGCTGAATAGATTTAGCTTGACACTTAAAAACCATCACATTTAGAAAGGAATAAAGTAGAACTTCTTCTCTGTCATTGAACACATATATCTTCCAAAGAACAATACACCAGAAAAAAAGGGGGAACTTCAAAGATATCTGATTTTGCTGATAGCCTTCTGATAGACATCTTGCCTCAGAGTTAATACTGATATGGCCTGGCCTAGCAGATGTATCTGCACCCCTGGGCATCATTCATTACCAAGGGAAAAGAGAGGAAATATTCCACAAAGGAGCTGTCTTCTATCTTCCACAGGGCCAGCTCTGGGACTCTACTGAAATCAGCAAGATTCAGAATTCTCTAAATGTTGTTTGGATTTTTCATTTCTGCCATCCTAGATAGAAATGAGAGGGGGGGGGAAGAGCAGAACTCTTTCATTAACATGGCTTTGGAGCTGATAGTATGAAGCCCCTTATCCAGTGCACTTCTCTGCAGAGAAATAACTTTTTCTTGAAGCGATATCTTACCTACTCCGACACTTTTCCCAAGAAGAAACTGCAAATCTGTTTGTCAAAAGAGGTGCTGAGTTAGGAGCACAGGCAAGCATTGACTCCCTGCCACTTCATCCACATGCCTGTTCCCCCTTTGAAACAAGTGTGTGGATACTATAAAGCTGGCTGTGAGAGTAGACAGTTAAGCTGCTTCCAATAGGAGCTGCTTCAAAACATTTGTGACACTTTGAAATGGCTTTTGAATTAATTAATTTCTGTGAAAGGAGGAAGGTTAGTCTCAGCCACAATATCATCCAGCCTATAGTAGAAGATACATAGAGGCTCCTATACTCTAGTCTAAACAATCATCAGTATAAGACATAGCTTATTGTTGCCAAGATTTAATCAAATTCTTGATCATATCCGAAGCATTTCCCCTTTATGAAACAGTATCCTTTTATTGGCCACTACACACAAGTATATATCATTTGTTTTATCACTGTGTCCAACCACAGAGCTCCTTATAAGTAATATTCCTGCAGAACAATTTAACTCAGCATTCTTTGCGACATTCAACCTGCCTACATGGAAGGAGGGAGTTTTAAGAAACATTCTGTTGGGAAACGCCCAGCCTCAGTCTGAAACGGTGCAGCCCAGTCACAAATTGTGAGTTTAGTCGATATTTATCTAGAGAATAGTCAGAAGTCAACAATTGTTAATACAAATATATTATTATAAGTCTTTAATGTTACTAACATTTGCTACCTCTCAATTCAACATGAAATCAGCACATAAAACATCTGAATTTAATTTACAGTATCTTTAACTGAGTAACCAATCATAAAAAATTAAGCCAAGAAACCAAAAATAATAGTTATTCCCATTTTCTATAAAAGGTCTTAGGAATTTATTTCAAACTGTGCTCCCAAAATAAAGAAACAGGGTTTCTGCAGAAGTATAGATTCTTCCCCACATTTTAAAACGGGGAATGCTTTATCTTCATACATTTTGTAGCAATATGTTTTAACTATTAATGTTATGCTGATATAGCAATAGGCCCTTACATATTTTCAGATGTGAATACTAAATAAATATAAAACTACTAAACATACTAAATAAAGATAAAACACAAAAAATGTGAAATTTTTACCAGATCAATTAAACAGCAGTACATTCATTTATACATAGCACAAAAACTTTGTTCAGATTTATTGTGAGGTTATTTCTCAAATAGTGAAGCTGCAATTAAAAAGATGGATTTTAAATACGTTTTTAGTTTAGTCAAACAGGATCTAGACATCAATCTTGGTTTTAACTTCTAAGTTTATTTGTGAAAGTCTTCATAGATGTTAACATGAACCCTATTTACAATGTGTAATAAGAAATTAGAGCTTGCAACATATCAATTGGATGAAGAGATCGGCACTCTAATTACTAAAGGACATTCTTCCAGTGGGAGCAGATACAATAGTAAACTAAGACGAGACAGGGGGGAAATAACAGACCTCAGGAGGGGGTGGCTTGATAGTGACTGGCTGGGAGGCTCTTCGGGGTGGAGAAGGTTTGGGCTGCACTTGCTGCTGAACTGTGTTGTAGTAGGTGACCCCTCCATACACCTGAGACTGGGCCTGCCAGTCCAAAAGGAAAGAAGAAAAATTATTGGTTTATTCCAAAATACTATTATACATGTATATTTAATTCACTGAAATTCAAAACATAGACATGTTAGTTAAAAAGACAGCAATATCTAATATATTGTGAAATTATAAAATATTAACATTATATATTAAAAAACCTTTTGAACTGCCTACTGAAATACAAGCCTTTTATTAAAGCTTGCATAGGAAGATTTTCTCAAAAATAGTCTATTCTAAGAAACAATGCATGTCATTCTTTGGTAGCTATCCGGATTATTGTATTATTTCATTTCTGCCTTATTGTAATCTACCAGGTTTAACTGTGGTTCGTCTCTATACAATGAATGTTTATTTTATATCTTCATCACTACTCTGGTTAAGTCCAAAGGCAAATGAATTAGATATCTTACTGAGATAATAAGGTGGTCTACTTTTCAGCTTAGATAGAAAATTGGTGCATTTAATAATCACTTCAGAATTATCAATTCCACGTCAAGTAATATTGCTTAAAATTTAAAAAGCTATCAAGTTTTCATTACTTCAATATAACCATAACTTCTGGAAGGGATTGTCTTTGAGTCAGCGCTGACTCCTGGTGACTGCCTAAACCAATCTCTAGTTTCCTTGGCAAAAAATTTAGGAGTGGTTTGTCACTACCTTCTTCCTAGGGTTGAGACTGAGTTATTAAGCCAAGGTCACCCAGATGGCTTTACAGTCTCCCAGTTTGTAGTTTGGACTTTAACAACTATATCCTGCTTGCTCCCCATGCTTGCTTGTTCCCCATATGCAACATGTCAGAGCATGCACAGTCTTATTGCACCTGAGATAACCCAAGAGTAAATACAGTAAACAGTGGTCTATATTAAATGGTGGTTTATATTACACTATCTACAAATATTACCAGGAACAAAATACAAACATGTGATAATTCAGCAAACTCCAATTCACAGCAATTACAGCAGGAAACGGACAAGAGAAAAAGACTCCAGCAAAGCCTTCCCTTTTATACTCAGGCTCTTAAAGGGATACACATACACCTGCTGAGTCATTCCTATGATTGCATCATCCACCTTACATTACATTACATAAGCTGTTTATCTGTTAAATAATTATCCTGACACAATATATATTATTCTGTTTGTCTAATGACTGAACGATCGTCATTAAATTATATTTCTAAGAAGCAAGCCAAAATTAATCTGCATCCCCAGAGTCCTTTTGGGGGTAGACGGATAACTGTACAACTTTGATT
This sequence comes from Bothrops alternatus, assembly GCA_034064705.1. Taxonomy (NCBI): domain Eukaryota; kingdom Metazoa; phylum Chordata; class Lepidosauria; order Squamata; family Viperidae; genus Bothrops; species Bothrops alternatus. The sequence continues at coordinate 44,183 of JARGCV010000243.1, forward strand.
AATTAATAAATAAATGAATAATCACCTATTTTGCAATTACTTGTTAAAGTATGTATACTGCCATTTATCACTAAATTCCAGCAATTTTTAATTTATATTTATTAAACATTTTCATATAACAAATGGAAAGCAAAAATTAAAGAAAAAGAAAGTTATTGTTAAGAATTACATAAACAACTTTCAACCATCTTCTCAAAAGATCAATTATAATTATATATTTTACAAATCCTCTTAAATATTTTACAAATCCTCTCAACTCCCTCCTTTAATCTGCATCTTTTTTAATCTTCAAATCCATAAATCATCAATTAATGTTTTTCTTCTTTCAGCAAAAAGTCCAAAAAATGGCCAGCATTTAAAAGCAAAACATAAGCAGACTTACTTGAGTGTTTGGATACAGGTGGGGAGGTGGGGGAGGTGGAAGTGTTCCTGGAGGGTAGGGGTAACTGGGATTGCCAAAATTCATTACTCCAGGAGGGGGAAAGTAGGTTGGTGCTAACAGCTGTTGTGGTGGTGGTGGTGGTGGTGGTGGTGGCGGCTGCTGCCCAGGAGGCATGGAGACAGGAGGAGGATATAAGCCAGCATTAGCCAGTGGTGCAGGTGCCTGATGTGGATGCAATCCTGGCAAAGACAGATAAAGTAGTCAAATAATTCTGAAATCAAAATGCTATCAGGAAGCAAAGATGAAATAAATAACATTTTAATATATCTGATCAACTAAAAGAATAATTGACCCATCTGGCTGCTAAGGAGAATAAGTCACTGGAACGTATGTCTACAGTATGCCGCATGTATCCCTGTTCTTTGCTTGCAGAAATTGATTTTCAAAGATTATTAATATATATTATTATTCATATATATTATTAACAGGTAGAGGTTAATATTTTCTTCAATGCAGAAGAGCAACTATGTACTAAAAATGATAAACTATCTCACTTTGTTGTTGTGAATAGCAAACAATGTATGTATGTATATATCTCAACAGATATAAGTGATACACTGCAGGAATTTGGGGATATTTCTAACAAATTAGTAAAACTGAAGTACAAAGGAAATGTTAGAGAAAAATGAAAGAGAGAATAGCTATGTAAAGTCAGTTCCTACCTGGATGTGAAAGATGCATTTCTGGTTGAACAATCACCCCTTGAGGAGGAAGTGGAGTAGGATTTTCACCATGTGTATAAATTGGACCTTGGAACTGTACTATAAGGACAAACCAATAGACATTATCTTTCTAACACTGATAGAAGTAATTATTGTTTTGAAATTGAAATAAAAAGGCTCAATTTCCATTAGGCAAAGTAACAATAACATATAATTCTTAAACAATTCAGTACATTCATAACTAGAGCAGCAAACTGAGTTCAAGTCAACAATGGATCAGTTACTATTTCTCAGGGCTATTGTAAATTAAAGATAGTACTTAGATGACGATGGCATCTAGGACCAACATTTCCATCATAAGCAATGCAGTTGTACAATTAGCAATGGCATTCCCATCCATCCTTGTTGCTATTGTTTAGTGAGGATTATTTGAGTTGTTAAGCAAGGACTACTGGGCAGAGATGGGAATCCAGAGCAGACTAGCAAGCAAAAACTATGTAGTATGAGTAAGCAGACGGGTCTCATGGGTAGGTGCTATGGATACAGGTAAGTGAGAGAGTATCACAGGTGAGTGCTCTTAAGTGCAGCCAGGAGGGTGTCATAGGTGATGCTATGGAGAACAGGCAAGCAAATAAATGCTGCAGGTGGGAGCTATGAGGTGCAGGCAGGTGGCACTTTGGAGCAGGTGGGCAAAAAAAAGCAGCAAAAGTGAGAGTAACTTGCGGAAATGACTTGTGACCTCCTGTTGGCTTCTCTATTCACTATGCTTATGGAAAGCTAATAAGGTTGCAAATGGTTATCACGTGAATGTAGAACACTATACATTTTAATTGCATGTCAGTTTACAAAGCAACCAAATTGCATTCATGTGACTGCAAATTAAAAGGCTGACTGTATCTCTTGTTCGACACTGTCCTAATTTTGAATACTTGCTGATCAAGTGGTCGTAATCCAAAGACTACCTGTAAATTAAACAGGACAGCACCATACATTCTATCAAATGTCTACTCCTCCTCCTCCTTCTTTTCCCATTATACTAGTACATATGAATCTTATTTCTCTGTACAAGTCCTTCAGGTTCTTTTTACAAAAAGTTAAGAAAACAATATGTAGCCCACAATACTGCAAAACCCAATCCAAAATAGATATAAGAATCCCTTTAATGAACAGTTTGTACTCACACGCATCATAGTAATGCCCTTCCATTATGCTTATATGGACTGGTGGAGCAGGTTCTGGGACAGGCCGCTGACGTTGTGATGAGTAGCGTTTTGCACGCCCACCTTGAACCCCCTGGAAAAAAACATAATGATACTAATTATTTAAAAGATTGCCAGAGTGAAATCTTTTCCTGCATGATGAGCTTTGTTAACCATAAAAAAATCTTCTAATCTGTTTGAATGTTTTATATCCTTAAAATTGGATAATTCTGAGAGATGAACCCCATGTATTTCTTTTTTCAAGTTCTGTTTTCCTGTTCTTAGAGCCTCTGACTGGCAAAATGTTTTGCAGGAGAGACATGAAGCATGTGTCAAACTTTGCCCAGGCATAATTAGCTGTTCTTTTCTTTATAATACATTCATATTTCTCTCCTACAGTATAGAGCAGCGGTTCTCAACCTTTTTCAGGCTGCGACCCCGACCTGCATCACGCATGCGCGGTGTAACAGCCTGCATCACGCATGCGCAGCATGGTGCCCCGCATCGCGCATGCGCCCCACATCGGGCATGTGCAGCGCAACGGCCTGCATCGTGCATGCGCGGCGCGACCCCCGACCTGCACCACGCATGCACGGTGCGACGGCCCGTATCGCACATGTGTGGCACGATGGCCCGCATCGCGCATGCGCGGTGCTACCCCGCGCATGCGCAGTGCTGCCCCCTGCGCCGGCCGAGGGAAAAGGGGAAAAAATGGCGGACTGCGTTGTTTGTCTGTCGACCCCCGTGAAATGGTCGATCGACCTCAAATGGGGTCGCGACCCACAGGTTGAGAACCGCTGGTATAGAGGGAGGATTGGGTCCTATAAGTATCCCATCTTCTCCATCATTCTGCGTCCCAAAAACATTAAATCAAAGCTAGATGAATCTATTACAAGGACCAGTATTCCATTAAACTCAAGTTGCTGAACTGATCCTGCTGCTTGATAAAGACTCTCATTCCTTCCATAAGAAATTCTACAACTATTGCCTGCATTCTTGTTGCCAATCAAACTCATCATTTTCAGAAGCAAGAAAAATAAATGGAATGTTACCATGTCTTCTATCCTGTTGAATTGAGGGGGTGGAGCTGTTCCAATGTGCATCTGATTAGGCAAACCTATTAGGAAAGACAATGGAGAAAGAAAACACCATTTATTCTTCAGCTTTACACTAATACAAAGAAATTTTTAAAAACAGAAAGCAAGTTTAAAGAAGTCCTAGATAATATGAAAAAGGCAAATGCTGTTGACTTTGAGAAAGGTATGCCAAAATTCTTCCATGCTGCCATGGTAGGGTATGGTCCCAGGAGCAAAGAAGGCTGGGAGTGTATGCCAAGAGTATATACTCCCAGCAGGGTCATTCATGGCACGCAAGCAGGCATCCAAATTGGGCAGCAGAAATATAGAAAGATGCTGGAGGCAGATTATTATTTAAGTGACAGGAGCAAATTCATTTAAGTGATAATAGCATCATTTCATTCAGTGCAGAAGGCAATGATAAACCACTCATGTCTCAACAAGAATACCACAAAAATGAACAAGGGAATAATAGGGAAGGGAATGCCAGACTGTTGATACCTCAGATCAAATGACCACTCAATGTGCTATTGAGGAAGAACTGAGTGGTTAAGGTGCTGGCCTAGAAATCAGGAGACTGAGTTCTAGCCCCATCTTAGACATGAAAGTCGGCTGGGTGACTCTGAGCCAGTCACTCCCTCTCAGCCCATCTTATCTTATAGGATTGCTGTTGTAGAGAAAATAGGAGGAAGAAGAATTGTGTGTGCTTGCTGCCTTGAGTTATTTATAAAAATAATAAAAGTATTTGGACTGAATGGTCAGATCAATTTGGCAAGATAGGGTCTAATGAGATTAGCTCATGCCCTCTTTAAATGGTTCACAAAGATGGTTCACGAAGATCAACGTACTGGTTGCCACTTAGTGGCAGACAGAAAGCACCCACTCCCACAAAAGAAGAAGCTAAAATCAGCATAATATGAAATAAGCAATTGAATATTGGACTGTAATTTTCTGCAGTGTTTCATCTATTTTAACTCAACAAATTTTCCTAAAATACTTTGTAAGAATCTATACTCTACTAAAACTTTCATCATGACCTTTAAATGGGCAAAACATTGCATCACAGGGCAATGCTCAAAGTACCTCAAATGGGTTAATTTACAAAATGTGCCCAAAATTTGGAAATCATAACTTCCAAGAGGTGCTTCAGTGCTACCGGTTATTGCTATAATCCTGCTGTAATCACAGGATTTTCAATGTTTTATGACAGTTTCACAGCCAGTCTTGCAATGCTTCACTCCTTCCTTCACCCAAAAATAGTCAATAACCTGCCATCTGGAAAGGGAGGGAGGGACTTGTGTACCCTTCTTGGCCTATGCCACTCCCATGCATACTCCCCCAACCTAAGCCATCCCACCCTAGTGCACCATCCCTCATTGGCATGCAACCTCACACTACCCAAGATTTCCATTCATTCTTCTTGACTCAAACTTCCCTCTTTCCCTGTGCAGCCTCCCTGATCTGCATAGCACCTCTCACATGTGCCTGGGTACCCTTCCCAATCTATACTGTCCACCCATGCACTCTCTGCAGTATTTCTGATACACCCCCCTTCTCAATTCACATATCTTTTTCACACCCCCACATACCATTCTTGACCTATACTCTCATGTTTGGCCTACCCATGGTCATTCTGTTTCATTGTTTGGGTAAGGAAAGATCTCTGAAATGATGACCAACAGAGGACCGTTGTCTAGTTTATATATTCTCTAAACAAAATTATTTTTCCTTGCTTTAGCACATCACTTACCCTGTGGTGGTATGAACTGGGGCTGCCCTTGGTTCCAGTTTTGTTCTGTCATATTTAACTGAGTCATGTCTTGTTCAAGACCATCCAGATTTGCCTCAACAGGTACCTCCCAATTAGCAGTCTTTGCAGAAGAAGGTGATGGTATAATATCAGCAGTTTTTAATGGTGCCGGTATCAATTCTGATGGAGGTGGAACTTCATCTGCCAGTTTTCCTGTTTCACCTGCTTTGTTCCGACTCCTCCTTGCCCGAGAATATGATTTTTTTTCCACAGGCCTATCTGGCTGTGTCTGTAGAATATCTGCAGGTGGAGTTTGATTTTCGAAAACAACAACTTCTTTTTTAACAGGGCTGTTTTGAATAGGTGGTATCTCAGATTTGGGAGAAGGCTCTCTTGCTGGGATTGGATCTGATCGTCTGGCCCGGTAACTGCTTTCAGGCTTTGACTGTTCACTGAAGCGAGGTGCATGCTGACTATTTACATCCACAGCTCGATAACTTGGGCGAGTATCCTTATAGCCACTAGGTTTGGGGAATGCCCTTGGGCTGGCCATCCATCCTGTCCCCACTGAGTTTCGATTAATGAATGTCCGAGGTGCCACACAAGTATTGTCTAGACTCTGATGTCGTGGTGGCTTACTTGGTCGTTCACTGGACCAATTGGATTCTCTCTGTGGTGGACTCCCAAATCTAAATGAAGAGGAGATGCTATTGATCAGAAATGAATGTTTTATGTTCCATTCATCATCACAATTATTCCTCTCTCAAGGTCGGGGGAAAAAAAAATCAAGCCCCACATTATTCCATAAAAAGTACACAGAACGACTTCTACAAATTCACCTTGGTTTGCGCACCCTCCTGGGTTTGATGTCATCAGGGTTGTGTGCAGAGCGGATATCATAGCCATAAAGAGAAATTAACTCTTGTCTGGATTTTGGTGCTTGCTCATCTTCTCGAAACTTGTCATGTTCCCATCGTCCCTCATCTTTCCACAATTTACGCTGGCGACCTTTTGGTCTTGTATACCAAGATAAAGAAAAACAATTAGAATTAGAATAATTAGAATGGTATGTGGGGGTTAGGGACTGCTGCTCTTATACCATAGATGTAACAGTGAACTAAAGCCACAGCCATTAAAAATATGATTCCACAAGGGAAAATTTAGTACAAAACCAAATTCTTGGCAATTTTTTATAAAAAATCTTCATAGATTTCGGAAAGGCCACTATGCTTCTCAAGCAAAAAGATATCTCATCTGGGAAGGCTTTACCATGAGAGACAAAGGAAATAGTTGTGTCTGTAAATTAATACCCTCTTAGAGCTCTACTTTCCTACTGATGACTGCCCAAAGTCAATCAATCATCCAATAACCACTAAAAGGCTGAGAACGGGTTCCATACTTTCCTTCAGTTTCATTATTTTACTATTTAACCCACAGAATGAGACAAATTTTAAAAGCTAAAATGTAATCCTTTTTAGTGGTCTGTATAACTTTTTCTGTTAGCAGCCAAAATTGTGCCTGCAAGTAAAATGTTCCTGCCTATAAATTCTTTCTACAATTGCTGCCTGCTATTCCTATCACCTACCGGACTTCCTCTTCCTGGGTCTGTCCACGGAGGTCATGTTCAAAGAAAAGACCTTTACGAGGTATGTATGCTGGGTTCTTCCGGTCTTCATCATCATCTAGATGCTTAGGAAGTTTTTTACCAATTTTGTTTTCAACTTGTTCAGTGCTTTCCTAAAATGAAAGAAATCAAACACTCACTGACCTATTAAAAACCCACCACCAATATCCCAGAAACCATGGTTTTCTTTAGTAAAAATGTGATTGATTAGATGTTATGATTATGTATTCTGGATAGACAAGTGAGTGTAAGCCCTTGACTTACAATGATTCATTTAGTGACCATTCAAAGTTATAACAGCACTGAAAAAACTGACCCTGCACCCTGCATTCCACCAGATCTGCCATGCCCAGTTAATCTTTGCTGTCTTCTTCCTCCTGTTGAGGTGCACCCAGCTGGCCCTAAGGGTGGCAGAGAAGGGGGGGAGATAGGCGAGTGGGGGAGTTGAAACACCCCTGCGGTCATAATTGTGGATGGGTTGCCAAGCACCCAAATTTTGAATACATTACCACAAGAGCACTGTAATAACCCTAACTTTAGGAATCAGGCATCGGTACCTTTCATTCAGTGTTGTTCTAACTTCCAATAGTTGCTAAATGAATGGTTGTTAATCAAAGACTACTTTTATATTACTCATTTAATTATGCATAAAATATGAATTATAAAAATTAACTGGTAAAAATGATAAAAGTTGCATTGAATTAAAATGAAAATTGGTGAAAAATAATGGAGAAATTTGATTATAATATACTGCTCATTATTGCTTCTGAATTTTACTGCTACTATGCTAAATCAAGATAGCACTTTTTAGCTACAAATATCAGAAACACAAAATATTGCTTATAAAATTCTTACAAAATGACTTGCTTAGAATGCAACTGCAAAAATAATACAGGCATAAGAGAAAAAAAATCTACTGAAATATGATGACTTATAAATAAAACTTTTTTTCATTCTATGACCATAATGTTTTCCTGAAAAATACAAATATGTATTTTAATTTCTAGGTTAATAAATACTTAAGCTCAAAATTCAACAAAACATACCTGCCCATCCCCACTCTGTCTTTCACCTGCAACTGTGCCTTTTGATTCTGGTTTCTCATCCCCTTTGTCTGCTTTTGTTCTCAATTCAGTGTCATTTCTGTCCCGCTTTAAGTCCATTTTAGTTGTTTCTTCTTCACTGTATTCTCCTTCCTCAGCCTAAAACAAACATGCAATTTTATTCAATTTAGAGGGGCTGGAGAATAACAAATATTTTGCCTATTCTTACACTATGCACAGACGATATGTTATACTGTCATTTAATACCTTTTTTAATATATGCAGAAACAAAACATACATTCAAAGCATGCACTTCTAGCTCATATACATGCAAAAAACATAAAAACATAAATGTTGCAAAGTAAACAAAAATATACTATATACAGCATATATCCAAAAGGTGTTTTTTCAAAAGGCAATTGGACTTTGTTTTTCTTTGAAGATGTTTCGCTTCTCATTCAAGAACCTTCTTCAGTTCTGACTGAATGGTGAAGGGTAGAAGGATATTCCATATCTTTCCTTATATTCCTTGCAGTCATTCTGAGTCATTGAGGCCACTTTGAGATATCTATGCTCTCAGGGTCACCTGAATAATGCAAATGGCTGTGAAACCTTCTTGGAATTGCTGAAATATGCATGACTTGATTGACTGAGAATCTCCATAGACATACAAAGTGTATAAAAAAAAGAGCTGAATGGCTTTTCATGATAAGTAAATATTTCATGCCGTGATTTGTCCAAAGGCACTTACTGAACCAAGTCTCTCAATCTACCTAGTTTAAAAAAAAATCCAATAAACTGTCATGTTATATATTCATGTACATTATAAAATGATATATATGACCTCAACTCACCTCAGAATCCTCAGCACTTTCATAGTCAGACAGTACAGCTAAAAATAAAGAGTTGTTTGAGGTTAAAAACATCTCCTGAAATGCAGTATTTTAAAGGCTTAATTCTCATATTTTCTCCCAAGTCTTTCATTCATGCCCTCCAAATCCATTTGCAATTGCATCACCCATCCCTTTTGCTCACATATAAAACCTTGTTTTATCTTTGGTTCATCCAGCTAATATTACTTGTTTGGAATATTCCATCTATCACAAAGCATTTTTTTCTGTGAAGCATAGCAAATAGAAAATTCTTGAGAGCTACATGATGTAGTGTTGGGGTGAATGAAAAACAACAAACTGAATCCAGTTAGGATGTAAGTAAATACTGACAGATAATTCTCAGGACCAGAAATTAATATGTCCTATTCTAGATGAGATACTAGTTCCACCAAAATATCAGATGTGTATTTTAGGGGCTCTCCTTAATTCCAGTATGAGAGTAGAGACACACTGGCCGTAGAGACAAGAATAAATATAATGATATCTGGCTGGTATCTGGCCTGGGAAACTCTAGCCTCAGTGATACATGTCCTTTACAATTATATTATTGCAGCATAACCATCTTGAAGAACTGCAGCATGCTCTGGTAGCCAAATAAAAGTGTAGAATATTGTGAAATAACAAATCTATGCCCTAATTAATCATATATTTCTCCCATTGCTAACAATAGAAATATTTGACTATACAGAAAGCCTTATTACGAAAAATGAAAGGGTAGAATAAGAAATGCCGCTTTTGCGACAAATATTTTATGATTTTAAAAACATTGTTAAGTAATTATTTTGTATTTCTAGCACTAATCACTACAGTTAAAAGCTACTACCACTTACCATCTCCTTCTATGCCATCTTCACTTTCCTGTTTTGAGAGAGAAAACATTTAAGAAAGAAAGAAAACCAGCAGATGCAAATATGTTACATTAGACTGCTCTAGAAATGTATTTTATTATGAAAAAATAGATGAATTAATTTAGCATGGTTAGTTTCTAAACAATTGAGTAATATATTGCTTTAAGATTGGACATAGTCTGAGGAAATCCAAATTAAGAATCCTCTTGGCTATGTGCTTCATTGGGTGATATCAGTTATTACTTTTCAGTAGCCCATCTGCTAAATTATATGAGGAAAATATTGGAGGAAGTATTATGTATACAGCTTTGCAACAAATACTCATATAACTATAACATAAATGCATTATCAGATTATTAATATAAATATTAGGAAGGGATGGAATTGTATCAAAACTACAGGAAGATATCCTACTTGGAGTGCAATTCCAATAATTTCCAGTGAAACAATTATGTCAGTTAGAAACTTATGGAATATAATGCCTAATAAAAAAGGATGACTCTTTTTCCTATGTGAGATTGACTTTAATAGGGAAACTCAACTTTAAAAATTAGGAAAAAGATATGGAAAAATTGGATAGAAATGGGGATATTGAACTGGCTCAACTGATGAAAATGAATTTTTAACATATACTGTGTTAAGAGATAAATATCATTTATCAAATATAAACCAATGGCAATATTTACAGCCATTATTACTTGTATGTACACTGAGAGCTTATGCACCGGAGACAAATTTCTTGTGTGTCCAACCACACTTGGCCAATAAAGAATTCTATCCTATTCTAACATTTGTTAATAACCATGTTTGGACCAACAGCATTTTCACCCAAGATATAAGATCAAATTTTTAAATAAAAAACTATTATTTTTTGTAGATATTTGTCATAAATTTGATATGCAGATGCTAAGAAGACATTTAAAATTTAATGGAATCCACTATAATTGTATAGAAAAGGAGTAAGACAACATTTATTAAAGATGTAATAAATAATGCTTCTTTAAAACACGTTTTTATAATGTTCTATACTCATTAGGTTTTGGGAAAAAGTAAATTATATGACTGTTCAACTAAAGCTAAAATGTTCAGAAGATAATAATCTCTTGACCATGCATCTAGGCAAGGAATTTAACAATGCAAATGGCCATGTTCTTACTATAGCCAAAAGACTGATATTGCAGCATTGGTAAGATAAATGTATGGCTACATTCACTAAATGGATTTAAGACCTGATTACATTTGCCACCTATGAGAGGATGGCCTAGAAATATAATTTTATCTCTAGTATAATGAAATATGGACTCATTTATACAAAGTATAATAGGTTAAAAACATGATAGTTATATAAATGTATTAGAAATAAAGAGATACATATTTGAATATTTGTATCAGATAAGCATATATAGAACTGTAAGTTTATTATGACAATACTGTATTTTTATGTATTTTTCCACCTTTTCAAATTCTTATGATCTTTTCTCTTTAAGCATATATTTCTACCATAATTATCTCTATATTTTGTTCTTCTTTTTCTGTTATTTTAAAAGCATTAAATACATTTCCAGACAGCATCTTTCATGGATACTTGATAGGGGAATACTACTTCAAATCACTATATCTTTAATCTTTCAAAGAATAATCCACTACTACATCCCCCAACTCCCCCAAAATTCCAGGGCATAGATTTTTCCATCTTTTCTTGACATTTTTGCTTGTTTTTCTTATTCTTAAACTTGTTTATGTATGCTTTTTTGACTGCTGTTTAAAACTGAGCCTGACTGTTGTTAGGAGTAATTATTTTGCTACTGTAAGTAAAGCATCAGGATATTCCAAAAGAAAGAAGGCAACTTTTCCTTCCACTTCCACAAAATCCTGCCTGATGAAACATCATTAGAATAACCTTATACTCTTCACAACAGCAAGAATATGAATAATTTTCTTTAGGGAAAAAATATCCCATGGAAATGATTAGTAATTCTTGGAAAATGCTAGGACCTAAAATTATTTAATACATTATTTTCCATGTGCATTTTTAAAATAAAAACTGGGTCTATATGTCCATATTAGCAACTACTTAGATGTTCTTGAGATATAATAAACTCTATATGCCTAAAAAACATGTCATCTATGTGTTTCTGTAAAAAACAAGAGAACAGATAATAAGAATGTGCATGATATCATTTTACAGATTTTACATTTTTACAGAAGTGTTCACAATGGTAATATATTACCATATTATATAATATACAATATAAAAAGATAACCCACGCCTAAATTAAAACTGCAATATCTTAATATTAACTCCTAAGTACTTATACAGTTTTTAATACTATGGAAAACAAACTCAAAATGAAAAAAACATCATTATACAGAAAACACTGCTATTTGCTGAACCTAAATGTAAGTTTGCTAAATGTAAGTGGTAAGCAGATACATTGTAAAATAATCTCTAATTCCTGCATCTACCAAACAAAATACTTTATTTGTACAATGGCCCCTTTCTGACTTTGAATTTTCAACACAGTATCTGTTATAATTCATCCAGCATTATTTTCAAAGTAGAATTACAGTATCATTTTGGATTGTTATGCTATTATATTACTAGTTTTAAAATTGGTAGATTTCAACAAAATCTTCAGGACCAATCCACAATGCTTATTTAAAAAGGCAGAAGACAGCTGTAAGAAACTAAAATATGACATGCATTCAAACATAATAGTATTTACCTACTAAAACCTAAGAGTATGTGTAATCTCAAAGAGATTTAACAAATCAAGTTCAACTTAAATATCCGTAAAATTAAAGATATTGAAATTTGTTTTACCACCATCATCCTTTGTCTTAGAAATAACAGGTACGCACCTTCTGCATACTGTATTATACTCAGAGATACAGTTTTGTTTAACGCAGCACGCAAACGGAAGTGCTGGCTATCTACTTCCGAGACGAAAGAACGGCTATGGAGAAAACATCGAAAAGAAAGCCAAATACTAGTTTGTTTTTCCCCATCCAAGCGGAACCTGGTGGGCCATTACTCAGCGACGAATTAAAGGAGTACTCTCCACATCCTCAGAACCACTTTTCCCTCCCCCGCTCTTCCCTACTTTGTACCCAAAGGAGTGGACCGTAGTCAAAATCTCCCCGCTATATGCAAAGGAAGGCGGGAGCTGATTATAAAGAGCTTTCCCGTTCTCTCTTTCCCTTCCGGATCTTTCCACTCACACACTCCGAGTCGGCCGGGCTACCTCCAACCGTCACCGGCGCCTCCACATTTTCAGTACCAGCAGTAGCACCCCCGGTGCTTGCCGCTCCGGCTAAGCCAAAGCGGTGAGTGCCGTTCTGCGGGGAAGAACCTGCGCTTCCAGGTGGCGAATCGGACTCGTCCTCTTCGCTGCTATCCTGCGAAGCGCGCTGCCTCCTACGATCCGCCATTTTGACAGGAATCAAAAAAGGAAACAAGAAAAACGAAACGGTTAGAAGGTGGAGGAAAAGGAAGCAAGGCCCAAAGAGGATGACGGGTACGGAAGATGACGTCCAATACTGAAAAGACTACGATTCCCAGCATTCAACGCAGGTCTATCTCAAACTTTCACTCGTTCACCCAGAATTCTTTATGCTTGGACTCCGGGGGGTCCAAGATTGCGGGAAGAAGAAAATTCGCGCCCAATCGAGGGCGATGACATCAGGAGAAAGCGGTTCAATAGGCGGGGGGGGGGGAACTCCCAGCAACAGTATCACGTGCTTTATATAGCTCTAAATTGCTGCATGAGAGGTGGGGACGGAAGCTGTCTTGCTGAGTCAAATAGCATGACGTTTTCCCATTGCAGAGATTACATCACTCCAGTTTTCCTGCAGTGCTAAAACAGTTGAGGCGCAGCAATCTCTGGAGAAAACAAGATAGCCATTAATGTTTAAAACAGCGGTTTATGTAAGGCTAGGATCATTAGGGAGACGACGCAAAACGCTACCAGACATTAGGCAATGCAGCTATCAACAGTGCTGTCTTTGTGCATCATTCTCATTACAGGACCAAATACCATGAGGAGGGGCTTCATCTCCATATTATGTACAGATCTTTCCCACTCTATATTTGATGGCAAATTCCCGGAAGATGGGAGGAGCCTGACTAAACAGGTTTCTGAGGTGTTTTTTGCTTCCCGTTCCACTCTGCACTGTTCAGAAATCTTTCTGATCCTCTTGAAGTTATCTTAATTCAAAGGCTACCTCATTTAATGGCAAGGAAACATAACATGAAGTACTTCTCTCTTTTTTTTGTCCTGAATATATCACTGATTAACTGCATTGGGTTGACTCCATTTTATGAAATGGAAGAAAAGTACCCCCAATCCATTTTCTGCACACTGCATTTTCATACATCCTTATCATTTCCCCTTATACATCCTTTCCTTTAAAGGAAATGTCTTCCTTATTTTGATGATTTTCATTGACTTCTTTGTAATTGGCAAATAACTTTATTACAGTTTCACTTAACTGTATATAATTGTCATTCTTTGGCTATAAAAATATTCAGAACATTGATTTTTGTGTAGAGAATGGGTTAGGGATTTTTATGTTTGAGAAATATGTATATTTATTGTCTAATCTTTAAGGAAGATTGTCCAATCTTTAAGGATGATTGCTACATAGTGATGATGCCAAACCCCAAACCAGCAAATGACGTCTTCCAGTTTTATGTAAATATTGGAAAGGAGGAGAGAGACAGAACAGTGCAGCACTCCACATAGGAGGGGCCTCAACAAACACAACTAAAGCTGTCTCAGTACTTCCTGGCCTGAAACATGACTGAATTGTATAGAGATTATCCATTTCCTTCAGGGTTTTCATCAGTTTTTTTTTTCCTACCACCTTCTCAACAACCTTAATGAAAAAGTAAAGTTGGAGACTCAACTGTAGTAAAAAACTGTTGGTTCAAAAATGGTCTCTTGAGAAAAGTCACCAGCACCACCACTTTCAAGTACTACCACTTCCTTAAAAGAAACTGACACCAAAGTATAGATCCAAATGAGGATCATCTCCTTGACCACTTTTATGATCCAAGAGACCCAGATAAAAAGGTGGCTAAGCTGACAGCAGAGAACCTTGTCCATTCTTAGCAATGATCAGATGACTTTTTTTGATACAGGAAAGGTATCATGTTTCAGAACTGTACCTAGTCTGACAAATAAGGCAATTCATAACAACAAAAGCAATATTCTTTTCATTTTATTGTAAAAAAAATTATTTCAATTTTATTTAAACATACAAGCAGAATTTCTCTTTTAATACTCCTTGTTAACACTGTTTAAACTAAATGAACAAAGCAAAACAAATTTAAAAACAAAAAATGAACATTAACAGCCACAAATTTGGTATTTACAAACTTTTTTCTTTATAAGTTATTTACAAGACAACTGATTTTACGTATTGAAAATGGTATAAAAAAAGAATGCATTTGCAGACAATCACATTTGAAAGGGCCAAAAAAGAAAGGGAATTATAGGCAGTTTTTAGAACTACCATAAAGTTAGTTAAAGAAAATGTTTGTTTTCAAACAAAAAACAGATATATATAATTTGCATTGGCTTTTTTCATTAACAGAGTTTTCAAATGTTGAACTCCCTACAGGGTGGGAAACTATTTTTTCCAGCCCATTCCCTGCTAACATCCACTGCAAACTGTTTCTCCAAACCCTACCTATTTCCATATGCCTATTCATCTTTTTATGATGCATGTGTTATAACTGACTGTAAGTCTTTCTGAGTCAACATTCTGTTCATTGAGGGAAGGGAAGAGGTAATAGTTTTATTCTGAATACAAATTGAATTATTTCTGATAACTGTCTTGTTGTGGGCTAAACAAAAACATTTTCTTCTGAAAATGGAATCTTGATTCAAGAAGTGATCATATGATATATTTCTAATTACTTTAGAAAAAACAAGATCAAGTTCCAAAATCAACGTTGTCTTCAAGAAGCTTCTACCAAAAATCTTTGAAACATCCACGTTTGTACTTGGCAGGGGACAAAAAAATAATCCACTTATGAATGCATGCTGGCATGCTAAAAAGCAAAAGATCCAAATACAGCCTTATTTAAAACAAAATCAGGCAAACATTTTGCACTAGTTCAACTACAATAGACTACATGGCAGAAAAGAGGATCTGTTCTTGTCATTTTAATTTCAAGTCATAGAATGTAACTTTTAACAATGTTCATACTAAGTGTGCTATCTTTGGTGGAAAAAATAGTATTTTAAATTCCCAGAAAAAACTGCCCAGAAATGTCACTGCAACTGTCCTGAACAACTGGAAATTAAAATGGAAAATAAAACAATTTTTCTCCATAAGGGATGCAGGAAAATAACATATAGGGTTTTTTACAATTCAAGAAACTGAAACTCCCCCCCATTTATCTAGAAATTTTAGCCATTTAAAAAAAAAAACCAGTTAGTTTCAGTATTCCCTAAGCAGGCAATACACAAACAAGGCAGCTTCCAAAAATGATGTAGATCAGGCAGAAGACATGCGATTTTACAAAGGAATCCCCTATACTCAGGGAAGATGAAAGTATTGATTTCCACGTACTGTAAAAAGGACAGGATTATGATTGGCTTAAAAAAGTGCCAAACTATAAAACAATCACAAATTGAAGTTGAAGCTATTTCTCAGTATTTCCATTGAGAAATCCAAACTGTCCAACTTTTTTAAAAACAGTAACAACTGTTTCACAGTTTTGACAGGATATTTGGCTAAACAAAACAAAAAAACATCTAGCATGGTTAATTCGGGATTTTGCCAAATTATATACCAGAACTGTGACAAAGATGTGAAGACATGCAGCCTTTCACTACCAGGATGGCCTGCATTCAGTGTTATAAATTCAAGACCTGATTGGTAATTGTAATTTAAATTAGAAAGCATGAAAGGAACTCATTAAAAAGCCTTGAAAAATCACTGGGGCAGGTGAAAATACATGAATCAATATGTGGATGCTTTATAGAACAGCAGTTAGAAGCAATAGGTCAAATGAAGTGTCTGTGTTGTTCAATGATGGATAACCCCTTCCCCCAAACTGTCAAGGCCGTTAATTAGCAAGCTAATTATTCCTAAGGATATATATGTATATGATTTCATGTTTGTGAGGAACTCACAAATGGATGCTTGTCCATCTTTCATAGCTTCTCAGTGGATTGTACTGGTTGCAGTTATTCAATACAGCTCAACAGAGGAAGGCATACCATAAATTGTTAACCTTATTCTCTCAACTCAAACCTCCAATACTTTCTACCAAGCAAAGGAAAAAAATGAAAAAAAGTGAAAATAAAACCCAGGGAGAAAAGTGTAAGCATAAAAAAAATATTTATAATGAACAAGAATATACATCATGGAGGATGGTAAAAGAAAAAGACATAACAAAGCATGTACTGTTCTCTGCCATTTGCAGAAAATGACACAAGCTGACCATCAAGACAGATTTCTCCTAGTCTGATACGTTTATTTCCTGCATGTCCGATGAGGAGTCTGTTTCTTTTGCATCTCTAGCCGACAACGACTTCGTTCATCCAACCACGGCAGTTCAAAATTCCTGCCAAACAGAAAATGGCCCATAGAAGATTATTTGTGATGTTGAAAAGAAGAGAATGGTTAGCAGTTCTGACTACCTTTGCATTACTTGGCTACAAGCCTACATGTCTGGCCGCAAAGAAATTAAACACAAACCATAAGCACATTTCTAGAAGATTTACATAATATTTGAATACAGATGATATTGAACTTTAGCTACTGAAAACTGTTTTATCAGAGCATTCTTTTACAATATTGGGTACTCTATAATAATAATGTTTGCTGAATAAACCATAATTGGCTTACAATACCTGCTATCCTTTAAGCAATAGATTACAAGCTGCAACAAATCCATCCAACATAACATGTTAAGATAAAACCTAAACAACCACATTGTGGCTTAATGCAATGTGTAAAGCCAGCTACTATTGTAGAAAAAAGTGAAACAGAAAAAAATAAAAATGTGAATTTTAATTCAAGGGAGCTAAAACTAAAAACCAATTATTTTGCCGATGTATTTTATCAATATATTTTCATCTCTTTACCTTTGCGATATGAAAGGAAGTAAACCATGACTGCAAGAACACAAGTAATAAGAAGGCCAAAGAAATGTGATTTATATGATATTCACTATTAGGATGCAAGAATTCCCCTAAAAAAATTAGAAAGTGGGAAAGTTTTAAAAAGGGACCATTTCAAGGTTGTCCCTTATAAAGAGGATATTTTATAAGCAACAGTGTATTTCTCTGGTATAGAATTGATAGTGGTAAGTATTTCTTTCATTAATCCATGAACACGTAATTTCTGTGAGTCAGAAGTTACAAATGAGCCTCCCAATTTTTTCATATTTCCTATTTTTTTTTTTAAAAAGAAGTCATTATTCATAGCCCAGTCAAAGGATTTCTTACTAAATCTCTATGATTTCTCAGTTAATTTCACTGTAAAGTCTTAAGAAAATCTATTTCCTATGATTACCAATGCAGCGTTGTCCTTAATTTTTCCAGTAGCTTATAATACTAAAATGCATTTAGGATTTAAAGGTAACAATATTGGTTAGATGCTATTTGATAAATTTTTGATGTGGCATTTTCTCATCACAATGAAACCCAAGTCAGTCCTCAAACAAACAAAACACTGCATAAACAGAAACAAGATATTCTCCCACAACTTTTACAAAATACATTCTTCCTTAATGCAGATATATAATACATTGGTATACTTACTGTGGGGTTAATTTTGGTAATGGCCGGCCGAACGCTACAACAGGTAAATATGGGGTGATCAGCAAACTTTCAACTAGAAGGGGAAAATGGAAAAGAGCTGCAATGTTCATTCACATTATTGTACTTATATGAAAATATCTGTTTTTACAATAGAATAATCCCAATCCAAAATTCTTTGTGCATAAGATAGGGATATGAGAATTCTGACAACCACTCACCATCGTCTGACTCTGGGAAAAATGAGGTAACTTCAGGCTCAGATTCCTGAATTCCTTTCTTTTTATACATTCTAAGTTGCAATCTCTGCAAAATTCTTTGCTCCCGGATACGCTGAATATCCCACCTGTGAATGGAGTGAGCAAAGGAACAACAACAAAAATTTCAAATTTTCATTTATAGGGAAATTTGAGTATTTTAGGTTTTATAAAAATCAGCATGTCAAGAGTAATGCATCTCTCTGTATTAAACAGGATGCTTTTCAATTTCTATAGGTTATCACAAGTCTTTGTATTTCATCCAAACCATAAAATACCCTCTTTGTAATCCCTTGCTAGATGTAAATGCTACTCTGCTTTCTTCAACTAATTGCAAATCCCAGTCCAAAATCATCCAGCACAAGTATAAGGCACATGCATAATGGTAAAAAACAGATTTAAGACATACTAATTGCATAAAACCTTTCATTTTGCATAAAACCTTTCATTTTACATGTTTAACTGTTGGTAACCCATGTAAACTTTATTGTTAAATGTTTAAATGAAAGCAGATACTGAATTTTCTGGCATTATTTCATCACTAACCTTTTTCTCCTTTTCTCATCCAATTCCAACTTTGCATGTCGTTTGGAGAAGACATTGTCTTCTAAGCTCTGTGAAAAGTTTAATTAAGGGGGGAAAAAAGATACAAGTAATATGTGCTGTACTTTTCAGAGTATCTGAGTTCCTCTGTTTCCATTTTCTGATGGAAAGCGTTTAGGTCTGCCTTGTATGTACCATGTGTTCATAAGATTTTAAATTTTGCTTTATGATAATGTACCCTCCAAGGGTAGGTAGAAAGAAACAGGACTGAAGATGTTCAAAACTGATTACCAACTTTCCTTCTGGGAGACCAGATATGCTTTTTGTATCATTGTAACACCAATGGAAAAATTATTTATTAAGATATTATTATTACTTTTCCCATCACTGTTCATAAACACAATAGTACACAAAATATGATCTGTCTAAAGATGTTCATTCAAGAAGCAAAATTTGAAAACATAGTGTTAAAAAAGATAAACAAAAGTTAAGTCAGTTGGTATTTAGCTTTCCAGTTTGAAATGCTCTGATGGTATTATTAGTATGTTTCCAGCTGACAAGCTCAGCATCTTTAACATCTTTAGCACCCTTCTTTTTAAATGAATCAATTCCCAAATATATTCCTCTGAATGTGCTGAAAATTCTGAATCCATCTCTTGAAGTAACATACTGAATTTATCAGAGGCTTAATTAATTAATTTGACATTTAATTTTAGGTGATAAAATTGTGCCATTGTAAATAATTTGCCATCAAGAGTTTAGACGGCTTCAGAGATCCCTCAAAATATGTATCTCATAGCCATTATGTCGCTACTGCAGATCAAGATATAAGCATTACAAAATTTACCAGAGTATATGACAGAGATTGTCCATTTTATCTGATATTTCAGTGTATGTTTTCGTTAACAGTTGCAAGAAATATCTGGTTGGACAGTATGGTTTAAAAACTCAAATATATTGGGGTGGCTGTCCATCTAGTTATAGAATATAGAAAATATAGGAAGTTGTTATGGAAGAACTATAGATTACCAATTCTACGCAATTATCTCTAGCCATGTTGTTCAATTCTTGCTACAAAGCTATTTGCTTACATACCTCCAGAAGTTCAGAAGGATTCAGATCTCTCAGGGGCTCTACTGTGTGGTCCCTCCATGATGGAACTAAGAAAGGGAAAACAGTGTTATGATACTAATTTTAAAGAAGTATTTTAGTGAAAGAAGCAAATAATGTAACCATCCAAACATTCAGAGTTAATTTAGGTTAGACATTTCACTAGAATTAATTACTTAACACCTTCCTATCCTTTTCACCGTTCTACAGGCATATTTGAATTTTGTCTTTTTTAGAGAACATACAATTTTTCAATATTATGATTTGAATTTAACTTGCTATTAAACTTACTTTTAGAAACTTCCCCACACCCAAATTCACATGCCTTTTGATTTTATTCTCAAGCACCTTCTGACAAAGACAGGATTTACTTTATGTTTCCCAGTCATCTTTGGAGTTCTGCAAGGTTTTAATTTCAGCTATGTTCAAATATTACAATTCAAAGTGAGTGCTGTGGAATCATAATAGTTCAGTGGTAAGAAAATACTTTTTATAAAATTTTATGCATGATTTTTAGTATTTAATCCGCAAAATCAATCATGTATTTATTAACCTGCAGAGTCAATAATCCAGAACTGAGCTGAAAGGATCTCTCCTTTTATTAGGTTGTACAATTTGATACAAATCAAAATTCTCTTACAGAATACAGGATGGTTTTGTAATCGTACTAAGCCATAATATGGTTATCTGATTTTGGCTTAACAAATTATATAATCTTGCCATTGTGGTTTATAAATCAGATGAGCCAATAACTAACCAAATCACCATATGGCTTACAATGATATGTTACTGCAACCAATGTTTATTACATATATCTTAAATAGTTTGTAGATATTCTGGTTAAAAGTAGCTAAGAAAGTTTAATTTTAGCCAAACTTTATAAATGAAATAAAACCCATTTACCTACATGTACCTGTATCAATCATAATCCTAAATTATCACTGTCCTAAAATTAAAATAACTTTCAGTCTATGAATTGGTCCTTATTTTTCATAAAGCAATTGCCTACTTTACCATAATCTGCTGGCTGTTAAAAAAGTACCATATTTTCTATCACATCATTTGTAAAGTTATCTGGAACATTTTCTGAAAGTTGTCAAGCTAACTTTTTGAAGAGATTAATACTCTAAAATTTATCTCTGGTGACCTTTTATCCAAGATATTTACAGAAGCCTTACAAATTAAATCTAATACAAATTGTCACCAAACCTTCTGAATTTAAACCAGCTCTAGCTCCCCTTGAAGAACTGGCTAAATACACAGGATCCGGCAAGAGACATTGGCTCAATACTTTTTAAAAAGAGAAAAGGATTCATGAATACTTATCCTTGAGAATAACAAGTAAAAATTTTGAGAGTGTTTGAGACATATGACCAGGTAGCTATTTTCATTGTGCTTGACATCTGAACTGCCCAAAAGTAACAAATTGGCTGCAGATGGAAGTAAGCTGGTGGACTTAATGAACCTTTAATACAGCAAGGCAGTTATTAAGACACAAGCACTTATTATGTTAGCAAAAACAGCCAAATAGGCAAAAGCAAGCCAAAGTCACAAAGAGAGATTAGGTTCTCAATTTGTTATTGTCTTCTACTATACAATTATAACCTGAGATTAAGAAAGATCTAATTTAAAGGAGAAAGAGGTGTCCACAATCTGGTGTGAGAGGAAAAAAAGTCTCTTCCCCAACCTTCAAATTACTTTGCAGCTTCTCCAACAAATATATTTTTCATTTTGTGACACACTATAAAAAGAATAGCAAAATAGCTCATTTCTGTTTAGGTTCAAACTGGTAAAATATGGAACAATATCAACATCTTGTAAGTTATTAATTTTATTGGAGAAGATTGAGAATTTTACAACTGAAATTGGAGATACAGAAAGAAACTTGTTCAAAATAGGGATATTCAGCAGCAGTTCTACTAACTGGAAGAACATTGCTTTAACAGTATTACCCAAAGGAAAAAAGAATACCATAGTTGACAAGTTAGTTTGTAAAAAATCCAACAGTTTGATGAAAAAGAATGAAATAGTTTGAGTTATATCTTACTTGGGAGTTTCTGTGAAACAAATCAAGCTAACAGTTGAATAAACGGTGCTACTATGGAAAACATACTCAATAGCAAATTCTCTCTTATTTTAATAGCTGCATTCAACATATTAAACCTTTAACTAGAACATTTTAGTTTGTGTTGTGTGAATTAGCCCATAATTTATAGATTTGTATTATACTTAAACCATAGTAATATTTTACAAGTTAATATGTTATATGATCCATGCAAAGTAATCATTTCAAGACCACTACCCATTAAACAGTGATACCTATGGAGAAAGGCTAGCAGGGTTAACCAAACTATGTAATATTTTGTCACATATCTTCTTCCTTGTTCCTTCAAGGCACCTAGAGAAATTATATAATATACTATAGTTTATCTTATATGTTTAAAAACTGATTGAAGAAAGCCTGCTGTTGGTCATATTTCAGTAATACTGCCCTGACAATTAATGACGAGATATATTAATATTCATGGAAGGAATCAACTATTTCCTAAAAAGGCTACAAAAAGGAATTTAAAACAAGCCATTCTGCACAAATTCATATAATGGTTACCCTCTATCTGACTGAAACTGCATGATGCCCCTCCTCTGAAATAAGGATGTGTATGCTTTTCTGTAAATATTTAATTCCATGTTTCAAATATAGTTCTCATGGATAAAGATACAAAGGAATGCTGAAAGTATGCTCGCAATGGTTTAAAGTCTTAAACATTAAGCTGCAAGATGCTTTCAAGTGTTTACACTATAAACCAATTAAACTATCATGACTTCTCTTTAGGAAACCTAAAAATTAATTCAATAAAAATGCAATGGTTTCAAATGATTTGATGTTTTGAGAAGACTGGAATCTACAAATCAATGAACAATGGCCCTTTTCTTTTGATCCTTTATCTTTCCAAAATTTCAGCTCATGGTCTTGCCAGCTACAATCCTTTCCTTGCTATACAGTCTTGGCTCAATTCAGTAAATTATGTAAACATTACTTTTTATCATATTTTACATAACGAATTTGGAATGTCAAATTTGAAATGCTAGATGAAGACCTGTTTTAATACTGAAGAGTACAGGAAAAACTCGAGCAGCTCAGAATACTGATTCCTATAAGAATCTAGGCAACAGAACAGATAAATTCTGAATAGGCCAAAACCCATTATTTATGATCTGTCATTTTCTAATTAATTATACAATATACCATCATTCAATGTTTATCTTCTTACTAACAGCTTTTATACACATTTAAATGTACCCCCATGTTTTATGAAATATTTTAGTTATTTTTTACTTATAAAATAAGAATTAAAAATGACACATACATATTAATTTACTAAGTCAGATCTTGTTTGCAAATATTGACTTACTGTCAGTCAGACTGCATAACCATAACCATTGCTCAATCTGCTCTCAAGGATAGAAAAAATGTCAAATCTCTTTCCATGGCACACCTAGAATCTATAGCTTGCTGTCTTATCAATCTAGTACTAGAAGTCATGGTTTGTTCATGTTTCTGATCCTTGAGTTGTTTGTAAGAAGCAAAACAAGGATTCTGGTTTATAGAACAATCTGATTAAAGACTTTTTTCATTTATCCATTCATATTTATACCGGTAGAAAAGGTCAATTAGCAGCAATAGTACAGTGTGTAGCAGTACATTAGCTTGTTGACAAGGCAAAATTCTAGAATATTTGTAATGTGTGGACCGTTCCTGACCTTATATCCTTTGTTCCAATATAAAGTACAACTGGAACTTTGCTATGGCTTTTCTTAACAATGTTACACTACAGGTATAATCAAGACTTCAAAAACAGTTGACTTTACATCATATCTTAGCATTATACCATACCATGGTGGCGCAGTGATTAGAATGCAGTACTGCCATCTGCCAGCAGTTCAGTTCTCATTGGCTCAAGGTTGACTCAGCCTTCCATCCTTCCGAGGTCGGTAAAATGAAGACCCAGACTGTTGGGAGCAATATGCTGACTCTGTAAACCGCTTAGAGAGGGCTGTAAAGCACTGTGAAGCGGTAAATAAGTCCAAGTGCCATAACTCAGAGGTCCCCAACCTTTTGGCCACCAGGGACCAGTTACACGGAGAGAGGTTTTTCCGTGGACTGAAGGGGGCGTGCTTTTGTGTGCTGCCTGCATCCTGCAGATAGGGCTTTCCTTGTTTGTGCGGACCGGTTGCTGGCATGCCGTGGACCGGTACTGGTCCACGGACTGGGGATTGGGGACCCCTGCCCTAGTAGCTATTGCTATTTTATTACATTAGAACTTTGGCAATTCATTATCTTTATAATTTTTTAAGTAGTCTGATCAGACTAAATCAGGGTTCTGTCTGCTAATCCTTCTCTTCTCTCTTTTAATCCTCAGATGAGCTAACATTTATACCTAATCTGTAACATGAAGCCCATTTTAATTATACTTATTTTTCTACTTTTCCTTCTGTTCTTTCTTCATTTAAAGTAAAATAGCTGCTGACAGAATGTATACCTCAGTTCAGAATGCACCACTCATTTGGATATTGATTCAGAGAGATTGATTTCAAAACTTAACTCCATCTTGTCACACAGGGTGACAATTGTTATAGCAGAACCCTTATATTTTGGATAAACAACTGCCACAAAAGCTTAACCTTAGTAACTGAAATATCAGAGCAACTTTGCAGTATTGTAGTCAAAATAGGCTATCACCGAGGTGTTGCCTAGGAAGGAAATGAAAGCAATACCAGACTTCTCATTCACACAAACAAGTCTTAGATCACTTAAGCTAATTTGTAAGAATTAGTTAGCTGATACACTTTCTTTCATGTGCACAAACCAACCCCCTGCCTGCATGAAATATCATGAAAGGGAGCAGATGGTGACAGAAAGGGGTGTTTATTGCATATGTTGTCAGCATATTGAGACATAAATGTCATTGTTATTCATAAATATCACAGGTCATTAAATAGGGTGGGCTGATCTTCATACACTGCTCACACTGCAGTCTAGAACAGGGAGGGTTTCAAAGGCTTTGATATTCCAGACCCAGTCAATCACCCATATTAGCATTACTCAGAAATGGAATGTTGCTCTCTAGCTGTCTTCAAATGTTCAAAAGATTTTTAAAAAGACCCCCAATGAATGAGTTCCATGCCCCCTGCAACCCAACATCAGGCCAATCATTACAAAGGGATAAGCAAGTCTCTTACTTGCTACAGTCTCCTCCTTCTTGGGAGAAGGTTCTCGCAACGGAGAAGGAGGTGGTTGATGCCAACGGCACAAATACATTTCAGTGGTGGAAAGATACGGCAAATCTTCTATTTCACTGCAGGGGCCTTTGTCCTTTGAATGGCACCCAGGTCCTTTCAATGGAGTCGAAGACTTCAACTGCGTATCCACCAATAATCTTGTTTTCTCTGGAGTCTCCTGACTTCGCAGTTCACGTCTGCTTATTGACTCAGTTAAAGAACTACTGGGTTCCTCCTTTAATGGAGAAGCCTTTGGCGTTTTACATTTGACTCTTGAGAATTCAGCTACCAGCTTCTTCACTGGCGTTTTCCTCTCGGCACTTCCAAACGCAGATTTTCTGCAAAAGTACAGGGAAAGGCTAATAGTAGCAAATGGAAAAAGGCTATAAAGGACCTTAGTTCTTATCATGATAATTAAAGTTAGAAATTAAATTAATATTTAGTAAAAACCCTAGTTTGAATAAAGCGCTTATCTCAAAACCAGCAATCAGTAGATTATTGTGAATCAACAACTGTAAGTAATAAGCTCTCTGTCTGAAATTCTAACCTCATTATCACTCCATCTGTAAATGTGGGAGAGATGCAACAGCATTAATATTCCTTTACAATAAAGTTGTAGGGTGTGCATAAAGTTGTAAAAGTGTGCATAAAACATTTCCATTGCTATAAGATAGTGTAGTAATTAACATTTTTAATCACAGATCTATCTCTAAAATTCTTCTATATAAGATTTTTTACCATCAAAATATATTATATTTTAAAAAACAAAAGACAATGTAAGAAATGATTATGGACATGGTGGTAAAAAGAATGGACTGTAAGGCTAGAAAAGTAAGTAAAATACAATAAATATGTTTCCTTTTCTTTTTCTATTACATTTTTAATTTCTTTGGCCTACTACTTAGTATTTTCTTTCTGCACTCTGCATAAAGTTGCTTACCCTAAAATAGAATAGTAGAATGGATGTATAAGACACACTGTGTCCTCTTTTTTGCCTTGGCAAAAGAGGAACAAAGACATATCAAAACTTTAACGTATCAACTTAAGTACCATGATGCTTATCATTACTAAAAGTAATATTTCCTGCAAGTAATTCTATTTAAGAGACAACTATAAGGGAGTGTGTCGCATTTGACTCATCATTTGGCTCTGAAGTGAAATTCTTATTCTCCAATGACTTTCTAGGGAAAGCACAAATAACTAGAACTTTTTTTAAAAAAAAAGCCCAACAATATACAATTAAATTACAGGCAAAGTAATCCAACATACAAAAGGTGGGTTTCCCCATTCAAATTTGGAATGTTAAAAAAATACAAATCAATCCCCTCTATTGTTTGGTTGACAACTCTCAATCAAATTGTAGACATTTTAGCACAACTTATCTAATTTTTTTAAAAAAGCAAGTGCACAGATTTTAATACTAGGTGTCTTTACATTCTAATCAAATTCAATTCAGTTTGAATTACTGAACTGTGGTTTGGAGATCTGGTTTCACATCAATACTCAATACTCAATAAATTGAATTTGATTCATCTGCAGTATATCCCTAGTCAATATTTTTGATACTAGGTTTAACCACTGATGTTTTCCTTAAAATTAAAAAAAATTTTTTACAGGATATTAGGATTTGTTTGTAAGTAATAGAGAGCTGTTTTATAGAACAAAAAAATTCACAGTTCATTGATCAAAATCCTAACAGAATAGGTTTACAAATATAACTGTAGCTTTCTAGTTTTACCGTTTGTGACCCTTCCCATTTCTTCCACATGGGAAATGTTTCAAAGGCAGCGGCTGGGAAGTCTCCAGGAGTTCTTGTGGTGGGCATTCTATAGGCAGCTTCTCTGGTGTATCAGGGTCAACTTTTTCTTCTGTTTCATACTCTTGAAATATTTTGTGTTTGTCACGCTCATTGTCCTTCTTCACCAACTGCATCCTCCTTTCCATACGCTCAATTCGAGCAAGAAGCTAAGAACACAATATTGCAATTTGGTATTAAAGGATATTCCATTCACTAAATACAATATTCGTAGTTACTAATACTCACTCAACTTTGACATTATATAGAAACAAAGTGCAACTTCTACAGAAGTTACACTATTTTAATATTGCTAAGTCTGCAGGATTTACCAATATATTGTATACATGTAGTCCTCAATTTATGATAATTTAGCCCAAAACTTCCTTTGCTAAGCAATATAGTTAAGTGAATTTTGACCCATTTTTACAAACTTTTTTGCTACAATTAAGTAAATCACTGCAGTTATGAAGTTATTAAGTTGTGAAGTAACATGGTTGTTAACTGAATTTAGCTTTTCCATTGACTTTATTGGTCAGAAGGTCACAAAAGATGATGACATGACCCTGGGACATTACAATCATCATAAATACATGCCACTTGCTGCATATCCAAATTTTAATCATGTGACTATAGGGATGCTGTAAAAGTTGTAAGTGTGAAAAACAGCCATAAGTCACTTTTTTCAGTGCTGTTGGAATTTTGAATGGACACTAAATAAATGGTTGTTAAGTTGAGGACTACTGTAATGATTTGTTTAAAATAATTCTTGACAAGACTGATACCATTTGGATGTAGGGAAGAACAACATTCTTTTCCAAAATATATTATCACTCATTTTCACTAAATGACCAGTAACAGTAATCCTCTCTGCATTAAATATACATACTATGTTGTATAGCAGTGTTATTACATTAGCTACCCAAATGCTGCATCTCTTTGCCAGGATTCAATTTTTGTTTAAAAAAAGAAGTCTACTTTCTTTTTATGAGAAAATACTAGTACATGTAAACCACTAGAGAGAATGTTTAGAACTGTCTGCTATGGATTCAAATGCACTTATTTGAAACTTGTTAAACCAATCTCAACTTTTCTTGGGATTGTATGGCAGTTTCAAAGAGCCAAAGTGCCACCTGAGAAAATGTTTATTTTTAAAGCTTTAAAAAAAATGCAACAGTGCATATATGCCTGTTCAGTTTAAACTAAAGCTGTATTTGAAACAGCTCTAATAATGTAGGGGTTCAATTTCCAAATCAATGGATCAATTGTTTCTATGAGAGAAAGGTGAAATTTCTGTTACAGTTAAAAATTTAAAGAAGCAACACTTCAACTATTACAACACTTCAACTAGATTACTTTCTTTGTTAATGCGAGCTGGACCTATGCATAGCTAGTCCTTGATATACAATTGGTTGCTTAGAGGCCAAAGTTACCATGGACTTCCTTGGGGATACTTATGACCTTGGATTTGAAGTTCTGATGCACCGGCCCATGGTCATGTGATGGCATTTCAGGCACTCATCAATTAGCTCGCATTTATGGTTATTTGCAGTGTCCCATGGTCATACGACCAGTTTATGATGGTTTGACACAACTGACATTTACTTTAATTTTCAGCAAAACCAGCCCACAGCAAACCATTGCTTCACTTAAAAAAATGGGTGACCCCAATTTATGACCATCACAAATTACAATCATGATGGGCAGTCTCCATTATGATCTTAAACTTCAGGATTATCTGTATGTTCTATTTGAATTATATGTACATAGTGTACATTTCAATTTAGGATATTTTTACTTCCAGAATATTAAATTATAGATTCTTCAAGAATCACATTACCTCAATATCTGCATGAAGTGACTAAATAAAATTTTGAGAATGCTTTCTGACTCAGAAACTGGCTAGGTGATTGTCCCAGACATTTTCCTTCAACCCATCCCATCTCACAGAACTATGGAGGGGGAAACAGGAGGATGGCACAAAACATTTAGAATATTGGAACAGAATTTTAAAAAATTATTGGCTAAACACCAATAACTAAAAAGGAATACAAGTGAAATTATCCTATATTTATAGGCCCTCAAGTTTACAAAAAAACAAAGAAAAGTAATGTTTTAAGTATTTTTACCATATTGGCTTGCCTTTTTTTAATTAAAAAAATGTAAAAATAAAATCAGATGAACAAAGAGCCTACCATATTCCAAGGGAGATATTGCTAGAACATAAGGGCCCCATAGGTGTTGTCACTTAAAGAATATACATTCTGTTCCAAATTATTTATCCCCCCTCCATTTCAGCCACAGCTATAGAGATAAGATTGATTTAAAGTATTGCAAAAAGTTTCTGATGGCTTTCAGGTGGAATAATAGTTTGACAGCCTGGCAGCTTCACACATTTTACAAAAACTCATTTCCCCCACCCATGATCAGACAATGCAAACAATATGTATGACAAATATTGCTAAGGGAGGGTGTGAGGAACACCAGCAGTTCTTTTCAATGGGCAGTGAAGGTGAAGGAAAAGTGATGGGAGGGGGAGAGGGTAAAAAAAGTGCAGATGGTAATCATGCACTGCAGTCAAGACCTCAGAACTTTACTTATTTATTGAGCTACCCAGATGTTCATTCTTAAAACTGTACAATTTAAAACCAATTTCCAAAAAGCTTTAAAAATTAGTATTGTAACATGTAAGAGGCTGATGATATGAAGGAGGATATTCCAATATTTGTATAATTGAAACTGAAGAGACTCCTCATAGGAAAAAAGAGAATCACTGTAGATCTTAGAAATCTGCAATTAACACAGCAACAACCAAACCAGCAGTTCTAGTATCCACCTAATTCACAAACTTTCATTTAACTACTCTGTGCATATACTAGCTCCTCCTGGTGTGCATGTTTATGATTTGCTCTTTTTTTGCAAGCTTGTGCAGAAGCATGTGAACCACTCAGCCTCCTATCATAATATCCTTGACAGCAAAATGGCAGCTGACTCCTTCATATTGGTTAACTTTGCACAGGCCTAAGATTTTTTTACACTGTAATGTTGATAACACAACCTTCTGCTCCAAAACAGTAAAATATTGAATAATTATGTTGCTACTTCCTAAAATCAGATGCTAATACTACATGCACTTTAAACATAGACCCTGAAGATTAGGATTAAAGCAGAAGAAAGTATTTCTTTCCTTAGTAATAATGGGTACAGCAGCTGCAAGAACTGGGAAGAGGGGGCTATTTTTAGGCTGCAGACTTGTCATGCATACAGGACAGAATTAAAATCCTTTCTGGCAATTTAGGGACAGGAGCTGGAGGGGGAACCACTAAAATAATAAACCATCCAACAACTATTCTAGGACTACAGCTAAGAAATGTACATTATGCACTTCTTCCTTCAGATAGTACTCTCTTAAAAGCAGCAAAATAAACCTTCATTTGCAGCTGATCCACATTCTCTCTCCCCAGTCTTCAATCCATACCCCATTTACCCTATTAAGAAAGCAATGGACACTTTCTTATACATCCCCATGCTTGTAGTAGGCGTCTCTTTTGTATGGAGAAGTAGAATTCTCCATTAACATCAGCTCTCATACTGCAACTTCATAGGTTGTGAATAGCAGAATTTTACATTGGGGAAGGCAAGATAGGGTAATGTAGGGTCTAGACAAAGATAAAAAGGAATACCTTATCAGAGTGGCACATATTTTTTCTGTAATATTGATAATTAAAAAGTAGATTGTGCTTTTGGAAAATGAGAGAGAGGAAGGAAATCCCACAAAGGGAGGTAAAAGATAGCACCAAATCTACATCTGTAACAATCTTTTAAATGTACCAGTTAAAAGGCCTTCTCTCCCCACATTTGGTGTCCACATGACATAAGCTGCAGTTGGTTGTTTTGCTGTCCCCTTTAAATTAACTCATTTTCTGCCATATACTTCCTCCAAAAAACATGCCTGTTGCTTTAAGTTAACCCTGATGTTGCCAAAGGCTTCCTGCCCTGGGGCCATATACCCTTCCTCCTTCTACATAGCTGCAACTCTTTCCAAAATGCGTCTCCAAATATTACATATCTGGACTGTACTAGTGTCCTTAATCCCACTATCAGGTAACCAAATCACAGTCTTCTTGACTTAACCTCTAGGTTATTAACCCTATAGGTTGCTTAACCTGACATATATCAATATTACAAATCCAATTAATTACAAGCTAACACTTTATAAACATTATATTGCTGTTTGTTGTACTGATTATACAGAAAGTGAAACTCCATTTTTGAATTTTTAAAAAACTCTTATTTCCTAGCCACAGTTAATCTCTTTCATACGTACTATTCCTATATTTGATTTCCATTTCAGGAGTCAAACTCTTTATCAACTCTTCTATGGCACTAACACATCCTACTGCGACTGATGGGGGAGGGGAAATATCTCTGTTGAATTCTTAATCCTTGTTTAACTCTCTATCTACAGCAACTCATTCCCAGAACTAGGTGCCGAAATCATATACTTTGCTCTCATCTCTTTACCTATTGTCAGTACCAGTTCGCCCTACCCCATCTTTCTACACATCTACATATTCACTCTCACTAAGCATGTGCATCCTTCATTAGGCGCCATGCTTTACATTAATCCCTCCCACAGTTAACACCAGGATCCCGAAACTAACCCTTCAAAAATCAGTGCACACCCAACATTTATTAACCCTTGAGTTACCACATTTTGCCTGAACATTTCTCAATCCAACTTGAACGTTAGCCCCTTCCACCCCACATTACCGACCACATAACTCACTGTGTCCCTCTCGGCTTTGAGTTCTTCGATCTCCTTTTCCTTGGCCTGCAACTGTTGCTGCTGCTGCTCGATAAGGTCCAACTGGAGCAGCAGGATCTGCTTGAGGCAGGCCGCCTGGCTGGAGTTGCCCCCGCCGGCCCCCATGGGGCTTTTCCTAAGGCTGTTCCCGCCGCCGCTCCCGGTAGTGCTGCTACTACTAGCACTTTTCCACTTGCCGCTTGGTTCCGATGAAACCGGAGAACCCCCGGATGCCACTGCTGGGGGTGGAGGTTGCCCAGGTTCGGCCGTAGCGGAAGCCGACGACAGTAGCGCTGGAGGCGGCGGCGAGAGAGACGCTGGAGGTCCTCCAGGCCCGGCGTGGGAGCCGCCGCGCTTGCCGTCTTTGGCGGCTGTGGCGACAGCAGCAGCGGTGTGTCCGGGCAGCACCGCCTGGTACTTTGAGGGGCGGGAGCTGCCGGCGGCATCGCCCACGCCCGCTTGCCGAGTACTGCCTGCCGGGCACGGCGAGGGCACTAGGCCGCCCCAACAGCCGCCGCCGCCGCCGCCGCCGCCACCGCCTTCCTGTTGCTGTTGTCCAGGAGCCGCAGCCGCCGGAACTATTGCCCGGCCCTTGGGGCCCGCTGCCGCCACGGGGGCCGGCACGGGAATTTGGTTCTGCGGGGGAGGCGGAGGCTGGCGGAGATGCGGCGGCGGCTCCTCCTCTTCCTTCGAGCCAGGCTCCAGCAAGCCCGGCCCCGTCGTTGTCGTTGTCGCGGTTGCTTTGTAGACGGTCGATCTCATGGCGATGCAGCACCTTCAGTCTCCAGATTCTGCCGCGACGTCGCCTCCGCCTCCCCCTTCTCCTCTCCGCTGCCGGTCCAAATTCCCCACCTGGACCCCTCCTGGGGCGCCGCCGTCGTCGCCACCCGCCCCACCAAGACCCATCGCCTCCCTTTCTTCCTACACCACCTTCCCCCGGCCGTTTCTCCCAAGTCACCAACCTTCACAGCTCCCTGCCGCTAATGCAAGAACCATCTCTTTGATTTTCTTACTCTTCTTTTTCCAGACTAAGGGAGTGCCAGCCCTGCTGATGTAGGAAAATCAAAGCAGGGGCCCTGCTGGCTCTCCAGAATAGAGGGGCCGCTTCCTAATAAATGCAGCTGATCCGCTTAGATCAGTCTTAGTTTCTTCTGCAAGAAATAGTTGGGGGAGGGGTGCATTTGCTTCACCCTTTCCTCCCCCCAAAGGTTTCCTTGGAAAGAGGAATGTGAAAGGGGTGGATTTTGGGTTCTTTCCTTCTAACGGACACAGTGGTGCCCAATGGGTATTGGGGAGGGTACTGATCGGGAAAGGGGATTACGTCTTTCCTCATCCAGCAAAACTGGTAAGAGAAAGCTTGTGGGCTGACCAACCAAGCTACCAAATCCCCTCTTTCTAGCGGACTCTCCTCACTGGGAAGAAACCTCCCTCAAGAACGTGGAAAAGGTTACCGGCGTGCCACAATCTACAGGAGGAGCGGTATACAACACACGGTGCTGTGTCTTGTACATTGGAAATGGGAAGCTAACTGATTTCCTATTCACTTTTCCCCGAGCCTTTCTGGAAATGAGGTGGCCCCATATTCAGAAAAAGAGCGCTGTGGAAATTAAGGGCTTCCTTCCACCTACTCCTTATTAATAAAACGAGTAGGGTGGACAAAGTGTTACGGAAAGGACTATTACAAGCAAGTTAAGGACTCCTGTCAGTCTTAGCGATGGTGGGGTGGGGGCTACATATAGATGGGCTTCTTTTGCAAGGCGCAGGGGCGTAAGAAAACATTCCCTCCTCAAATACTTATTTTGAGGGGATGCGTGGCCTGAAGAGTCCACAGGAGACGCGAGAATTTTCAGGCGTTTCTCCCTTTCCTTCTCCTTTTCTAAGCCCTAAATCGATTTTTTTTGTCACACTCTGACAACACAGCGGAGTTGGGAAGGGGGGAAATTCGGTGCAAAAATCCAGAGCTCCCCTTCTGTTGAATCAGTTACCTTTAAACGGCCGCCATGTTCCGGGCCGCCTCCCAGCACTACGCATGCGCCAACCGCCATTGAGGGATGGAAGAGAAGCACCCTGGAAGGAGGGAGGGCGGGGGCAACACTTTGATTAGGTGGGGAGGAGGGGAAGATAAAGACGGGGAGGAGTAACGCAAGAGCGGCGGGAGCTAGGTTGAGGAGCTTCCCGCCTCTACTTAGCCCGTACTAATGTATTATAATGTATGATATGCATAATACAGATACAGAGCCTCCTTACAACATATGAGGTATCCATTAAATACCATCTCCAAAATCAGAGATCTCCTTGAGAATGCGGAAAAAAGTATTATTCCTTTATATTAATACACTTCAAATTTCAACAGGCATAACTCAACAGCTGGGGCTCCACTAGTCGATGTTTCCAGTGAAACTTTACAATCCTTGAGACTTTGTTCTGAGCGAGGTCCACAATTCGATGGTTCAAAGTTCCAAGCAAACATCACAGCCTTCCCCAATCTGCTCTCCAGCTGTGAATTTACAGATTTGGAAAGGTCCTGGATTGGAAAAGGTAGAAGAATACAACAGTAGCTTCACAAGTGAACAGACCTCTTCCACAGGGGTCTCCATCAAGGACTACTTTGAAAGGTTTCATTATGATAATCTCATTTCTATTTTATGAACCTCAGTTGCCCAAAACTAGGCTGGGCAGAGGAGATCAAGAATTATAGTCCCATCTGGCAACAAGCAGGCATGTAGGAGACTGCATCTTAAAATGGAAACGGAGGAAATGGTAACCAGCATAAATTAACAAATGTAGTGATCGAAAGGAATATATATATATATATATATATTGTAGGTTTAATAAAAGAGATGAAGATATAATCTGAATTGAGGTAGTTTGCTCTTATAGACTGAAAGGCATGTGGGCAAGTGTACTTTTAATTATGGATCTGTGGAAAGTCAGCCCCTCCCCGACAGAAATATTTTGGGGAATATTAAAAAGGCAGAATATTATATTTCCCAAAAGGATCTTAAAGGCAGAAAAGGTAGTTTTTCTTAACAGCACCAAACAAACTCAGCAGGCCAGCTCTGTAGAAAAGCAAGATTTGATAATCCCATTCAGAAAGACTGAGGCCCCATTCATGAGCTAATACTACCAGTAGAAGCCCATTCAAGACAAAATATTTTGAAATATCTTGCAGCAAAACTGATAGCAAACAATACAGAGTGATAGAATTAGAACCAGCAACTCTTCACCCAAAAATCCAACACAGGACACAGCCATCAGCCCCAGCCCTAGAGAAGCAGGACATAATAGGATTAACCCACCACCATCAGAATACCAAAAGGACACACTCAAAAGCTCAGGTCAAAGTTCATGCCATAGGAACTTTGTTTGGGATTTTTATTGTAATTTGTTGTTTATACATATGTTGTTAGCCTCTCTGAGTCTCCGGAGAGGAGCGGCATACAAGCCCAAATAAATAAACAACTCCAAACACAAAAGCCCAAGAAGGCATAAAAACCCATCACTCCCAGCTCCATGTGGTCAGCTGCCCCAGAACCACATTTCTGTCTGGTTCTGCAACTCAATAAACTGGAACGTTCCTTCTAAGTAGCCTCCATCTTTATTTCTAGCAACCTCCATTTTTGTTTACTACCGGTTTGGAACTGGACTGAAGATTTTTTTTTCAACAAATGAAAGAGCCAATATATGTCTGAAACTATGCCTTGGTAGTTATAGAAGTGGATGAATGTAAGAATTCTTGGCTAGTGATAGTTATGTGCTATATTCCAATTAATGTTGGGATTAGAAGAACCAGGGATAAATTTTCTGAGAAACAACATTCTAAAACACTGCAATCTAGATGGAAAAAAAAGTTATGTTGGGAAGGTGGGAAACAAGATTAAGCTGTTTTGGAGACCAAAAACGAGTGAAAAGGTTACTCTATATGTTTCAAGAAAGAAGAGAAAATGCAAAATAATTTTTATGGAAATCAATTTTGAGAAGTGGGTAAAGAAGACTAAACAAGGAGGCTTTAGCTGAGTTGTTATTTATAATTTTTTGGTGTACTATTTTTGTTCTCTCTTAATTCTCTTCCTACAGTACTTATCTTGTTTATCCTAATAGGAAATAAGGTGTTAGGCATGCATCCATCCAGCTACCTACCTACCTACCTACCTAGAGTTGGATTCAGCACAGAATATCAGAATAATAGAGTTGGAAGGGATTTTGGAGGTCTTCTTGTCCAATCCCCTACTCAAGCAGGAGACACCGTACCATTTCAGACAAATGACTGCCAATCTCTTCTTAAAAATTCTAGTAAAGGAACATCCATATCTTCTAGAGGCAGACCCAGTGGTGAGATGCAGCCAGTTCGCACCAGTTTGGCAGAACTGGTAGCTAAATTTTTGTTGCTCAGGCCCAGAATGGATTTCCAGAAGTGGCATCCACACAGAGAACTGGTTGTTCACATATTTGAATGCCACCACTGGGCAAACCTTTCTACTTATTAATTGTTCTCACTGTCAGAAAATTTCTCCTTAGTTCTAGATTCAATCTTTCCTTAAAGATCTTCCACCCATTTTACTTCTTGTCCTGCCCTCAGGTGCTTTGGAGAGTAGATTGACCCCCCTTTCTTTATGACACTCCCTTAAATATTAAAGATTGCTATAATGTCACCCTTAGTCCTTCTCTTTGTTAGACTAGACATAGCTGCATACTGTTCTTCATATGTTTTAGCCTGCAGCCCCTTCATATGTTTTAGCCTCCAATCCCCTAATCATCCTTCTTGTTCTTCTCTTCTTCTGTATTTTGTATTATGGTAACCAGAATTGGACGCAATATTCCAAGTGTGATCTTACCCAAGCATTCATTCTAAAGCAGTACTTGGACTTAATTTGATCTTGATTCTATCCCCCTGTTAATGTAGCCTAGGCAGCTGCAACTCATATTTGGCTCATATTTAAGTGTTGTCTACTACTAGGATTTCTAGATTCCTCTCACAACAACTGTTGTTGAGCCAGTACCACCTGTGCTTTTGGTTTCCTTGCCTAAGTGTAAAACTTTATTTTTCTCAATACTGAATTGCATTTTGTTGGATAGAACTCAGTGTTCAAGTCTGTCAAGATCCTTTTGGATCTTGAGCCTAACTTCTAAAGCAGCAGTTCTCAACCTGTGGGTCGCAACCCCATTTGGGGTCGAACAACCATTTCACAGGAGTCGCCAAACAACGCAGTCTGCCATTTTCCCCCCCTTTTCCTTAGCTGAATAGAGCCTAATTCTATTGGCTTTCAAAAGCCAATAGGAATTGCCCAGGCTGTCTCTGCCCTGCTGAGCCCGCCAAAAGTCCCAATCTGCAAACGGTGCTACAAGTTGTCTGCAGCGAAGGCGAGCTGTCTAGAAGTTTCCACCCCTCCCTGCTGAGCAACTACTAAAAATGTAAGTAAAAGAGGGCCATGGGTGGGAAGTGGGAGGCCGGCGGGCGCAGGGAGGGTTGCTAGCGTGCGTGGGGCCTGGCGGGTGCCTTACCTCCCTTGGGCTGGGCCAACTGGTAAGCCCAGCCGGTGGTCGCCCTGCGACGTCGCTGCCCCTTGCCAGCTACGCCTTGGCCGGCGCAGAGGGCAGTATCACGCATGCGTGGCACTCCCGGGCAGGGAAAGTCCTCGACTTACGACCAGTTGGGGTCCTCGACTTACGACCGGTTGGGAAGTCCTCGACTTACAACCAGTTGGGTAGTCCTCGACTTACGACTGGTTAGGGGTCACAGCATTAAAAAGGTTGAGAACCACTGTTCTACAGTGTTGGCTATTCCCCTGCAGCTTGGTGTCTGCAAATTTGATGAGATCTCCTTCTATCCTCTCATCTAAATTGCTAGTGACGATGTTGAAGAGTACTCCATGTAGTTTATGTAGCAAGAAAGGTACAAGCAACATACAAGCAAAGAACAGTGAAGAAGAACACTCAGGAAAATATTATGTTCATCATATCAGACATCAAAAGGAATCAAGTTATGAGAGCTAGTGAATATTCTCTATTTTTCTGGTTTTCTTGCCTCATTGCTATTGGATATATTGCCAAAAATAGGATCAGCTACATACACATGACAACTTTGAGAATAGCAGAAGTATATTTAAAAAAAAATTAAATTAGTATTTTTAAACAAAACATTTTATACATTTACTAGCTACAGAATACTTCTGGAGGGGAAAATTTAAGACATTCAGAATGAACAAAGAATATGGATAAGATTGTGGCGGGCTGGCAGACTGAACAAAAAACAAGCACCACACATGAAAATTTATTTATTTTTATTTTATTTAGAAAATGTATATTGCCACCTACTCACACATGGCGACTCAAGGCAGCTTACAGGACATAAAAGCACAATATAACAGAAATAAAAATGAAAATAATAATAAAACATAAAAATAATAAAATAACCCCCCACCCACCCAGGCAACAATACATATTCATACCAGCCATTTAATGTGCTCCATCTCACTCTGGGTTCCCCAGGCCCGTTGGCAGAATCACATCTTAGGGCC
This sequence comes from Bothrops alternatus, assembly GCA_034064705.1. Lineage (NCBI taxonomy): Eukaryota > Metazoa > Chordata > Lepidosauria > Squamata > Viperidae > Bothrops > Bothrops alternatus. The sequence continues at coordinate 82,810 of JARGCV010000243.1, forward strand.
TTCCAAAAGCGTGTTAGAATGGGGACCAATCTAATTTCCGAAGGGATGTTCCAGGGGAGGGAGCCACCATGGAGAAGGCTCTTCTTCTGGGTCCCACCGGATGTACCGGTATCTCCTTAGGCAAGGGACTCGCAACAGTCCTTGCCTCCCCTCTCTAGTGGGTCAGGTAGTATGTGTTTAGTATGTGTTATATTTTTGTTTCCAGTGTTTAGTATGTGTTATATTTTTGTTTCCAGTGTTTAGTATGTGTTATATATTTGTTTCCAGCCAAGGTAATTGTTCTTAGTTTTCACTGAAGTCACAGGACTTTGAGTCACAAGTTGTTTCAATTATTTCTACAGCACCTTAGTTCAATCAACATTGGATACCATCTGATATTAATAAATCATTATAAAATAGGATAAGAGACACTAATGATATATGAGTAATTATTTTAAAGATTTGTCAAATACCAAATGAATTATGCAGAATTAAATCAATAGTTAATATTTTATTAATGGAAATATTTTTGAAAACATTTTGCTTCTAGCATGTTTTTGTAATAGTGAATACAATAAAAAGTTAAATTGTATTTATTAATAATTACCGTAACTATTAAGTACTACATTTATTTAGAATAATTAAAAATCATTAATTGTTGGACCATCCAAATTTTTATTAGTGACATGTTCTAAATGTCAGCGTTTACCATTTTACCAAAGTGGTAAAAGAGGAAATTAAGAAGAAAAAGACATGTTTTAAATGGTAATAATTTTTTTAAGTAGTGAATGTAACTGCATTAAACAGACATAATTTGCAGCACAAGAATTTCTCTTAGAACAAAAATTGTATTCCTAATATTTTACTGTATTTAAATTTTCAGAGAGGTTTTACATATTCCTTTCATTTATTTTAACTTATGCTTATGAAGTTACAAAAGATACCTAATATTGGAGAAAAAATGAGCTTAACATTTAGGGTATAAGTGGATACGAATGAAGACAAAGCTGTAGTTAAATTTAAAAATGATATTACTTTTAACGTACAGGAATCTTGGGCATAGGCATAAGCTTCCCAGATTCAATTCATTGGTTTCCAGGTGGAAACCAAGAATTACATAAATTCAAGGACAGGGTAAATAGTTATCAATCCCATTGTCTCTGGTAAAGTGGATGTCATTGCATCTTAATTCTAATGTAAACATAGGACAGTAAAGAATGAATACAATAGAGGTGTCAAAAAATCAAGATGAAGATGACCAAAAGCTCAACCTAGTTCATATGTGATACATCCAAAGAGATAGAGGTTGTAGAAAGAGATAGCGCTTCAATCACATGGTTGCCATAGCAGTCTTGACTTATTTTTGATATCATCACATCCAGGAAAAAGGACAAATTGAGGGACTAAGAGAAAATGGGATAGAAAAAAAAGCAAATACCCAGAAGCTATACAGTATAGTTATAAATCAGATATACACTGCCTAAAGTGAAAACAGAGGCTGGCTTCATACAACACTCTAACCCCAGGATTCTCCAAAGTGGTCAATGGAACCATCCATTATTGTTGTTATTATTGTTGTTGTTATTATTTTTCACAATACTATTAGTAAAAATAGTGTTTCTTAAATTATTTCCATGTAATAAATATTTGAGAGTTGGTGAAGAATTGAAACTTCATGAAGGGGTTGATGAGATGAAGAATTTGGGTGAGCCTCTTCTAACCATAGTTTTTGGCTTAATATATTGTGTGACACAAAACATTCATGGGGATATTTGAAATCCAGCAAATTGTGATTTATTCAGTTAGAAATGACTTATCATAATAGGTAAACCCATCCAGAAAGTGTAGTATAAAGATGAAAATAGGTATGTTCTACAGTAGGAAGAATTAGAGGGAATGAAATGATTCTTTTGGGCATCAGATGTGAGATGCCATTGAAAAGAACAGAACAGAATATAGGTAACTATTACTCCCAAAATAAAGGGAGTTGTGCTTGGGTATGTGCTACATTTTCTTTTTATGCAGAATACTATATGATCCTCTGAAGCAGAGGTCCCCAACCTTTTGAGCACCAGGGACCAGTTCCGTGGAGAGAGGTTTTCCTGCGGACCAGAGGGGATGTGGTTTCATGTACTGCCTGCATCCCACGGATGGGCTTTGCTTGTTTGTGCAGACCGGTTTCTGGCATGCTGTGGCCTGGTGCCAATCCATGGACAGGGGGTTGGGGACCCCTGCTCTGAAGCTTTTTGCTGGTTAATCCATAAATAAGTCATTCTAAACTTGCATTCACTTGAGCATGAGAGATTTTTTTAAAAAATCTGTTTTTGAATTTTTACATTGGAAGTGTGACTTCAGTTGCACTGACTTTTCAGGACCTCACAATTTACAGACCACAAGGGACAGTGGTTGTAACAGAGAGATTGGAATTTCCTCTTCATCTGTTTCTCTGCATACTCTTGGTCTGGTAATCTCAAGGTTTTTCCTTCCTGCCTTTGTCTTTCCAGATCCTTTACTTTCTGACTTTCTGCTTGATAAGATGCTGCTGGTTGAGAGCTAGACTGGTCCCTCCAATCTTTTCCTGTTATAAATCCTCCTTGTAAAGTTACAACAAACTGATTCAGTTCTAATTAAGCTTAGGTGCTGCTCACCAGAATCACAACTGAAATCACTTCCTCTGGCACTTCTAGCTACTTAACGTGCAGAGTATATTCAGATAATCAACATATATCAATTTTAGATTGTGTATTACATACATCTATATTTTAATCAGATCACATCATGAATAATAATGTATATATATATAATGAGGTATTATAAATTATTTCCCGTCACTAGCAATCCCAGATCACATGAAATTCCTCTACAGAATGAGAATTGTAATGCATATTAAAACTGCCCAATAAATATATTTTGAAATGAGAAACTAGAGATTGTAAACTCTAAAAATGACAGAACTCATTTTTCTACTTGAAACAGAGCCACAGATGTGGCCCCTTATCACTCAAATTAAGTACAGCCTTCCCTCACTTCATTGCTAGGGTTTTATTCCCCCCCAATTTTGTATAAAATAGATGTGCATAAAGCCAGAAACTGAATCAGTGAGAAAAGTGCGGTTGTGGGATAAGGTGACAAATTTTGTAATCCAGATGTGTTGATAAATGTGCTCATATATTTTTAGAACCTGATTGTTAAGTGCTACATTGCTGAAATGTGTTCTTCCTTGTCTTGTGTTCTATGCACAGCAAAGATGTTTTCTCCATGTTCAGCTGGATTTCTACGTAGCAGAGTTATCATGGCAGACAAAGGCAGAATACATATCCTGACATTACAAGTTTCATTGGCATTTGTTATATTGTGTTTCAAATAAGTGTGTTTGCTCAAATTAAAAGTTTGTGCTAGGGTTGAAGATTTTTCATTAATTTTAGTGTGATGTAGTATGTCCAATTTTATTTCTAGTGTTAGGTCCTCTTCCTTTTGATTCTGAATAAAGGTACTGGATAAGATGTTGATGGCCATTTGACCCCACAATAACAGTAATACTGTAGCTATTGTGATTATAGAAGTAAGCATGCATTAAATAGAATAACCTCTCATCAATAGTAAGAAGGTGAGTAAGGTATGTAAAAGGAATTCTGATCAGAAAATGTTTCAGCAGTTTTGGTATATTTCCAGACCTTTGGCACAAACTGATTGTGCTGAGACAACATTGTAAAATAACAATTTGGGATGAAAATTATTGAAAATTTACATAATAGCAAGTTCGCACAAAGTGAAGAAAATCTGAACGTTGTACTCATAGGCATCTCTCCCAGCCATATCGGTAAAAGAATACCATCATGAGTAAATAGCTACTCATTTGCTGCTTGTCTTGACATCCCAAAACCACTATATAAGGCAGTCATCTTTCTCTGCCCAGCTGTACTGGTCACATCCCATCCTGATTTTTAATCTTGCTACCCAGTGCTTTTTTGTAAAAAAAAAAAAAAAAAAAAAAAAAAGGTGCCAGAACTCACACATGTCACACAACCCGCCTTGCCTACCCTACAAGGTTCCATCCAAAAAAGGTGCCGGAACTCCGTTCTGAGGGTTCTGTGACAAAAAAAAAAAAAAAGCCCTGTTGCTACCCATCAAAAAATGTTTTCCATCAGGCTTTGTTCCTATTTTATCTGGGTCAGCCTCTGTCAGAATAAAGGTTGATACTATTTCCATTTGTAAATCAGCTTTTTTAAAAAATGTATAGCCTACTAAGTTGCTTGTGATTCAACCATTAAGTAATAATTCTAATTATTATTTGATCTGGGGTATTAGAGAGTACATATTTGTGTACTGCATCCCCATAGGATAAAATTCAAACACCACAAAGTTTTAAGAACTGTTCCATATACATAATTCCCTTCCTTGGGAATGCAGATAACTTTAAATCAAACTATATTGCACAATGAGCCAATTCTGGCATTTTCTTTTACTAAATGGCTTTTTAAGTAGAATATACTTTCAACTTTCAAATGTGTTTCTTTATCTCAAGGTAAAACATTCATCATTATTATTATGGTTCATAGCACAGTCAGCCAATTGTTTAGACTGGATTTGGCATTTTTATCTGCCTACTGAATCTTCCCAAGGACTGGGATAAACAGATGTTGTTGTTTGGAGGTATTACAGATATCGGTTGCAGGATGCAAACTGTTCCAAGGAAAGCTTCCTTTGTAATATACTGATTACAGAGAGATTGGCCCAAGGTCACCCAGCTGTCTTCATGTCTAAGGCAGGACTAAAACCCAATTTTCCAGTCTCTAACCTGATGCCTTTACCATTTTATCAACGTGGCTCTCTTTTCATTAATAATATTATATTAATAACAAAGAAAATTTGGTGTAATTATTAAGATGGACTAGAAACTGGGAGTTTTTGAGCTCCCTTCAGCAGGGAAGCCAATTGAGCAATCTGATATTAGTCACTCTCTGTCCATTCAACTCATTTCACAGGAAAGGGGGAAAACAAGAGGAGGGGCCATTATGTATGCTGCCTTAAGCTGTTCAGAGTAAAAGAGGGGTATAAATTAAGTCAGTGTAGACACATACAGTATAAATTAAAACTGCTTATAGCTTTTAACGTTGTCAATATTATTATATAGAATTATATAGAATGGGATCATACATTATCCAGAATAAACTATGCCAGAGAAAGAGAGCAGGCATGAACAGGAAGAATTTGCAAAATTTAAAAATTACCGCAATAAAAAAGAATATAAATGGGCAGGGGTGTTACTAGGCAACAACCTGTTTGCTTCTGTTTCTCCTACTAGCAAGCACAGAAGGCCACAGTACTTACTGCCCCTTCTGCTGCACTTAATTGTAAGGAAAGTCCAATTACTCGAAGCTGCACAGCAAGCTGGCCACTCAACACATGATGTCCTCCTCTCCTGCAAGAAATAGAAGAGGTACAGGAAAGCGGAACTCATGCTGTGTGAAGCAGACATGTAGTCACTGCTAGGACTTAGCTTGATGCTCAGAAAGAACTGAAAATCAAAATCGGAGTTGAGCTGTGCGGTCCTTGGTGCGTGCTGAATTTGGTGGTTTTCTTGCAGATGTTTCATTACCAAACTAGATGACATCATCAGAGCTAGAAGGGAGTGGAATTTGCTTTTATTTTTATATACTAGTGACTTACTCTGACAGTGTTGGTGGGAGTGTTTTTGGTGGTTCCTTGATTAGGTTTCCTTCATAATTAGGCTGTTGTTTACTATTGGATTGTTTGTCTCTGATGGTAGTTCCTTGATTGGGGTATTGTTGGATATTCTTGATTGTTGGTCTAGTGTTAATCTCTGCTCATATGGATGTTGATTGCTGGGCAGGAAGTGTTTTGGTCTATGATGCTTACAGTTCCCACTTGAAACTATGGTTCAATCTATCCAACTGTTGTGAAATAGTTTTCACCATGTCTTCTGACTACCAGTTGGCATTCACTGATGCACTCTGTCAGTCTTCTCTATGGCATTTGCAGACTTTACACAGTATGTTGTAGTTGACTTCTGTTTTTTATTATGGGGCTGCTGGTCTTTTGATTTACTTAGGATATTTTAGAGGGCTTTAGTTCGGTTGTGTCCATGGAAATTCATGTGGTTGTAATAGTCTGTTGGTGGTTTCTGAGATGTTTTTGATGTATAGCAGTGTTATCCTTTTCACACCTCGCATTGGTTGAACTGTAGTAGGTTGAGTGATCAGGTATTTTTGATAAAGTTGTCTGGGTATCCATTTTATTGGAAGACAATGTATAGATGTTTTGTTTTCTTTTTCTGACATTCAGGATTGCTGCGGTGTGTTTGTGTTCATCTAAATAGTGTTCTTACACAGCTTCTTTTGGGGGAGATTGGGTTGTTACTTTGGTAGTGGAGCATTTGTTTGGTGTGGGCAGTTTTTCAATAGATTCATGTGTCTAATTTGCCATCATTGTCTTTGCTGATGAGGATATCTAGGAAGGGGAGCATGTGATCTTCTTCTTCCCTTGCAAATTTAATTATTTTCATATTTTGGTGTGTTTTTTCTAGTTGGTTCTTTTTTATTATGACAAAAATGTAACCTATATACCCTATCCATACTTTGGTGTGGGAGCTCTGTAGATTCCAGGGGTTGCATTATGGTCTCAACTATAAGTCCAGAAAATGATGATCCCATGGGATTTCCTTCAATTTGTTGATATATTTGTCCATTAAACTGAAAGTATGTGGTCAGTTAAAGGATGATACAGTCCATGATTTTGGGCATTTCAATCTTGGTGTATTTGGTTGGTTGGTGTGTAGTAATATTGTCATGGATTCTTTTGCTATTTCTGGATATATTAGATATACATCTGATGATGTTACCTAGTTCAGTAATGAAATGTCTGCAAAAAAACCACCAAGCTCACAATCAGTTTTCACAATCAGGCTGGTTGAACATACTACAGATCAAGGACATGACATGATTATCAATATGTCAGAATGAGAAATAGGGATACAGGATTGTCAGTACAGTTTATAGTATGCGCAATAATATTATACACAATATTTATTTATTAAATGTCTATCTCACATTTAGGAGTTCAAAGTGATAGTGTTCACTTCTATTTCCCTTATAACAAGATCACTGTAAAGCAGATTGGGCTGAAAGAGGCTTTTATAAAATATTAGTTATCATTTGCTAGCTCTTTCCTCCATAATAATTTTGTCTTTAAAGCTATGAAAAGAAATATCCAAAAGAATAAAACACAATTAACTATACTGAATAACAAGCTTGATACACACATACCGAGATTTTCCTTGGGTACCTTTTTCAGGCAGGTGAATTTATTACAAATCAAATGGCACAGCTACTCAAGAACCAATAACCTTCCAGATATTGCAGGAATCTGCATCTTATGAACCTTGGCTAAAGCTCAGGCAATATGGGAGTTTATAGTTCATCTATATCAGTGATGGCGAACCTTTTAGAGACTGAGTGCCCAAACTGCAACCCAAAACCCACTTATGCATCGTCGAGTGCCGGGTGGGTGTGGCCCATTGGCTGGGTGTGGCGAATTGGGTGGGTGTGGTGAATTGGGTGGGTGTGGCCGCAGTAGTAACGGCAGACTGGGTGGGACTAAAAAGTTCAATCAATCAATTCCAACTTTGCAAGATCTTTTTTTTTCCCGTGAGAAGTTGAAATTGACTGATTGAACCTTTTTTTTTTTGCACATGGCGGCGGAGATCTAAAGCGAAAAGGTTTTATAAAACCCAGCTGAAGGCCTAGAACTGAGGCGACGGCACCCGTGCCCACAGAGAGGGCTCTGAGTGCCGCCTCTGGCACCCGTGCCATAGGTTCGCCACCACTGATCTATATCATGTGTGTCAAACTTGCTGCGTCACGTGACGTGTCACAACGTATTGTGACTTTTTTTGCATTGCCGGAACTGGGATGGGCATGGCCTCTGTATGATGCAACGGGCCCACAGGCCGGCAGTTTGACATCTCTGATCTATATCAAATGAGTCATAGCTTCTCACTCTATCAGAAATAGCTCTCTTTCCTCTCTCCCAGATACTTTATCCCTAAGAAAAATTTTCACATTTAAAATGTATTAATTTAAATTACAGTTTAAGAAAGATTCTCGTCAGTTAAACGTCTATCACACAAACATTGGGTCTTACATATAATCCTAAAACATAAAAACCTATAGTTTTGACTTAACATAATATGCAAATCCAGGCACCATGGCTTATGAATATAATTTAAGGCTTAGAAAATTGTGTGAATCGAACTTGTCTTAGTAATCTTCTTGCACAGAATAACTAATTCCACCCTTGGATTTCCATAGGAAGGGGAGCAAGTTTATATATACTATGACATCATCGTTCATAGTATATTTGCATGTCACATGCCTGCCAGCCCTCTATGGCCCCACCTACACTCATCCCTATCATACATTCATGGTAACCTAAAGTCTAAGAATGTCTCTGGGTCACTTTATGTAATTAAAATGTTGAGTGACAACAGCCTAGTATTTTAACTTGAAATACAATTGCCTGCCTAGAAAAAGTAAAGGTAAATTGGGACAATAAAGAAAATGGGGAGGATGGGATAGTAGCACAGAGCATCTTCACCAAGCTGCGTTCAGATGAATGTACTTTGTGATCAAGCTAAATGCAAAATGGCAGCCATTTTGTAAGTAGATAAACATTTCCCATAAGTCATTTTACATAGGTGTCATACATTCAAAGCTGCAAGTGTGCCCACTACTCCAATAATCTGCCTATTCTTGGCTGAAGCCTTCTCCAATTCTCTGAATGAAGATGTTTGGTATAGAATATTCTGCAGAAGCCTCACTACACTAACCTAACATCACAGGCTACATAAAAAGATAAATTGATACAGCATTCCAAATAAAATTCTGCCAGAAAAAGAGCTGAAACAAGGCAGAGAGAAACTGCATATAAAAACAGACAATGCAATTATTTTTACCTTGTCAGTCTGTGACTATGTTCCTACTATTAGCATGAGCTTAAATTAAAAAAAATAACCCAGACTTAAATATAAAATCTCTTTCCCCATATTTTCATATTGTGGACGCAGGAGAGAAGGAGATAAAATGTTAATGTAGACAGTTGTCCCATCCCAGCACCATAATTATAACCATAACATCCCAGGGCCATAAGAGGAACACATAACTAAGGCAGAATACCAACAAATAGCCTGAACCTGCAAAGATGAAATTAGGAAATCTAGGGCTCAGTATTAAGTAAGACTTGCAACAAATGTTAAAAATAATAACGTTTCTTTTAACACATAAAAAAACAAGAGAAAAGTCAAAGAAACCATCAGTCTACTAATGGGAGATGATGGCCAGGAAGTAATGACCAGTAGAGAGAAAGCAGAACTGCTTAATTCACTCTTTTCATCTGTCTTCATGCAAAAAGATACTATAATCCAACTTACCAAAAATAGAACCATTAAAGACAGACTAGGAATACAAATTAAAATAAACAAAAATAAGATAAAGAGAACACCTGTCAGCTTTAAATGAATTCAAATCACCCGGTCCTGATGGATGATATTCCAGAGTTCTGAGGGAACTGGCAGACGTGATCTCTGAATCATTGAGCCATATCTTTCAAACTTCTTGGAGCACTGGGGAACTACCCGAAGATTGGAAAGGAGACGATGTGATTTCCATCTACAAAAAAAAGTGTGTGTGGGGGGGAACAGATTCAGGAAACTACAGACTAATCAGCCTGACATCAATATCTGGGAAGATATACATTCTATTTTTAGTTCTTGCCTTGTGGTTGGAATTGTACTAAATCCTAATATAGTATGTTGTGGGACTGACTTCCAAATGATCTTCAAGGATTGGTCTGTGTAGAGCATATTCTAGTAGCCAAATAGAAGGTGACTAATGCATGGCTGACAGCAAGAAAGGCCCCCCAAATCTCAAAGGTCATAATTGGTGCACAAGTTGGATTTGTGCAAGTCTATCCTGGCTAGTTACCTAGACAGTGCAATTGTCATAAATACATGCCAGTTGCCAAAGCGTCTGAATTTTGATCATATGGCTATTGGGATGCTGCAATGGTCATAAGTATAAAAAGTGATCACAAAACATTTTTTTCAGTGTCATTGTAACTTCAAATGGTCACTAAACAAATGGTTATAAGTTGAGAATTATCTGTATTTGTAGCTGTTTGTTATTGGAGGCCAAGTAATTTTTGTTGTATGGAGTGTTTTTATCTGTTTTCATTTCTACAAAGAGAGATTTTAACATGTCAATTCACTCTCTATTCTTCCATTATGTGCTATATGTGGCATTCCCTTGAAGATTACCTGGTAAGTCTAGGTTTGTGCCTACTGTGCCAACATTAAAAGGATCCATTTGCTCAGGGGACAAAATAAAGACATTGTTTTAACTTCTAGAGTAAAATAGTTTGGAACCTAAATAGTTTAAAACTTCATTTGTCATGTTTATCCAAAGCAAAAATGAAATTATCTGAAGCTTCTCAGGGATTCAAAATAACATGTCTAGTGTTGCTATGATTGATGGCCTGTGCCCTAGGATCTGTAAGAACTGGATGGAGCATAGGTGGGACAAGAAATCATGAAGCCTGGGACAAAGACTGCCATGTTGCTTGGAACAAAGAAGACAAAGGAACACAAAAGACCATGAGGCTTGACCATGCGGCCTGGAACAAAAGGCTATGAGATTTTGGAATAACAGGAAATGAGGGAGGAGCCAACAGGTGGAGGGACGTTGTACCAAGATTTGAATCTACCGGCCACAGGTATAAGCTTTGCCATTGGCCACAGGAGTAGCTTTGCAAGTGTAACCTTGCTATTGGCCACAGCTATAACATTGTCATTGGCTGTTTGTAACCATGTGATGCCTTATGTAACCGCCCACTGTAACATGCAATAAAAAGGGAAAGCAGCCTTCTATCTGGGTTCGCTTCACCCCAAGGAAACCTGCAACCTGCATGCTGTCTCCTTAATTCGGCTATCGTGAAAGAACCCGCCATTGGGGCACAATGAGGTGCCACAAATGGTGACCCCGACGTGATCTGGGCCGGTGTTGTATTCTACAACATCCCTGACACCCTCTTACTCATCTCGCGCATTCGTGGCGTCCTCTCCAGCAAGGACTCACCCCCGTAGCGTCTCCAGCAAAGACCTACCCCCCGTGAGTATGTGGGCAGAATTCTCCAAGGACCAAAGGGCTCATTTTGAAGGGCTTGGTGTAATTGTCAGGATCTCAATTATGCAACTAAGAAAATTTCACAAATTGCCTTCACATAAGAAGTTAATGTTTGTTTGGCTGATTAGAGCTCCATTCCAAATTTTCCTTACGCGGAAGACTGTCTTTGCTTGTTTACAAGCCCATTTTCAAGATTTACCTTTTAACTTGCTAAAAAATCTTAAGTCTGTGATCAAGTTACCTCTCCTGCCAGCTGGTTTCTTTGAAAATGCTAATGCAGATTGCAAACAGGCTTTAGCTTCTGTGCGTAATCGCCCTGAGGCAGATCTGGCTGACTATTTACAAGCCTGCAGAACAGTTGGGACAACCACCTTTCAAATGCAGCAATTAGCCTCTGCCTTAGTAGCTTCTAAGACTAGTAATGGCAATTGTTTCAATTGTGGTAAGCCTGGCCACTTTCGCGCTCAATGTCGCTCCCTTGCAGGAAGCACTAATCCAGCCCCCACTCGCCCAAAAACAGTTTGTCCGCGATGTGGGAAAGGATAAGTGACCAGCCCCCTTTTTAAGGTCACACCCCCTTCACCATCAACCCCCTCCTATGCTACTGCAACTCCCTTCCCTGCTGCTGCTATGGTACAAGCTGCTAAAGAGGTTTCATTAGAAATTCCTGGACTCACTTATTTTTTACCCTTGGATTTCTCTAATTGTAAAATTTCTTCTACTCTTCCATTACTCTTGTTTCCTCATAGGGTTCTTATCTCTAGAGGTGTGCTTGCTTCTCCTTCCCTTGTTACATTACAAGACTTCCCCTCCCTCGCTCTGGTTTGTATTCCAGACCATAGCTTAACAATAAAAGTGGGAGAGGATGTGGCTTCTCTTTTTACTGTTTCTCACAATTTTTCCTCAGATCATGTTTCTGCCTCTCCTGACATGTTCTTTGCTACTCATGTTTCTCCATCTAAACCTATGCTTACTATTTTCCTTGATGGTGTTTCTTTTTCTGGTCTTTTAGATACAGGAGCAGACATTTCTGTTATCAAAGAATCTGATTGGCCCTCACAATGGCCACTTTCCTCCTCTCCAGCCGTTAGGGGAGTTGGTGGCATTCAATGTGCTAAACGAAGTTCTGCATGGTTGCTTGCCTCTACTCCTGAGTCATCTGTTACGGCACGTATACGTCCAGTTGTCCTTCCTCTTCATACTAATCTGTGGGGCCGTGACTTGCTATATCAGCTTCAGGCTGTCTTATCTTTTTAGTTATGTCTATCCCCACACTTTCACTGACTCTTACAAATTCTACTCCTGTTTGGGTAGATCAATGGCCTCTTCCAAATGAAAAGCTTGTTGCTTTACAACAATTAGTGCAGGATTTACTCCTCAAAGGCCGTATAGAATCTTCTACCAGTCCATATAACACCCCTGTGTTTGTGATCAAGAAAAAATCTGGCAAATGGAGATTATTACAGGATCTCAGAATTTTGAATTCTATAATTGAACCAATGGGTCCTTTGCAGTGTGGTCTACCTAACCCAAATCTTATTCCAAGAGATCACACCTTATTTGTTATAGACTTGCAGGATGCCTTTTTTTCCATTCCCTTACTACAAAAGGATCGTAAATTGTTTGCTTTCACTATCCCTGTTTTGAATTCTTACTCTCCTGCCTCTCATTATCAATGGACAGTTCTCCCTCAGGGAATGCTGAATTCTCCAACCATGTGCCAGCATTATATTCATTGTGTTCTGACTCCTTTCCGCACTCAATATCCTGATTTTCTTTGCTTACATTACATGGATGATATTTTGCTTTCTTCCCCTCTACCTCATTCTCATGTACAACAAGTTTTAGACTGTCTTATTGCCCATTTAGCCTCATATGGGCTATCTGTGGCTCCAGAAAAAATCCAACAGGTGCTACCCTATTCATATTTGGGTTTTAAAATTATGGCCTCTAGGGCTGTTCCAATATTGCCACAATTAGTTCTCCCAGCAAAAACCACTCTGGTGCAGCTTCAACAATATCTTGGAACTATTAATTGGGCACGCCCTTATATGGCCTTATATGGGTTTAACCACCCAACAACTTGCCCCACTTTTTTCTGCTCTTGCAGGAGGAAAAACCCCCTCAGATCCTATTTCTTTGACACCCAAGCAGCAATCAGTTCTTTCTCTTGTGAATCACGCATTATCTCTCACCTGGGTTGATAGATGCGTGTTTGATCTCCCCCTTTCAATGATTCTTTTAAATACTCCTTCTCTTCCTACTGCTGCATTAGCGCAGGTAAAAGATAACAAATTGCTAATTGTTGAATGGCTTCATTTACCACACACCCCTCGTGCAACTCTAAGTAGTAGATATTTTTTGTGGTCTCTTTTAATTCATAAAGGCCGCAAACGTGCAAAGTCATTGATAGGCACAGAACCATCCACATTGTACATCCCTGTGCCCTTGCAAGTTTGGCAAAAATTGTTCCAACTATCCCATGACTTGCAGATGGCTTTGATTGATTGGCCTGGTACTATCTCTTGCCATTGTCCTCCTGACTATCGAATTGTTTTATTACAAACCATCCCTGTCCGTTGGAATCAAATGCAATCTACTCACCCTATACAGGGTGCAATTACAGTTTTTACTGATGGCTCCAAAAATCATGGTTCTTGTGCTTATCAGATTAATGGAGAATGGGTTGTTCATCACACTTCTCCTCAAACCTCTGCACAATGTTCTGAACTTGCTGCTGTAATCTTAGCATTCACCAAATTACAGGATGCCCCTTTTAATCTCATTTCTGACTCACTCTATGTCACTCAAATTGTCACAAATATTTTTGACTCATATCTTTCTCCTGCAGTGGAGCCGCACTTGCTGTCACTATTTTCCTCCTTGCAGCATTGTGTGGAATATCGCATGCACCCTTATTTTATTGCCCATATTTGAAGTCATCAGCCTTTCCCAGGGCCCATATCAGAAGGCAATGCCTTCGCTGATGATGCTAGTAAAAGTGTGTTAGCACTCTCTCCCCTTACTCCTTGGGACAGTCATTCATATTTTCATCAAAATGCAAAAGCCTTGAGGAAGCAATTTTCACTTTCCTCCACTGAAGCTTCTGCTATTATACAACAATGCCCTACCTGTAGTAAGCAGGGCTCATCTCTCCCCATGGGAGTGAATCCCAGAGGATTGGCACGAGCCTCTGTTTGGCAGATGGATGTTACCCAATTTGCCCCATTTGCCCCATGGAAATTTCTCCATGTTACTGTAGACACATATTCTGGATTTATCATGGCCTCCCCTCAACGGGGTGAAACTGTAAAGCATGTTATTAACCATTGCATTCGTACCTTTGCTTCGATGGGACGCCGAATTGAATTGAAAACTGATAATGGCCCAGCATATACTAGCACATCCTTTGCGGAATTTTGTAATACATGGTCCATTTTGCACAAATTTGGCATTCCTTATAACTCTCAGGGCCAAGCCATAGTAGAAAGGGCCAACCAAACATTAAAACATGCTTTACAAAGATTAGAAAAGGAGAAAATATCTCCTGGCCTCCCATCGATTCAAAATTGCCTTAATAAAGCCCTGTTCACTGTTAACTTTCTTAACATGACAGGTTCCCCTGAGACGTCTGCGGCAGAGCGCCATTTTTCTCCCCCTCCCTCTTCTTCTGCTCCAAAACCACAGGTGTATTATCGCCAGTTACCAGATCTGACTTGGCAAGGCCCTGCATCCCTACTCACGTGGGGTCATGGATACGCCGCAATTCAGTTGGACAATAAGGTTTTGTGGGTTCCTGGTCGCCACGTGAGACCCTATCTAGTTCCATTACCGGCTGAAGACAAACGGAAAGATGACGGAAACTGAATCCCCACCTGCAGATGTCTCAGTGCTCTTGTCCCCTTTATCCCCTCCTCCCATTCCCCGCTCCACAGCCCTAAAGCCTCAATCCCCAGCCCTTCCCGTGCCTCGTTCCTGGATGTTTTTTAATCTGTGTTTTTTAGCCTTTTTGACCATTTTTATAACAATTGTTGCTGTTTTGTATATTACTTCCCCTTTTCCAGGCTCACCAAGAATTCGTCGATCCCTGGTTACCCGTACGGGTGACTTGGGACCAGACTATTGGGATGATAATGCATATATGAAAGATGTTTCTCACTATGCTCAATTGATGAATGCATCCAATTGCTGGATTTGCATGCACATGCCAGCACAAAGCAAACATGCCTTCCCCCTTCATGGTGTGCCCTATGTGTCTGCCTTGCCTCGCAACTCTTCCCTCAATACGTTCCCTTGGAAGAATGAAACTTCCCCCTCTTTCACTTTGAAATCTCCCTTACGAGTCTCTCTAGCTTTGCGCCACCCTGCCCAATTGTGCATCAACCGCACAGCCTCGCCAAACAGTAATAGCACCTTTCTAGGTATTTGGCGATCTTGTAATATAACTATCCCTTGGCAGCTAGATTATAAAGCTAGATATTATAATGAGACAGACATTGACAACAAGAAAGCATGTACTGACTGTGTTCCCTTGTTTGATTTTGGTGAGATTTTTGAAACTCTGTACAATGCCTCAAAAGACAATGTTCTCACATCTGACAAAGATTGGATCTTATGTGGAAAAAATGCATATCGGTCAATTCCCCAGAATTGGTCTGGTGTATGTACATATGGAGCTGTAATCCCTGTTTTTTACAAACTTGATAAACTACCCTCTTTCCGCTTGCGCAATAGACGCGATATTGAAGCTTCCAATGAACTCACTTTGGGGGGTAGTTGGTCTGTTCAAACTGCTAGAGCGTTAATTCCTTCAATGGGTGTTGCCATGAATTATAGGGATTTGCATATATTAAACAACTGGACTGTTGCAATGTTCAATGAAACTATTCACTCAATAAATTTGTTAAATGAAGAACAGCGGCAAATAAGAGAGGTAACCTTACAGAATCGCTATGCATTGGACGTTCTCCTTGCTGCAAAAGGAGGCGTGTGTGCTCTCATTCAAAGTCATTACTGTATGTATATTTCTGACAACGCACCTGACATTTCTGCCACAGTCGCTCATATGGAAAGTATGGTACAAAGCAATCCTCTATCAAAAGGAGATGGTGCCTTGTTTGATTGGGACAGTTTATTTTCCTGGTTACCTAATGGTGAATGGCTCAGAAAATTGATTTTTGGTATTATAATGTTTGTAGTATTCTGTGTAACAATCTGTTGCTGTGTGCAGTGTATTCCTTCCCTGCTGAACCTGTGTAGGCCTCCCTCTTCTGTTCATTTTCTGGATAAGAACCAACTACAGCCTCTGATGACAGAAAAAATTCACATTGACTGGCATGTCCCGTTTTCTCCCCGGACTCTTATTAAAAGAAAAAAGGAGGAGATGTTGCTATGATTGATGGCCTGTGCCCTAGGATCTGTAAGAACTGGATGGAGCATAGGTGGGACAAGAAAACATGAAGCCTGGGACAAAGACTGCCATGTTGCTTGGAACAAAGAAGACAAAGGAACACAAAAGACCATGAGGCTTGACCATGCGGCCTGGAACAAAAGGCTATGAGATTTTGGAATAACAGGAAATGAGGGAGGAGCCAACAGGTGGAGGGACGTTGCACCAAGATTTGAATCTACCGGCCACAGGTATAAGCTTTGCCATTGGCCACAGGTGTAGCTTTGCAAGTGTAACCTTGCTATTGGCCACAGCTATAACATTGTCATTGGCTGTTTGTAACCATGTGATGCCTTATGTAACCGCCCACTGTAACATGCAATAAAAAGGGAAAGCAGCCTTCTATCTGGGTTCGCTTCACCCCAAGGAAACCTGCAACCTGCATGCTGTCTCCTTAATTCGGCTATCGTGAAAGAACCCGCCATTGGGGCACAATGAGGTGCCACAGTCTAGGACTAAATCTTCAGTCTAAAACAATAACTTTTTAAAAGAGTCAGTGAACCATTTCTGAATTTTCATCTTCCTTGGATTCAAATGTAGAACTTCTTTTCTATGTTTCTAACAGGAATCCAGTCTTTTGTTCCCTATAGCAGGGGTCCCCAACCCCTGGGCTGTGGACTGGTACCAGGCCGTGGCATGCCAGGAACTGGGCTGCACAAACAAAGCCCCATCCACAAGATGCATGCAGGACACAAAACCATGCCCTCTCTGGTCCGCAGAAAAAACTCTCTCCCCAGAACTGGTCCCTGGTGCCCAAAAGGATGGAGACCTCTGCCCTACAGCAAATTTTAAGGGTTAACTGCCATTCCTGCTCTGAAAACTACAAACTTCTAATTACATTCTAACAACATTCACACAAAATATGGAACCACATTTTAACTTAACATTGTATGTTGTGTAACTCTGCTTAGTTCATGGTTCATTGTGTTATTTGAATTTAGTAAAAATGTTTGAGTACATTATGCTGAATTTAAATACCTAGTGTGAACTTAGCTAAGAGTACATTCTTCCGTTCAGTTTACACATTTATTAAGATATTGTCAAAGTCTTTTTCAAGATGACTGTTTTATTGGAGGTGCACTTAAAAGGTATTGGTAATCCTTGATTTACCACTAAAATTGGGATTAAAATTTCTGTTGTAAATTGGTTCAGTCATAAAACAAGTCATGATGTGACCACATCTGTTGTAAATTTGAATTTTTGTTAAATGAATTGTCTTAAGTCAAAGACTGCCTATATCAGCGGTTCTCAATCTTTTCTGGGGCTCGACCCTGGCCCGCATCGCGCATGCGTGGCGCAACGGGGCACATCGCGCATGCGCGGCGCTCATCGCGATAGGGGAAAAAAATGGCCGGCCCAAAAAAATGGCCGGCCAAAAAAAATATGGCGGACTGCGGTGTTTGGCGACCCCCGTGAAATGGTCGTTCGACCCCAAATGGGGTCGCGACCCACAGGTTGAGAACCGCTGGCCTATATAATACTGGTAATATAATGGATACCTTGTATTCTAGAATTAAAAGAATTGCCTGTGCTCGTTCTATGTAAAACATGCAGGAATTCCAAACCACCGTCAGATTTTCCAGCCTATCTTCCTCAGAATTTGACCATAAAACCATGCTGCGGTGTAACTATATTACTAATTAAACTATAATGACTTGTCCCAATAATTACTGATCAATGTTTGGGGGATTCTAGAAGTTCTGTTTTAAATCCCATATCTTTTCAAAGACTTAATCCCACAATTCGTGGAATAAAACAACAACAGTTAGCTGATGCACAAATCACCTTGGGTTATAACAGAATAATAGAGTTGGAAGGGACCTTGGAGGTCTTCTAGTACAGCTCCCTCTCTTCCTTGTGGCAGCCCCTCACATATTGGAACACTGCTATCATGTCACTCCTAACCCTTTTTTTCACTAGACTAGACATACCCAATTCCTGCAACCGTTCTTCATGTTTTGACCTCCATTCCCCTAATTGTCCTTATTGCTCTTTCCTGCACTTTTTCCAAAGTCTTAACATCTTTTTTATAATATGGTGACCAAAACTGAATGCAGTATTCTTGCTAAGGCTTTATATAGCAGTTTTCTTTAAGATTTTTATCTATGGAATAAGCAATAGGTTTGTTAAAATCAGCTCTTTTAAAGTCTAAGACATTGGTTTTATTATATTCTATTGTTTCTGTTTGCCTTATATTGAGTTCCAATATGAACATGGTCACTCTTCCCGAAAGGACTGACAACTTCAACCTGTTAGTAAGAGTTAAGTCCAGTATAGCTGTTTCTTTAGTTCTCTCCTCTACATTTTGGATGACAAAGTTGTCAGCTTGGCTGATCAGGAACCTGTTTGGTCTCCAACTTGATGCAGAGTTTGTTTCCCAGTTGATGTCAGGGTAGTTCAAGTCCTCCATTGCCACTGTAGTGTATTTCCTACATATATTTGTTAACTGGTTAGTAAAAAGTTCATTTATTTCTTCTGCTTGATTGGGAGGCCTATAATTACCTATGGCAGTGATGGTGAACCTTTTAGAGACCGGGTGCCCAAACTGCAACCCAAAACCCACTTATTTATCACCGGGTGCCAGGTGAGTGTGGCCCACTGGGTGAGTGTGGCCAAGGTGGGCGTGGTCACCTCAATATTGCTTGTGGGGAGGGACACCTGTGGGGCCAGGCAGGGTTGGGGGAGATCCAGGGGGTCTCTGGCAGGTGGGGTGGTGGGCAGGAGGCTCATCCTGCGGAGTGAGGCGAGGCAGGGTGGGCGTGCCATTGTCGCAGGGCAAAGACAAGGCAGGGGACGGAGCGGCTGCTGCCTGACACCATCAGCCCCCACACACAGAGGCCAGTAAGTGCATGGGGGCCGACAGTGTCTGTCAGCAGCCACAGCCTGCCGGCCCCTCAACTGGCACACTCTGGGGCTCCACAGCCCACCGCCAGCAGTTCAGAGAAGGCACTTCTGAGCTGGATGGCTGGCCGACAGCTGAGGAGATGATGCATTGGGTTGTGCCAGGGAAAAGGAGAGCATGTGGAGCCAGGAGGTATGGGACGGGGATGGAGGGAAACCAGCCGTGCTGGGATGCATCCGGCCACATGGGACCTCAGTGAGTTAGCGGGCGGCTGGTTGAAGAGGGATGGTTGCCATCTCCGGGGCATGGCACGCATGCCCACAGAGAGGGCTCTGAGTGTCGCCATCACTTACCTATGGTAATGTCATTCTTTTTTCCTTTTATATTGACCTATATGCATTCTAGGAGACTTACATTCTTGGTTTTGTGCATTTCATAGTTATGTAGTGATTTCTTATGTATAAAATGCAACTCCATCTCCTCTTTTGCTAAATCTGCTTCTTTTGAACAGTTTGTTTGTCTTAAACTGTATGTTCTAGATCAGCGATTCTCAACCTGTGGGTCGCGATCCCATTTGGGGTCGAATGACCATTTCATGGGGGTCACCAAACAACGCAGTCCGCCATTTTTTCCCTCTTTTCTTTAGCTGTGCTACTCCCTCTTATTCTATTGGCTTTTGAAAGCCAATAGGAATTGTCCAGGATGTCTCTGCCCTGCTGAGCCCGCCAAAAGTCCCAGTCTGCAAACAGTGCTGCACGTTGTCTGCAGCGAAGGCGAGCTGTCTAGAAGCTCCCACCCCTCTCTGCTGAGCAACTACTAAAAATGTAAGTAAAAGAGGGCCAGGGGTGGGAGGTGGGAGGCCAGCAGGCGCAGGGAGGGTTGCTGGCGCGTGTGGGGCCCGGCGGGTGCCTTACCTTCCTTGGGCTGGGCCAGCTGGTGGCCCAGCCGATGGTCACCCTGCGCCATCGCTGCCCCTTGCCAGCAGGGGGTGGCACCAGGCATGCGCGGCGCTCCCGGGCAGGGAAAGTCCTCGACTTGCAACTGGTTGGGAAGTCCTCGACTTATGACCGGTTGGGGGTCGTGGCATTAAAAAGGTTGAGAACCACTGTTCTAGATAACTCCTCTTTTTTCTTCTGAGGCTGCTGAGTCTTTTGGTTTAGACAGAATGTTTTGGAGGGATTTAGTTTGGTTGTGTGCCACGGAGATGCCATGTGATTGTAATAGTTTGTTGGTGGTTTCTGAAATATTTTTGATGTATGACAGTGTTATCCTTTTCACACCTTGCATTGGTTCAGCTGTGGTAGGTTGAGTGGTCAGGCACTTTTTGATGAAGATAACTGGATATCCATTCTGTTGGAAGACATTGTATAGATGTTCTGGTTCCTTTTTTAGATCTTCGGGGTTGCTACAGTGTGTTCATGCTTGTCTAAATAGTGTTCTTACACAGCTTTTTTTAAACATTTTATTAAGATGTAAAGTAAAATACAGAATACAAAGCAAATAGTAGGACACAGTGGGAAGAAAAAGGGAAAAGGGAGGGAAAGAAAGGAAAAAGAAAAAGAGATTGACTTCCAACTTCCCCTGTTGCAGTAGAATAAAACATTAATGTCGAGCCTCAACTTTTTACTTTTTCACAATAGCATAAACTAGCCATTTCTGTAACAACAATCAATCTAATCAGTGAAATCCAAAATCAAAGTTTCATTCTTTTCCACCTCAAGTGCAAAGCCCAGAAGCGGTCTCTATGTAGAAACGAAGGTAATCAAAACAGTCAATTTTGCCATCTCTGCCAACTCCATCAGCTTCTATAGCCACTTACACAGCTTTTCTTGTGGGAGGTTGGGTTATTTTGTTAGTGGAGTACTTGGTTGATGTGGGTAGTTTTCCATAAACTTGTATGTCTAATTTGCAATCACTACCTCTGCTGATGAAGATATCCAGGAAAGGGAATGTTTTGGTTTCTTCTTCTTTTTTTATTTGTTTGAAGATATTGTTGATAGTTTTGTAAGTTTTTTTTCTAGTTGATCCTTTTTTGTTATGTTAAGGGTATCATCTGCATACTGGATCCATACTTTGTATGTATGAGAGTGCTATAGATTCCAGGCATTGCATTATTATTATCTCTGCTGAATCCTGAAAGGGGTGATCCCATAGGTATTCCTTTGATTTGTTGAAATATTTTGTCTATCAAACTGAAAATATATGGTCAGGCAAAAGTTGATAAAATCCAATTAATTCTGGGTATTTCTATCTTGATATATTTGGTTAGATCAGGTGTACTGCAAAGTGGTGCAGCTTTGGATTCTTTGGCTAATTCTGGGTCAATGGATGTAATGAGTCCTGTGACATCAAATGAGATCATGATTTCATCTTCATCTATTACCACCTCTTTGATTCTTTGGAAGCACTTTGATAGGGAGTTGATGGATATTTGCTTCCCTCTGTGCTTTTTTGTCAATGTTTTGTCAATGTTGTAGGTTGGGGTGCCTCATAATGATAGAATTGGATGGAGAGGTATATCTTGTTGTATATTTTGGGGCATCCATAGAAGCATGGGAGGGTGGGTGCATGACTTTTCACCTGACACTTGTCGTCTTTGGTGACTTGATCTTTCTTGGTAAGATTGCTGAGAGTGCTCTTGATCTAGTTGTCTAGTTTTTGTATTGTATTGGTTTGGTTTTCACTGTAATTCATCATATAGGACATGATGTGTCAAAACCTATCGTGACTTTTTTTGCATTGCCGGAGATGGGGTGGGCACGGCCTCCATATGATCCAGCGGGCCCACGGGCTGGCAGTTTGACATCCCTGATATAGGAAAACAATCCATAATATGTTGTGAACTGTTCATGATAACAATGGTTCAACCTTTCTGATGCTCAGGATTCCAGCATTATTGCAGTACAGAAATTCAATCCTCTGCTACAAATATTCTTTTCCATCAGTAACATATTGCCTCAAAGTTATCATTTGCTTACCATGGTTACTGAATAAACCTTAATTGGCTAGACAAGAAACTAAGCCAAAACAAAGAATTATAACTTACAGCATGTTTGTACAACCTATTAGCTATGGATAAACTAACAACACTTCCTTTAAAAAGTAATAGTGACTCAGATGGATCAAAGTTCTGCCTTGATCAAACTTTAGATACCATAGGAGACCTAATTTAAGTCACAACTATTTACAATCAGATGCAGCCAAGAATCTGGTTTGATCATCTGCTTCTCATTATAGACATAGCTGGAGGTCACACAATTTGCTTACCTGTATTCAGTTGAGCCATGGTATGTCCATTAACCTCATTTTCTGAGTTTGCACAGTACACTCAAGTAACTTCAGGACTAAGTTGCACAATGTGAGGGTAAACTGTAGTAAGTTTACACTTTACACTGTGTGAACAGAATCACTCTTATACTGAGTTTGTAGCATGCTGTAAATACTTTGTCCCAGATTCCAATGTAATAATAACAAGAGGGCCTCAATCATTTTAAGACCCAAATATATGTTTTCATATTCTAATTATAACACTTTGTAGTGGGGTGGTCTTTAAGCATCCCAAGACTCTAATGTTTTTGCTGTGAACAAAATAATATCCTTTGGAATTTGTTGCCATGGGATTCAACAAAACCCTCTTTTAATTGCTTCTTTACATAACTTTGATTTGTTGGCCAGCCTTACTCTTATATTATAAACATGTGGCCACTAGGTGGCTCTGGCTATCCAATTGGTGCAGCCCTTGCTCAGATTCTTTGTGTGCTTGCATTTGGGTGCCTTTGCTTTATCTTTTTTCAATATGTCAGTGCAACTTTATTTTTATCTCAAGGTGATTCAGATGTACATTGGACATTGTTGTGATGCCTTTGTACATCCTCGTTATTGTCACAATTATACAAACATAACATTTTCCTCCAAGAACTGCAATCAGTTGAGTATAGTGGAATGAGCTTATTAGCTACAAAACCATAGAGTTTAGAGGAACAGTATAATAATTATATAGCAGAAATATAAATCATCTCATATACAGTAATAATAATTTCTGCCACAGTGTTTTAAACCACTCAACAACATGAACTTCTTAAAATTACTGTAAAGACCTTCAATGTCTTATGTATTGAGAACCTCACTTCTGGGATCAGAGTCTGGAGGAAGCAATTTGGAAATATGAATGTAGACAGGTGTTACACTTTTTGCAACTGTCTGGCAAAGAAGCAGGTTGGCAAATTCCAAGGAATATATAAGTCATTCAGTTGGAGAACTATTTTAGCAAGTGTTTGCATGTTACAGTAGATTAAAACATTTGATGTTTGACTCATGTCTTTCAAACCATGGATTATACTGTGGTTAAAGAGAACCTTGGCCATAATCTGAAATTAATCCCCTGGAAAATCAGCAGAGTGCAGAAACAGCCACCAGAGCTACTTGATAATTAACATCCTTGTTTGCTTCTTTTTTGTATGTGGGGGGAGGGGGGGAGAGAAGAGACTTTGTTTTGAAAATGAAAGAATGATAAAACTTCATCTTGCACTTTCACCCCTGCCCAACTCCAGCACGAAGCAGAAGTGCAAAGCTTGACTTCTGGCTGTTTTTCCAAACCCTTAATAGCTTCATTCTAGGTCACATAACCGAGATTGCAGTTTAGAACAAAGAAGTCAGCAACCTTCTTGGCTCCTAAAGGAATGTAATGAGATTTTTTTTCCCCTGCTGCAGCTTCTCACCTAATTTTCCTTTGTTCCCTTCTTCTTCCACACCAAACGTGATCCCATTCTGTTCCTTTTTCTTAGAGTAATCCTGCTGATGATATTCAGGTAGCCAGACTGTGTCATGATTTTCTCTACAATATGTCATTAGTTTGGAAAGAATAAAAAACTGTTGTGGCCATCTGAATTTTACTATGTCTTCTGGGGCATGTTTGCTAAGTGAATGTTTTCCCCATGATTAATGCAAAGGTATATTTAATGTGCATGCAAATACAGTATTTCCACTTACCTCTGTGTAACAGAAACAACCATGTATTATAAAAAACATATTATGTAATAATGCTAATCTGAATAATATTCTTTGTGATATGTCAAGTGCAACCTCAGTGATTTGGGAATAAAAAGTAGGTCTCCTGCAGCCAACCACTGTAGTTTAGGTGACTATGGAGGAGGGTCATGTTTGGAAATCTCTACTTCCCTTTAAAAAGAGCGTAAATTCAAAAACAATGTTGTGCCTCTTAAAAATGTGTGGGACATTTGTGCAGATACAAATGTAGAATCTCTGTTCTTTCATAGTGTCCGTATCTGTCCACTTAGACTCCCATTATTTCCCTTGTTTCTCTCAGCAGAGGCAAAAAGCATACTCGGGTCACTGCAGATGTAAACAACTCGTACTTGGCAGTACTGCAATTCCCCTGCATCAAGGAGTCTCCTTGCCAAATTCCTGCCTCCTTCTTCACCCGCTAGGGGAACACTGACATAGCCACAATGACAAAAATGGAGATGTCTTGTTTGCGGGGAGAGCTCCATTTCCCCACTCCAGCCTCAATAACCAAGTCAAATCCTTATATAGTCTTTAAAAGGAACAAATTAAAGCAGAATTAATAAAAACAACTCTCCCTCCTCCCGCTCCCAACTAGCAAAATAAAACATGCCTTGCTTTGTAACAGGAAGTTTTCGTAGCCAAAGAATTGTACACCACACACATACACACACACACACACAGAGAGAGAGAGAGAGAGAGAGAGAGAGAGAGAGAGAGAGAGAGAGAGAGAGAGAGAGAGAACAGCTAGGATCCTGCGTGTACACGTGCAATATCCCCGCCTCTTCACTTGGCACATGTCACTGCAGCAGAGAAGTCTAGTGAAAAAGTTGTGTCTAAAAATGGATCGTGCTTCACATGGCAGCAACACGTGACCGAAAGAGGCAAGGCTTTTTTTAAAACAAGCAGTCCTTCTTACTGAGAGGAGGCTCTGGAAAACAAGCAACAGAAGAGGGCAAATCACATGGGAAGCTGTAAAAGACAGCCCTGGATTGCTGGCAAGCAGTTGCCTGGAAAAGCCACAGCAACTGATTTGGCTGGCTGAGACAGACTTTTGTCTCAAAGAGAAAACATGATAGAAGCAATTGCCAAATCTACCTATTTCCAACAAAAATAACTCCTGGGGATTTAAATATCTACCTTTAGCATTGTAAAGGCTGATTATGCAGTACACTATCTAGACCAGCGTACTTCAAACCTAGTAATTCAAGAGGTGCAAGCTGAAATTCCCAGAATTTCACAACCAGGGTGGAATTTGATAGTTTGTAGTTTATCATGTCATAAGAACTCAACCATACTATAGTTGCTGCACATTCTGTGAACATTCAATATGGTTTGTTTGAACTAAATATGTTAGGGAACACTACAATTATATTTTGTTAAACTGGATTTCTAATTTAGGATGCTGGGTGAACCTACCTGGCAGGTATTAGTATAAACCTCCCCTACTGAGGTTTATGCTACTGAATTCACAATAAGTTCACAAACCAAGCCAGGTTTCCCAACCTAGAACTCTGCAGTTTTGCTGAGCTTCCGCTGCTATGATTCCCCAGTTAGCAGATGCTGGCTGGGGAATTATAAGAAAGTACAACAGGAAAAGCCTCATGTTAGGAGAAGCTGTTGTGAGATATAGCCAAGTTGGTATGCCTTTGCCTAAGCATTATTTCACTATGGCTAATATAGTCATTATTAGCTGAATCTGCATGTGTTAAGCCATAAATCAACATATATATACATCTACAACATATATATATACATCTACAATGTATAGTTCAAATATCGTCATCATCAGTCATGTCTGATCCTCAGCTACTCTATGGATCAGCATTCTCCATGTGTAATAGTCGCCTCCAACACCACAGTTCAAAGGTGTCCATCCTTCTCCTATCTACCTTTTCAGAGTCCAAATTCCACAACCAAAAGTAGTAATTGAAAAAAATTATTGCATTAATTAATCTGCATTTGGTTGTGAGGCTGATATCTTTACTCTTCCAGATATTATTCATGCCAGACATTGCAGTTCTTCCAAGGGCAATAGGCCTTCTGATCTCAGGGCTGCAGTCACCACTCTGGTCAATTTTAGAGCCCAGAAAGATAATTCCTTTATTGTTTCGATGGTCTCATTGTCAACTTTGCACTCTGATCTATGTATTCTATGCAGAGAATACATTATCTTTGTTTTCTTGATGTTGAGATGCAGTCCAAATTTGCAGTCCAAATTTTTCACTTTCATCTTGGATTCCAGATCCTTTTTGCTTTCTGCAAGTAATGTATCATCTGCATATCGGGAATTGTTGATATTCCTACCACCAATTTTAACCCCAAATGGTAGCAACTATCTTTTAGCATATTTCGCAGATCCAGGCTACATGCATAGATTATGGTTCAGTGTTGTGCAAACACAGGCAACTAGATTTAAGGAACAATTAAATCACAAGTATGTCTTTGGAAGAACAGACTAAGTGTTGCATGTTAAAGAAGTATTTCTCACCTGGAGATTGCAACCCAACACCTTACTGACATCAGTAAGAAAATATATTCCAGATTACAGTTTCAGGTTTTCAAATGACTAAACTGCAGCCAGTGGTTATTTGTTAGGGGTTTAAGATTGAGTCACAATTTTTGGCAATCCAGATGTGGCTACGTAGTTTAATTAATATTGGAAATTACATCAGACCCAGTAATAATTCATTATATAGGAAAACAAGCAATATGCTGACTGGGGAATTCTGGGAGTTGAAGTCCACACATCTCAAAGTTATCAAGTGTGAAGATTTAAGCTTCTATGATAGACATATTTGTTGCTATGATTGATGGCCTGTGCCCTAGGATCTGTAAGAACTGGACGGAGCATAGGTGGGACAAGAAACCATGAAGCCTGGGACAAGGAGACTGCCATGTGACTTGGAACAAAGGAGCAAAGACCCATGAGGCTTGACCATGCGGCCTGGAACAAAAGGCTATGAGATTTGGGAATAACAGGAAATGAGGGAGGAGCCAACAGGTGGAGGAACGTTGTACCAAGATTTGAATCTACCGGCCACAGGTATAAGCTTTGCCATTGGCCACAGGTGTAGCTTTGCAGTGTAACCTTGCTATTGGCCACAACTATAACATTGTCATTGGCTGTTTGTAACCATGTGATGCCTTATGTAACCGCCCACTGTAACATGCAATAAATAGGGAAAGCAGCCTTCTATCTGGGTTCGCTTCACCCCAAGGAAACCTGCATCCATGCTGTCTCCTTTAATCTGGCTATCGTGAAGAACC
Organism: Bothrops alternatus; assembly: GCA_034064705.1. Lineage (NCBI taxonomy): Eukaryota > Metazoa > Chordata > Lepidosauria > Squamata > Viperidae > Bothrops > Bothrops alternatus. Next base: position 110,570 of record JARGCV010000243.1, read on the forward strand.
CGCCATTGGGGCACAATTAGGTGCCACACATATTTAATTCTCACCCTTCTTTATTAATGATGTATTCCTGTTAACTACCGAAACAGGCATGAAATAAAAGTAATTGTACTATATGGCAACATCCCCAAATAGTGTATTGCTAGTTTTGAGATATAGTGAGATTCCTAGTTTACTGGCACAGCCTGTTACTAATTTCCCTTCCACTGAAATAATTAGGAATTGCACAATTTAATAGTGCTGGAATTTCAAGTTTAATTCCTATAGTATTGGGATATCTCTTCTATCAGATTTCCATGGGGTTCCAGAAAGATACAGTATGTGAAGGACAGGAAATAATCCCCAAACAAGGATGACCAGAAGATTCAAATGCAATTATTGTTGTAGCTAAAAACAACTAATAATTGTTAATATGCAAATATGTGTATCTTCATGTATAAAATTATCAGGTGGAATCAATCCACTGCAGATGAAAATTCTTTTTACTACTGAAAATTACTGACTGTACTTTGCTACACTGGTCCAGTGCAGTTGGTAAATAGATTTTTTTTTTTTACCAATTAGTCTGGGGCTGAGCAGGAGAGAGACTAGTCCAAAGTCATGCAGTTGACTTCAGTATCTAAGGGAAGAACAGAACTTGATACATTATAATGATTCTGGAAGATAGGATATTTTGATTATCTTCATCCTAAAGATCAAAATTGACCTACCCTGGGCCTCATACATGGAATTTAGAATAATATAGAATAATATCTTCATATGAGAAAACAACACTATTTTATCAATAATTAAAATATATTCTCAAGAATCATTCAATAAGATTGAAGTCAACTGTATCCCTCCTGAAATTGTCACCATCTCGTCTTCACCTGAAAACTTCTAGTAAATGAATCCATCTATGCCAACTATGTCACTGTTCATTTCCGCAGCTTTTACTGTCAAGAAATAATGTCCTGTTTTTTAATTTCCATCTGTTTGTTCTTCTCCTGCCCAAAAGTGTCAGGAGTTAATATCTCCACCTTTTTTCTGTACCTGATGGTCTGTTACAAGCCAAACCCAAGTAACATAAATCCACCAACCACTTAGTCCAGGGGTAGGCAACCTTGGCTCTTTTATGACTCGTGGACTTCAAATCCCAGAATTCCTGAGCCAGCATAGTATAGCTGGCTCAGGACTTCTGGGAGTTGAAGTCCACAAGTCATAAAAGAGCCAAGGCTGCTTACCCCTGGCTTAGTCTGATGTCAAAGATTGTTAATACATACCTGCCAACTGACCCAAACAAGGCCACTTCTTTAGCACTTTTTGTCTCACATGCAAAAATCTGCAAATAAAACTTTTCATGGTAGTAAGATAAAATTTGCCATCTCTATCCATGAAGCTATTGCTAAAAGCATAACTACAGTGGCCTGTGGAAAAGCTGGCATCCTAGTGATGTGTAACAATCACAGACTAGTGAATCATTAACTTAAATGATGGTGCATCCCAGTTCTGCAGCTAATTCCTTCTCAGTTATTAAATAGCTGCCAAACAAGTTTCTTCAAGCCAGCATGCCAATGGGCAAGGAAACGATGAGTTACTCAGTGCTAATTGTGTCCAAGTGTTTCCCTGCACGTGCAAGATGCCTTTATTGCTCAAGTGAGAGTAACAGGCTGTGGCACAAATTGGTATGGGAAAAAACAGTCAAAGCGCCCTATGCAATTGTTGGCATACAAGCTGACTTTGAATTTCCCCTAAGCTTTATTGAGGAACTAAAAACAATGACAAGACAAGCAACTACAGCACTGTGAAATAGATGTTATATGAAACTGGACTGAAGGCAGTGGTGGGATTCAAATATGTGAACAACCGGTTCTCTGTGTGGATGTTGCTTCTGGAAGTCCATTCTGAGCCCGGGCAACAAAAAATCAGCTACCAGTTCAACCAAAGTGGTGCGAACTGGCTGAATCCACTACTGACTGAGGGAAAGAAATCTGATGTTAGGAGCTGACCTGCAAAGCTCTTCTCTCTTAAAAACTTCTGCAGCGTTTTGACAAGATACACACAGAAAAATGGATGGTGGCCACCCTAGACTGCTTGATGCATATTTGATATTCTGTAACTGTTCTGTGCCTATCTGACTGCATTTGTAAAGCCATCCAACCACCAAAAAGCAAGATGCAGGAGAATTCTTGGCTTTCTCTAGGAAGAAGAGTTACAAATCACTCTGCAGAAAAAACTGCAGTGCTGTACCTAGAAGTTTTTTTTTTAAAGGAATACAACCTTATTTAAGGAATTGCCCTACATTCCAGACTATCTCAGTTTCACAAGTAGCTAAAATTATACCACACCCAATGCAACTCCACCTTCCAACTCAAAGCTCCGCAGAACTCACAAGACTACCAGTGTACCTCACACACCATCTCACATACATTCCTACAATATACAATACACAGTACAATATACACATACAATATATATATATACAAATATTACATTTCACAAATTCCTCAAGTCTTTCCCTTTAAAAACTGCTACAGGCAGTCCTCAATTTATGACCACAATTGAGCCCAAAATTTCTGTTGCTAAGCAAGACATTTGTTAAGTGAGTTAAGTGAGTTTTGTCCCCTTTGATTTTGCTTGCCAGAAGGTCACAAAAGGTGATCACCTGACCCCAAATCACTGCAACTGTCATAAATATGAGTCAGTTGTGAAGCATCCGAATTTTGATAATGTGTCCATGAGGATGCCGCAGTGGTCATAAATGTGAAAAGCAGCATAAGTCACTTTTTTCAGTGTCGTAATTTTGAATGATCACTAAATGAACTATTGTTAACTCTAATAAACTCTTTGAAGCTTCCTCCAAGATAATCAATATCCTAATGGCCATTTGCACCATGCCCTCCTTAAAAAAAAGTACCAAATTCCAGAACTTACCAGAACTCAGTTTCATTTATCCCAGACTTCAACAGGCACTTTTCAGAATACTTGCTCTTCTCACTGTTTTCCTAAAATATACCATTAAAAGGAGTGGAGAATCTTTAACCTATAGGTTTGAAGCGGCCTGCAAGGCATTCATAACAAATCATGGGAAGCTTCCCTTTCTGATTCTTCTCAATCTTCACAATACTTCTTTGCTGCCATGCAAGAGGAATTGGGCAACAACCTATGCTTCATCTGGGCTTAGTCTCTTTCTGCATAAAGGGAGCTTGGGGGACTTTCCTTCCTTGGTACAAGAGCAAAAATAAAAAATAAAAATAAAAATCTTGCAGCTATGTGAGTCCTTATCTCAACGCCAAGGCCTTGAAGAAGAGAAGACCTTCTCCCAAGCTCTTTCCTGGATGATGTCTGACCTTGTTATTGTTGCTCCACTTTAGGGAGATTTGAATTCAGATTTTCATAAAGTCACAACATCCACTAATTGACCTTAGCTTAGTTACAATCCTTAAACCAGAGTTTTTAAACTTTGCAGTATTATGACCCCCCCCTTTATAAACAAATTATTTCAATGGAGTTACAAATAGGCAAGACATATATTACTTACTTAACAATTTGCAATTTAATCTATATATTGCCAACCCAACGTGCATTTTGACCACATGAATTTTGACAGTGAGCCTTGTTAGGGTGAGGGTGAATTCCCTTTCGGTGGGCGGTTTTTGGGCACTCGGTCTCTAAAAGGTTCACCATCGCTGGCATAGAGTCTCCTGCCTGAGCAGAGAATTGGACTAGAAGACCAAAGTCTCTTCCAACTCTGTAATTCTGTTACTCTTTATCATCTTTGTTGCTCTTCTCTTGTTGCACTTTTTCCCCTTAGGAATGACTCTGCAGTTATTGTCCTTTGGCCTTAAGAAAGAGGGCACTCCAATGAGAGACTTTCCCTTTGGGTTTGCTCCAGAGAAGAATGAGCACTGAGGAATTGTGTCTGGTCCATATCCACCTCTCCCATAGTTTGATATTCATTCTTACTTCTTCCTGTTCCCTAAGGGAGGTATGGGAAGCCAGTGTGTCTTCTAATAATGATGATACAAAATCAGTGGAAATGTTCAGAAGTATTTATTCTGTCTGATTAGTTAATTTAGTCTTTATTTCCAGTGCACAGCTATTCCTGTTTCATGTCTAGTGGCAGGTGATGGCTGGTAGGACTGGGAAGGAGATCTTTCATATCAGGAATAAACACGGTTTTGATGATAAGGAGCATCAAAAGAAGTTGTGCAATATTTGATAAGTAGTGAGTGAGCCTTTGCCAGAGCTTCAGGAGTAGATTACAGGGGTGTGGTTTTTTTGTCCTTCCTGTCCTTTTTTTTTTTTTTGAGGGGTTTCTTGATTTGGTGTAGCATTGAGTCTTCTTGGTTTTCTCTGCAATCCTCGAGTGTTTCTAACTTCAACATTACAAGTATTGCAAATATTTGGCTTTTGTCTTCAGAGAAAATTCCAAGGAACACACAAAAAAGACTGCACATGGGTCTTTGGTTCACTTGATCATTTTATACAAAAGAACAAACCATATTAGAGAATAAATACAGTGGGATAGAGGCGAATATTTGATGATTAAGCTCAGTCGAAAGTAATGCAGATGGCAATGTTAGACCTAGATATGTTTATGTCACCCAAGCAGTCCAATTCTATGTATTCTTACAAAAAAGGATTTCAATATTATACCCTAACTTTGATGAAACTTATTTTGGCATAACAATTCAATTATAAATCAGTTAGTTTTAAGAATACACAAGGTTGGGATCACTGTCTTTTACACTACTATAAGTTAGCAACATAGCTGCTATATTTTGGTCATTTTAACCTTCTAGACCAGTGTTTCTCAAACTTAACAATGTTAAGCTATCTGGATTCCAATTACCAGAATTCCCAGACCAGCCATGCTGGCTGGGGAATTCTGGGAGCTGAAATCCAGACTTCTTAAACTTGCCAATATTGAGAGACACTGGTCTAGATATTCCTCAGTGGTAGCCTATATATAGGATGCAGTTTCATTACACCAGCTCTGAACTTCTGTGTCACATCCTAGTACAGGGGTTCTCAACCTTGGCAACTTTAAGACTTGTGGACTTCAACTCCCAGAATTCCTCAGCCAGCTTTGGTGGCTGAGGAATTCTGGGAGTTGAAGTCCACAAGTCTTAAAGTTGCCAAGGTTGAGAACTCCTGTCCTAGTACAAAGGCTGTTTATAGATTAGCCTTGACTCCCCATTGCAAAATGTTGATCTTAGAACCTGACTATTATGAGAAGCTGTTCTTCTCACTCTGGACCAGTTATTAAATTTTGCAGAAAAGCTTTTTTTTTTTTGTAAGGACCTTGCTTGGAGAAGCCTGTTAGGTGGACCCAGGAGAAAGTTTTTCCCAATAGCATTCCAAACAGTGACACATATTCCCTGTGGAATTGTCATTACCCCAGCATTGTTTCTTTTCTTGATCCCATTCTCTGAGCTGGTGACAAAGCAGGCTTTGATGTTTAGATATGTAGATTGAGGTGCTCCTGCCCTGTGCTCTGAGGAGTGAAGTCCTGGAAGGAAGATCCTCCTCAAGTGTGGATTATTATGAGGGGGTCTGATGGCTTCTCTTATCTTGAAGGGCTGGAGCCAATGAAGTACTAGTCTAAGTGTTAAGATTGTAAGTCTTTTCTGAGGTTTGCTGGCAGTACAGAGACATGCTTTTAAGGGAGTTGGGGGCAAATCAGAGGCTCCTAACCTCCAAGGGTCTTTTCTATGTTCTTTTCTATTTAAATTCTAACATTTTTTCTAACAAAACTTAAAGATGCAACAATTTGGCTTTTCAAAAACATTTTGACTGGATTATTTTTTTAAAAAAAATTGTATGATTATTACTTGCTCTGTTAAATTACTTGCTCTGTTTTGGTTTTTGAAAACGGAGCATATAAATATTCGAAATAAATAAGCCGTCATGCTCCCCTTTCTTGCCTGAGCAAAGGAAGGAATAAATCACGTTCTAAAAAAAATAGGAATCAGGTCAAAGTTTTGAAAACACCAGATAACATATCAATGCCATTGGGTTGCGGGCGCGTGTCTACTGCTTACGCGCAGGAATGCCCGTCCGCCTTGGATGCGCGTGCCTGCCCACTTTTACTTTGGGTTCTGTAGTCCTTGCCAGGTTTTCCTCCTGGTTTATGTTAAGTAGCTGCAGGCGAGAGGGAAAAAGGAGCGGCGGCTTTGCACGCGGCTAAGCCAGCTCCTTCCCCTGGTGGTCGCTGCTGCTGCCGCGGTTGCGCAGGCCCTGCTTGGCTCGGCCGGATCACGAGGGCCGGCCATGAGCTATTTGGGCGGCTTGCCCCGCTCTACTTCCTTTCCGCGAAGCCAATCGAGGTGACTGCCTGCCTTGACCCAAGCCTTGGAGAGAACGGGCTTGATCTGCTTTCCCCTGTTCTTTCGTCCCTAGTAGTAGCTCCCGCGGCCAAGAGGCATCCTCCGAGCAACCAAGGCGCGACACAAATGTAGGGCGAGCTCGGAGGAGCGTGTTCGCCCCAGCCTGACCTCCCCAACCATGCAAAATAATTTAGACCGCCTCGTGATTGCGAGGGTCAAACAAGCTTCCGTGCCGGGCAACGAGCCCAAACTTCTTGGCACGGCTTGCCGCAGCCCTCTTCCAACCCTTCCCTTTACACCCTCTGCCTCCCCTTCTTGATGCAGAAGCCGTTAGGGAGGGTGGGTCGGCGGCGACTCGTTCGGTGGAATGGGGCGGTTGACATAGGCAAGCTGCTGCAAATCGCCCAGTTTAATAACCAAGATACCAAATATCTCAGGCAGAGGCTTAACTTTTGAAGCGACCAGGCGACGGGCAAAAAGCCGCGCTAATTCCTCTCAGTGAAGCAGGTCGCCGCAGGGGGGAGGGATCTCGCTTTCATAGCAAACGCTGCATTGCAGGAGGAAAACGTGACTGAGGAAGAACAGGGCTCGACTGCAGTCCAAGAAACGCGGTGTTGCAGTGTGGCATACTGAAAAAAAATATATTCCTATGTGATGGAAGCAGGAAAGTTTTACTCTGCTTTGCTCCAGGATCCCAGAAAAAAAAAAATTGTGCTTTTCGCCAAGGCAAACATAAGTTTTTGAGAGTGTATACATATTTATGTACATGTGAATAAGAATAATTTTAAAGCAGATCTTAATTTAATATACGTAAACATTCCATTGAAGGTTCTAAAAAACCTTGCTCATTGTCGATCAATTGACCATTGAGTAGCAGTGATATTTTCACTGCAGTATATTATGGTATCTTGGATTTGGGCGCTGCATAACGCAGAGAACTAGTGATACCTTCAAATACCATGTTATTAGAAGATGTTGTTAGTTTTAGGGGGCACATAATATATAATTTATGGGCTATTCAGCATCATTATACAAAGTGGTTCCAAGGTACCACAAATCATCAACAAGTGTTGATAAACTTATAGCAGTTGCACATAGGACTGAACCATAATTAAGAACAAGTACATTGAAATGCTACTGCAAAAAATTCTGATCTACATGTGGGATTGTATACAACATTGCAGAAAGTAACACTTGGAAAATAGTTTAATTGTACATGGAAAATTTTAATAGCATTTATTTGTATATGCTGTTAAATGTAAACATTCAACAATATTCACATAGGATAGAAAGTTTGGTGTGTGTTTTTTTGTGGGGGAGGACGTGGGTGGAGGTTGTCAGAGGAAATTCTATAAGCTTATTTATTGTGGGAATGCTGCCACTGTTGTAACATTTGGTACAAATGGGGTTATGTTAAACCAATAAGTAGGGTTTATTCATTTAGTATAGCATGTAATTTGAATTCAGCAATTGTGTTTTGTTAATTTGACTATTTAGCATGCTGGTTGATCCTAACTATAGTTGAGTCCCTGGGCAATTAATAAAAATTAAACACATAAAACTAATACTAATATTGGGGGTCTGGAACTACTTTCCTAGAGACCTTAGATTATGCCCAATAAAACCAATTGACAACCAGCATAAATTTTCAGGCAGGGATCTGTACCTTGCACAGTTTAACAGTTTAGTTGCTCTACTGTACCAGTCTGGAGCTTTTTTTAAACTTGAAAAAAAGTATATAATGCATTGTTGTTATACATTTTCATTCAACATAAATTCCTTAATGGGTAAAGCTGAATTGCTGATTTACCTGATACATAGGTAAAAGATGCTCCTGTGGAAATATTTCAATAGTTAAACACACATGAAACTTCGATTTTAATAACTCTTTGGAATCTTATCCTCTAGGAAAACAATGCAGTTAATTGCAAGATCATAAATCCATCATTCTACTAACTGGTTGCACAGCATTCCATCTGTTCCCACAAAATCATCATAAGGTGGGCACTCCTCCTTTGATGTCCTTTTGTACCCCGCTAGTTTCTTCCTGGATGTAAAATTAATGTCTACAACACTGCCTATTTGATTGTACCTCAAATATGTTGCAGGTCCCTAGGCTTAATTTCTAGATTAAGCCTGACAAGATGCTTAAGATGTTATGGCAGCAACAGAAGAGCAGGTTGTTCCACATTAGATCTTATCCTTGCCCCCAAAACCATTACAATTCACTAGGAGCAACTTCTGTTTGGTTGCCCAAGAGATCTGTGTGATTTTTAGGATTTTGTCCTGGTCCTGCCCACTTTTTGGAGTGTGGCCCCAAAAGGCATGTTATTGAAAAAGGTATACATCCTTAGATTTATTAGTTTGTGTGGTCTTTTCTCAAGTCTGATTCACTTCCCTTTTGAATAAAAGCTAAAGAAACAAATGTAGGATGTGCAAAATGGAAGACAACTAGCTTTTTTTCATAGGGCAGAGACCATTTTTTGCAGCCTTAAAGAAATCTAGTTGCGATATCTACTTTAAAGAACTGTACATACATAGAACTGTTGCTATGATATGATGGCCTATGCCCTAGGATCGTGTAAGAGCTGGACGGAGCATAGGTGGGACAAAGAAACTACCATGAAGCCTGGGACAAAGAGTCTGCCATGTGGCTTGGAACAAAGGAACAAAGAAGGCCATGTGGCTTGACCATGCGGTTTTGAAACAACAGGAAATGAGGGAGGGGCTAATAGGTGGAGGACGTACCAAGATTTGAATCTATTGGCCACAGGTGTAACCTTGTCATTGTAACCTTGCCATTGGCCACAGGTATAATCTTGTCATTGGCTGTTTGTAACCATGTGATGCCTTATGTAACCGCCCACTGTAACAGGTAATAAAAAGGGGAGGCAGCCTTTTGTCTGGGTTCGCTTCACCCCAAGGAAACCTGCATGCTGTCTCCTTAATTCGGCTATCGTGAAGAACCCGCCATTGGGGCACAATGAGGTGCTTCATAGAACTTTCACATTTAACTGCTTTTCTCCACTTAGATATTGTAGCATGCTACTATTTGTTTCCCATTCATGTGGTCTCTGCAGCATACTGATCTTTGATCCACTCTCCACTTTAATGGATTATTTAGGAACTACTTAAAGAATTACAAAATTTTGATCCGGCCTCATTAAGCATGATCAAGCTAGTTAAATCCATAATAAACAGTTAAATCAATATTGTTTCTATTTAGCCTGAGGAAATGAGGTAAGTCAAAGCAAGGCATCTCTGGAAGCAAAGTTGCCTTGCAGTAAACATCAATTCCTGATGATTATAGCATCATGACAAATACAGGTAGTCCTTGATTTTCAACCACAGTTGAGATCAAATTTCCCATTGCTAAGTGAGACAGTTGCTAAGTGAGTTTTGCCCCATACTGTGACCTTTCTTGACACAATTCTTAACTGAATCACCGCAGTTGTTAAGTTAGTAACACATCTGTTAAATGAATCTGGCTCCCCCATTGACTTTGCTTGTCAGAAGGATGCAGAAGGTATTCACATGGCTGGGATACTGCAACCGTTAGTTGCCAATTTTGATCACATGACCATGGGGATGCTGCAATGGTCATAAGTGGGGAAAATAGCCATAAGTCATTTTTCAGTGCCGTTATAACTTCAAATGGTCATTAAATGAATGGTTGTAAATCGAAAGACTACCTGTATGTTTTATGTAGTTTCCTTGGCAGCAATCTGGAATTAGTTTTGCTTTGTATATATGTATTCCCAGACTGCTGTGCAGTGCTTGGATTTCCTTTTGATCTCCCATCCAAGTACTAACCAGGTCTTTTTAAGTATAAACCAGGATTAGTTAAATCCAGCCAGGAATGAGAATTATTTGCTGAAGGGTGTGCTGTGAGTTTATTGGTAGAGATCGGTTTGAATTCAGATCCCCATTTGAGGGGGGGGGAAACATACTGTTGAGTTTCAGTATGGTAAGCCATGATTAGTAGAATATAGCAAATCACAATTGTCTGGGCTTATACAAAATACTAAGCTGTAAACTTGTTTAATAATAGTAACTGGGATTTCCATTGCTAAACTATGTGATTGTAAAGCATAATGACAATTGACTATCGCTTGGCAACATTAATTCCGGCAGTCCCCAGTTGCTCTCATTAAGTAGGAACCTCACATGATCATGGCTTGTGATTTCCTGCCAGTTCTCCATTTGCTTGTGGGAGGCCTGTGGGAAGGTTACAGATGATCATGTGGCCAACCCAGAGTCAGAAACCTAGGCTGGTTGCAGAGCACCTAGATTGCAGTCATGTGACCTGGGGGAACTGCAACGGCCAGAACTTTGAGGACTAGTTATAAGTATCACTTTTTCAGTGCTGTTGTAACTTCAAACACTCACTGAATGTAACCGATAACGACCTGTGCTGTTTTAAAAATGGCTGAGCTCAGATATCATGTTAGATCATGTTAGAAAAAATCATATTTATTGCAGAGAATCATGGCCCATCAATGACCTTTACATCAGGGGGCCTAATCCCCCCCCATCAATGGACTAGCACTGGTCTACAGCATGCCAGCAACCGTCCACGCAAACAAGCGAAGCCTTATCCGTGGGATGCAGGCAGCATGTGAAACCATGTCTCCTCCAGTCCGCGGATAAACCTCTCCCCACAGAACCAGTCCCTGGTGCCCAAAAGCTTGGGAGCTGCTGCCTTATATGATACCTGGTGGATCGGGTCAACCCCGGATATTTTTTTTTGCGTAGAGTGATGGAAAATATATTATGGAGAAAAAGATGTCCTTAAGAAACTCATTTCTTAAATTGCTGACCTACCTATTTTTCAAATGCAGGATTTCAGCCCATGGAAGAACAGACAATGCTCATTTAGTGATCCCAATTGGAACCAGCAACTTGGTCATTAAGCAAAGTGGTCACTAAATAAAACCATGATTGTGCTTATAATCTTAGCTCGACTTTCTATTGCTTTATAGCAGTGGTGGTGAACCTATGGCACGAGTGCCAGAGGCGGCACTTGGAGCCCTCTCTGTGGGCACGCATGCCGTTATCCCAGCCCCGCCTCCCATCCCAGCCCCGTCCTCACCAGCACCCCCCCCGGAGGAGAGTCACCCCTGGGTGTGGCCTGCGTGGAGCAGCACAGCCAAGCACATGTCAGCTGGGCAGCAGATGATGCTGAGAGGCGTGGGCAGAGGGTGTGGCCACCATGGTGCTGCCGGGCTGCCTGGACAATCTGTGGTGGGCTATGGATGGCCCTGAGGTGGGCGGGATGAGGGTAGAGCAGGGCGGGTGGGCAGAGCTGGGCCGGGATGGTTTTTGGGGACCCGGTCTCTAAAAGGTTTGCCATCACTGCTTTATAGCCTGCAAAGATTGTAAATATGAGGATTGGTTCCACAATTTCTCTATCATTGCCTTATCACAGCAAATGGTTGCTAAACAAAGTAATCACTAAATGAGGACTGCCTGCCATCTTCTGCAAACAAATGAAATTATTTTCACAAAATTATTTGACAACCAGTTCACTACCTATGAATTGTTGCATTGAGGCATGTAAAACAAAGAAAAATCAAGTGATTTCTGCACTTTATATAGTTTTTAAAAGAAATGATTTTAAACCCTTTCTTTGGGACTACTTCAGTTCCCAGAAAACAAGGTGATGAGAAGATACAAAACAAAACTCTTTCATCATGCAAACTACCATGGGCTATGGAGCTCTGCTACAGGATATCCTGACAATCAATAGTTGATGCTAATGACAATAATAGAAAAATGCACATTATACATTGGGATGTTCAGAGCATTAAGGGTACTGTCAATTAACACTGAAAAAGCAAATATTCTTTTTCCAAAAGGATGTCCCTAAAACTAGCCAAGAGGAATCAAGCAAAAGGACATGGCTCATTTCTGATTGCCCTTTGTTCTGTAATCTTTGGGGCAAATTGTCCTGATCCAGCAAGTTTGTGTAATGAAGTCAGCAAATACATCAACATGTAATCTGGCAAAACAAAATGCACACTTTTTAAAATTACTTCGTGTTGTTTTGCAGTTGAATAATACTTTCCCAATATCAGAACTGCACTCACTGTTGTACACATATTTACAAGATTTCTCAACGTGTTTCAATTTTTGGAAATGATTGAGATAATGTAGAAAACTGGAAAATAAAGATACCAGGTAGGCAAAATATGGTAGCATAGTGGGAGTCAAAACAGTTTAAAAGTTAGGCAAGATGTTAATCTGTTTACTTCTTTCTCAAACTTGCACCTGCCTGCAAATTTTATAAATAGCTGGCACAGCTAGTTCAAACATGCAAATCAAAAGTGATGCAACTGCCAGGCTGTCACACCTTCTATATACATTTGTACAGCAAATGCCAACGTGGGAATTGATGTTTTCAGAGATGCAGAAATTTTTCAGTGTCACACATGTTCGAAGAGGCCAATTAAAGACCAAGCAGTTAAATTGGATGGTACAATTTAAGCTTGGTAAGTATTAATCTGGGTTAGGGCTACTAGGTTTGAGTTGCAAAATCTAGATGACCATTAGTCAGGGTTGAGTTTGCTATATCTCTTAGCATCTGGTGATTATCTGCTTTTTATACTGCCCACCCAGCCTTCTAGTCCTTTTCTCGGCTTTTGGGGAAGTCTTAGTTGAGGACCACAAACTTGGAGAGAAATTGCAGTAGCTCAAATAGGAATGCATTCCATTCTGTTATTGCTACATTTACCCCAGACCGATTGGCTGTGTTTATACAATGCACTTGAATTAATCCATTTCGCATAATCCATTACAAATTATATAGATAGCATGGATTAGCACAACACATACACAAAAACTGGACAAAAGCTAATATTGATTAAACATAAGGTACTGTACAGTACTAAGTCTTTTAAGCATACTGGTTAAGTGTGCTGTGTGATCATAGTGTGCACATTAATCCTAGGCTATAAGGCTAAGTATTGACTAAAAACACAGACTGGATGGAAATAATGCAACCCAGTAAAAGCAGGTGGTTAAGCATAGATCTATGGGAAAGGAATTACTTTAACCCAGCGGTTCTCAACCTTTTTCAGGCCATGACCCGGACCTGAGCCGCCCATGCGTGGTGCTGCCCCCTGCGCCGCGCATGCATGGTGCTATCCCCTGCGCTGCGCATGCATAGTGCTGCCCCCTGCACTGCGCATGCATGGTGCTGGCCCCTGCGCCGGCCGAGGCGTAGGCCGCTGCCCGTTCAGGGCGGCAGCAGGCAGGCCCAGGTGCTCAGGTGCTCCTGGGCCGCGGCGGCGGCGATGGTGCAGGGCGACCACAGGCTGGACCACCACCTTCGCTGCAGACAACTTGCAGCACCGTTTGCAGACTGGGACTTTTGGCGGGCTCAGCAGGGCGGAGACAGCCTGGACAATTCCTATTGGCTTTTGAAAGCCAATAGAATTAGACTCTATTCAAGAGAGTCTATTCTATTGGCTTTCAAAAGCCAATAGAATAAGAGGGAGTAGCACAGCTAAGGAAAAGGGGGAAAAATGGCGGACTGCGTTGTTTGGCGACCCCCGTGAAATGGTCGTTCGACCCCAAATGGGGTTGCGACCCACAGGTTGAGAACCGCTGCTTTAACCAGACAAAACAATCACTCCATAATGGCCCATGAGAAGTAAGCTATTTCCATAGTGTAAGGGAAACAAAACCTTCAGTGTGTGGAGAACAATAATGAAAGAGACAGCTACCCTGAACCATAGTGAAGCTCCATTGGGAGAGTCTATGACAGCAGTTCTCAACCTGTGGGTTGCAACCCCATTTGGGGTCGAACGACCATTTCATGGGGGTCGCCAAGCACCGCAGTCCGCCATTTTTTCCCCTATCGCGCATGCGCGGTGCGGGCCCGCCATTGTTTTTGTGCGATGCGAGCCGGGGTCGCGCTGTGCTTGCGCGGTGCGGGCCGGGGTCGAGCCCCAGAAAAGGTTGAGAACCGCTGCTTTAGTAGTTTCTTCAAGTCAGTATATGTTACTGACTCCAGAGGTGCAGGGGCCACCAGGTTCTCTGCAAATTCAAACACCTCCTGACCACAGACACACAACAGGGTTGCAGCTTTCAAGCCATCTTCTCTGACCTGGTTTACCCTGAAATAGTTCTCCACCCTTGCAACGTATGAGTCCCATCTTTCTGGGTGGGAGACATCAAATTTGGATATACGATCAGTCTTCGCCATCCTACAATTACAACCTTCACCACTTGCTCCTTTACTCTTTCTCTTGGGGAAAGGGTCTTTCAGCCAAACTCACCCTTCCACGACACTGTACTGGCAGGCTGGGATGCTGATTTTGATGCCGTTTTCCCCTCTTCAGGACTTCTTTGGGTAAGTCTTTACAGCTTCTCTTTCTTCCGCTTGTAAATCATCCCACCCTCGTCGCCAGTGTTAAGTCCTTTGATCATTGGCAAATGATGAAGACTCATTGTACAGTTAACAGCTCTTTATTCATTTACAGCAGCAGTTCTCAACCTGTGGGTCGCAACCCCATTTGGGGTCAAATGATCATTTCACGGGGGTTGCCAAACAACGCAGTCTGCCATTTTTTCCCCTTTTCCCCTCGGCCGGCGCAGGGGGCAGCACCGCAATGCGTGCTGCCGCGCATGTGCGATGCATGCGCCCGTGCATGCGTGATGCGGGCCATCGCGCCGCGCATGCGCGGTGCAGGTCGGGGTCGTGCCGTGCATGCACGGCGCAGGTCGGGGTCGTGGCCTGAAAAAGGTTGAGAACCGCTGGTCTATGACAACTCATCGCGGCCAACTTGCCACGGGACAATTCTTCTATGGGACAAGAATTACACTGATATCAAAGAAACAGTGGAATAGAATCATTAAAGGATGCCAAAGGAAGAACAAAATGCAATGTGAATGACAAAAGTTAAAATAATTTTTTAACTATTTTAAATAATTAAATTGAATTGTTGAATTGTCTCGCAGTGAGTTGTCCATGGCAAGTTGACTTTGGCAAGTTGGCTGAGGTGAATTGTCCAATTCCGCTACAGGGACATAAGGCAACCCAGAAAAGGTGATGAGAGAAATATCATATTGTAGAAATATCAATGCACATGCTTGGCATCTGGGGCATACCTGACTGCCCCATACTTGATTGCCCCCAAAAGAGCCCAACAAGCATCTGGAGTTTCCGTGTTATCTACTTAGGGCACCTGAGCCATGTTGTTTGGACTGGCTTACATACATTTGGCAGTTTGTCATACTGTATTTGAATATTGTCAGTGTATAGGTGTGAGAGGCTCCACCTGGGCTTTGTATTGAAGTTCTCCCGGATTCCAAGGTGTCGTAGAAGGAGTGAGTACAGCAGCCTGACTGGGTGTTTGTGGTTTGGTTACTTCTGCAGACAAGGTGGTTATGGAGGCAAATTCAGCAGCAGGTTCCATTGTGGAAAATGTGGCTTTTCCTGTCTCTCCATCATCCAGTACTTTTTCTTGGAAATCTGAGTAGGCAGGGCAATGGGCAACTGTCCCACTTTTGACTGATTTAGGCTTAGGCTTAAATTATTGTTACAGTTTTCACACAGTTTCGATGATTGGAAGGGACACTTATCCAAAATATATTTCCTAATCCAACAGTTGACTATATTAGATCATATGAACACAACCCATGGAATTTCTCAGCATGCAGCAAAATAGAAGATCAATCTTTTGGCTAATAACTACCTGTACATTGGGTTCAGATCTCAGACTAAACCAGCGGTTCTCAACCTGTAGGTCACGACCCCATTTGGGGTCGAACGACCATTTCACGGGGGTCGCCAAACAATGCAGTCCGCCATTTTTTCCCCTTTTCCTTAGCTGTGCTACGCCATTTTTCCCCTTTTCCTTAGCTGTGCTACTCCCTCTTATTCTATTGGCTTTTGAAAGCCAATAGAATATACTCTCTTGAATAGAGTCTAATTCTATTGGCTTTCAAAAGCCAATAGGAATTGTCCAGGCTGTCTCTGCCCTGCTGAGCCCGCCAAAAGTCCCAGTCTGCAAACAGTGCTGCAAGTTGTCTGCAGCGAAGGCAAGCGGTCCGGAACGTTCCACCCCTCCCTGCTGAGCAATTACTAAAAATGTAAGTAAAAGAGGGCCAGGGGTGGGAGGTGGGAGGCCGGCGGGCGCAGGGAGGGCAGCTGGCATGCGTGGGGCCCGGCAGGTGCCTTACTTCCCTTGGGCTGGGCCAGCTGGTGGCCCAGCCAGTGGTCACCCTGCACTGTTGCTGCTGCTTGCCGCGGCCGCCCAGGAGGGCCTGGGCCTGCCTCCCGCCGCCCCGAATGGGCGGCAGCGAAGGTAAGGCTAGCGGGGCAGCGGCGGGCGCAGGGAGAGTTTTTGACGTGCGTGGGGCCCGGCGGGTGGCTTACCTCCCTTGGGCTGGACCAGCTGGTGGCCCAGCCTGTGGTTGCCCTGTGCCGTCACTGCCGCAGCCACCCAGGAGTGCGTGGGCCTGCCTGCCGCCGCCCCGAACGGGCGGCAGCCTACGCCTCGGCCGGCGCAGGGGGCAGCACCGCGCATGCGCGGTGCTTGACAGATCGGGGGTCGCGACCTAAAAAAGGTTGAGAACTGCTGGACTAAACCTTCAGGTGATCAGATTAACTATATCATAAAACCATAAAATGTAAGATTAAATAGTAACATCAACAATCCCACCATCAACATATTCAGTAGCACACCCCAAAAAGTTAGTTAAGATTCCAAAACTCAATGAAAGACAATAGTTAACAGGAAGGAGGACTTCTATTTTGGGACAGGATATTCTCTATGGCTGCACTCCATTGACTTTCTATTCATTTAGCTTCACAATATGATTTCCCAACTCAAATGTAGGAATTTGGGAGTTTCCTAGAATAGTCCCAAAGTTCCTGCACAATTCAAGAAACATTCTTGGATCAGCAGACAGGAATAGATTGTTTAGGAGCAATCACACCCAATACCCAAGCCAGCTCTGAATTCCAATAGTCGATCAGGGACATAGTGAAATTAGATAATTGGTTACCCAAGTATAAGGCACCTGGGGCGGGGCATCTTAATGGTTCCTGCACCATATGTAGGCCAGAGGTACTAGATGTCAGGATGACCAAAAAGTGATCTGACCATGATGAAATATTAGTAGAAATGTCTTCTACCTTCAGACTGAAATATCTGCTCCCAAGATAAAAACCAGATCAAGCATACAGGCACTGGTATGAGTTGGGTCAGTTTCAACTTGGGACAATTCCATGAACTACTGGACCATTCTGTCTCCCGTAGCTAGGACATGAAGATTAAAATCCTTTAGCACAAATAGCTGCGATCGTAAGCATCTCTCCTTTCAACATGATGTTGTATGCAAGTGTGTAAGAGACAGAGTCTGCATTACAGACAGGTTTGGTCTTATGATTCCAGATAATGCATATGATAGAATGGGGGAAATTAATCACCAGACCAGAGATGAGACCAGGATGTCCAGGAAATGCTATGATGTGAAAATTCTATCTGTGAAGAATGTAGTTCAGCGGACTTACAGCTTCCTCTTCCCCATTACCAGCAACTATCCTATCATCAGGGTCCTATTGTTGTTATCATCATCATCATTATTATCATATCCTATCCTAAGATATTTGGGAGGTTTATTACCTGGAAAGAAAGGACATGTAATAAACAAAGTCCATGGTTTTGTGCAGGGTTTTTTTTTCTCATAGAACGCCCAGAATGGAGTTCCGGCACCTTTTTTGGGTGGAACCTTGTAGGATAGGCAAGGCGGGTTGTATGACATGTGTGAATTCCGCCACCTTTTTTTTTTTATAGAAAAAAAGCACTGGTTTCGTGAAGGAGTAGCCTGCATTACAACTTCATCTTCCATGTTAATACATCATCAGGTCAGGTAATGTGTAATAGAATTTGAGAACCAGCCCCAGCCCCAAACAGTTCCTTAAAAGAGGTTTTCACATATTTTAAGATGTGATTGGATTATCATGATTTTCAGAGATTCAGATTCTGATTGTAGATTAACATGCTGAATTCAATAGCCAATTTAGAATAATGCTTTGAAACAAATATGTTTTATGTAAAACCCATTTTTTTCATTCATACATCAACCAATCAATAATCAATTGTACTACTGTGATGGAATGTGCATCTGGAGAAGGAAAAGGGGGGGGGGAGTCTCAGCAAGACCCACACCATAGAATTGCTCAGGATGTATCTAGTAGGTTAAAAGGTTATAGCTTTATTCTGGCAAGATTTTGTCTATTAAATGTATGCAAATAAAAAATTGACTTTGCACTTGGGCCTGACAGATACTCAGTAGATCAGATTACATCCACAGTAACTGTAGTTTATAAATTTTGGTTGATGGCTTATTGTGTCAAGTGTACCCACCAAATAAACCATTAATAAACCATGATTTAATACAGTGCATACCCCAGGTCATACCTTTTTTTGTATTTCATGTACTTCACTTGGTCTCTTAATTCTTGATCATTAGCAGATGTTTCCAGTTTGGGTTTATAGAGAAATTAGAATATATGGCTTGGTTTATACAATGGAATGGCTCAAAATATTTTTTATTTTCTCATGGTTTGTGAAGTTATATAAACCTAGACACCTCTGATTTTTAATAAACTACTATTAAAATAAGATTTAATATCCTAAGTGAAAATGGCCTAGATTCACATATTATTTTGAATCATAAATTATGATGTAGTGTAGAAATAACTGTACTGGTTAGAAAGAAATTAAAGGCAGCCTAATCCCAAATATCAAATATGTCATGCTGAAGTGGGCATAACCCTTAAATTAGTTTTAGTCTTAACTTGTTCTCCAAACTTGAGTTGATCATTATTTTAGGTTCAGAGACATGAGAACTTGTGTTGTAGGTTACATTTTGGTTAAAATTCTGATTTGCAAAATCCCCATATGTAGGATTACCAGATCTGGCTTTCACAAATCCAAATAACCATTAGAAGGCACAAAGAAATATAGAAAACTCTACTGCCATCTAATGGTCATCCAGATTTTTGTGACTCAAATTTAGTGGGCCCTTCAGATTTAGATGACATAGGAAACTACTGTATAATGGTCATTGCAATAAACATCTTGAACCTTTTGGAAAATGTAATGGCTAAGATAGTTCCATTTTCTGATTAAATCCTTGTTGAACTCCCTGTGGAAAGGGAGTTCCCAAAATTTATAAGCAGTTTAATTACCAGACACTTGGTCAATATTGCCCTATCATATTGGAGGAATGCTGTGTTATGCTACGACACTATGATTTATGCTAATGGAGCTCCACCTATGCCTTGCCATAGACATATCAATACATGCAGTTCTTTCCCAATCAGGTGTGTATTTGCTGGGTTAATTTTGCAAATCCCTCCCCCATGATATCATTCTTCTCCAATCTAATGACTTTTAGAGTATTACTACTCCCAGAATTAAGATAATTCTGGAAGCTGCAGTCTCAAAACTCCTGGAGGGCATCAGACTGGAACTTGTAGCTAAAGTCTTACCATTGTGGCTCAGACTATTATCTCTTATGAGAAATCTTCTCCTTTAAATTTCAACCAGTATACAGAATGTCTAAATATTTATAGACGTCTTTAACGTTCAGATTTCCTACTGCCATGATACTATCTTGTCTCGCAATGAGGCCACCTAACTATTATACAGAAGATGCTATTAATGTTTAAGCTGAGCTATATAAATAGTAGGTATCATGCTGATGCACACATGCCTTTAGAAAACAGTTGGGAATTGTACTACTTTCCACAAGTCACATTTTCATAGTAGGCACTGTCTACTCTAAAGCATGCTTTTGGAAAATGTGTTTATTCTAGTTCAACTGGTCTGTACTAAAAGGGAATCAGAGTGGGCAGAAAACAATAAACCACTGGTTTCCCATCTTCAGTGGCATGCATTCCTCTGAACCATATATACAGTACACATTGTTTCACAGTGCCTTCCTTCTCTTACTCAGCAATTGCTCTAGACTCTCCCAGATCTCAGTGAAGTGAGTAACATCCCTTAAGGAAGACCTGATTACAATGTGAGACCTAAATCCAAGTGCAGGAATGTAGCCAAATGTGTGTTGCTTCACAAGGCACATGGCATTTAATGAGACTCTTGAGCAGACAGCATGGAACATATTAAAGTGGGAGTAAGCAACCTATGTTTAGACTACAATTCTTACATTCCCTTGTCATTAGCCAGGATGCTGGAGTTCATGGGAGCTCAGTTCATGGGAGCTCAGGTGTTATTAGATTGGCTACCACATCACTCCACAGAGGATAAAATAGCTCCTCTATCTTCATTTATTTTTTAAAAAGGGAAGTTAGTATTCTCCAGATATGCTGAGTTCAACAATTCCTTCATTAACACATCAGGAAGCCACCAGGTTGAGGAAAGCTGCTTTTAAGACAATGATGTTGCCTAGGGCAGGGGTCCCTAACCCCCAGTCCATGGACACTGGTTGCATGCCAGCAACTAGTCTGCACAAACAAGCGAAGCCCCATCCCTGGGGTGCAGGCAGCACCCAAAACCATGCACCCTCTGGTCTGCAGAAAAATTGCTCTCCATGGAACCAGTCCCTGGTGCCCAAAAGGTTGGGGACCTCTGGCCTAGGGAGAGGGGAAGCAACTTTTGCTTGCAAACAAAGAAATAGCTGTTCAGCTTTTGATGAGATACAATTTGAAAATTCCATATAACATAGCTTACTCTTACTTCAAGTAAGTATAGATCCTGGTTTGTCTTTACATCAGCATTTTTTAACCTCAGCAACTTTAAGATAGTTGAATTTCAGCTCCCAGAACTCTCCAGCCACCATGTTTGGGTGATGTTGATGAAAGCTACTTTAGATTAGGAATAAATCCCTGAAAAGATCATTTTAAATATCACTTTCAGAGTAGCCAAATTAGCATAACACAGCATTTGATTCTATAAACCAGAAATTCATTTCTTCCAGGTGCTCTACTACTCCACAATCACTTACTGTTTGATATTGGTCAGGATTATAGACATATGAAGTATAAAACACTTGGGTGTTACAATACTGCTAACCAAAAGAGGGATGGATATGCAGATTTCTAGTTATGCTGTTACTTTCATTAGCAGCCAACCTGATGGGATTTGAAATCCAACAAATTCTGGAGGAGTGTATTGTTGTGTCCTGAGCCTACAAAAGGCAGGCTCGGGACGTTGCAACGGTCCCGGGCTTTGCAGAAGCTGCCCGGGACCAGACTGAGTGGCACCGGCCTCGTGCGAGGCGCAAAAGCCATCTGTTTTGTTACTTTTCTGTCCAGGGAATCTGAGCAGTTAAGAGAGAGGCCTTTGGTTCCAGTTGGAGTTGTGAATGCAACCAATAAAGAGCTGTTTGAACAACAATGACTCTTCATCATTCGCAACTGCTCAAAGGACTTAACACTGGCGACGAAGGTGGGATGATTAACAAGCAGAAGAAAGTAAAGCTTTGAAGACTCACCCCAAGAAGTCCTGCTAAAGGGAAGAACGGCGTCAAAATCAGTGTTCCAGCCTGCCAGTACAGTGTCGCTGGAGGGTGAGTTCGGCTGAAAGACCCATTTCCCTAAGAATAGAGTAACTGGAGCGAGTGGTGAAGTTGTGACTGTAGAATGGCAAAGATTGGACGTATTTCTGAGTTTGATGTCTCCCACCCAGAAAGATGGGACTCGTACGTTGCAAGGGTGGAGAATTATTTCAGGGTAAATCAGATCAGAGAAGATGGCTTGAAAGCTGCAACGCTATTGTGTGTCTGTGACCAGGAGGCATTCGAGATTGCAGAGAATCTGGCGGCCCCTGCACCTCTGGAGTCAGTAACATACACTGACTTGAAGAAATTACTCAAGGAACATTTCCAGCCCAAATTGTCTGTGATTGCATGGAGACACACGTTTGAGCAAAGGGACCAGAGGGCAGGTGAATCTGCTAAGGACTTTATTGTAGCCTTAAGGAGAGCAGCCAGACCGTGTGAGTTCAAGGATCTGGAACAGAGGATGCGAGACCATTTTGTATGCGGATTAAGGAACAGAGATTTGCAGCAAAAGATTTTTGCTAGAGAGGATGTCTCTTTCCAAGATGCACTGAGAGAGGTGACAGCTGAAGAAGCAGCAGGAGGGGCTGTGAAGACTCTTCGGCCCTCCAGGAGCCCTCCAGAGACAGCTACCGTCCATCAGGAGGACGTCCAAGAAGGGGCAGACGCGGATCCTGAAGAAGAGGTGAATAGGCTTTACCAGCAAGCTGAAAGAAGGCAGAAAGAGTGTCAGGACAAGGCCGCAGCGTCCCTTAAATGCTTCGGGTGTGGAGGAAGCCATAGAAGAGCTGACTGCAGGTTCCGTTCTGCCATTTGCAGAGTGTGTGGGAAGCAAGACCACATTGCAGCTGCCTGTCTGGGCCACCAGAAGATTCAACCACATGAAGAATTGTGTCTGAAAGGTACCAGGGCCCCCAGCCAAAATAGGGTGGGTTTTTTGTGCATCACGCAGGAGTGTATTAAGGACAGGCACACACAAACCACTAAAGAAGAAGCTGTCCCTTAAAGTAAGGTTGCAAGGGGTCCCTTTATCCATGGAGTTGGACACTGGGTCCGCTTTATCCATTATATCCATCAGCACATTTAAAAAGATTTGTAGCAGCAGTGGCATTCGAGCCAAGCTTAAGCCATCCAATATCGTCTTCACAGATTTTCAGAATTCTAAGGGGGAGGCCACTCTTAATGTACAGTACAAGGATTTTGATGGTCCCTTAGATGTGTTGGTTATAGGGGGAGAACGCATGAGTCTTATTGGGCTCGATTGGTTTGAGGCTCTGGGAATCCAGATTACTGGGCTGCACCATTTGCAAACATTAAGCCTGGCAGAAGTCTGCAAGGAGCTTGCAGATGTGTTCAGCTCAGAGCTGGGATCCTATAAGGGGCCTCCTGTTTCACTACGGCTAGACCCAACCATCACGTCCATCAAGGTTAAGCCTAGGAGGGTACCTTTCGCCCTCAAAGGCAAGAGTGATGCTGAGCTGGACAAATTGCTCCAGCAAGGCATTTTACAACCTGTAGATTCAAGCCCATGGGAAACCCCCATAGTAACGCCTCTAAAGGCTAATGGGGATATACGTATATGTGCAGACTGCAAGTGCACAATAAACAAGGCCCTACAACAGCACGCTTATCCAGTACCTGTGGTAGGCCATATTCTGGCATCCCTCAAGGGGGGCCGCATATTTACAAAGCTTGACCTGGCACAGGCCTATCAACAGCTACCTGTTGATGAGGCTGCTGCAGAGGCACAAACCATTGTGACTCACAGAGGGGCATTTAAAGTCAAGAGACTGCAATTTGGGGTAAACGTAGACCCTGGTATATTCCAAAGTGTAATGGAAAACACACTATGTGGCATTCCTGGGGTCTGCCCCTACTTTGATGATGGGGAGTCATCCCAAAATTTGGCTGAGAGATTAAGGACTGTTCTGCTTCGTTTTCAAAAAGCAGTCTTTAAACTCAAAAAGGATAAATGCAAGATAGGAGTCAATTCCACTGACTTCTTAGGATTCAGGATAGATGCTCAAGGAATTCACCCTGCTGAAACAAAATTACAAGCCATTCAGAAGGCCCCAAATCCTAAATCCAAAAGTGAACTGCAAGCATTCTTGGGCCTATTAAATTTTTATCATGCTTTCCTGCCTCACAAGGCTGTTGTGGCAGAGCCATTACACAGGCTCTTGGACAAACAGGCTCCTTGGCAGTGGACTAAAGTCCATGACAAAAGTTTCAATGAGGTTAAGGCCTTGCTCACATCTAATGCTGTTTTAGCGTATTTTAATGAGCAACTGCCTGTTTGCATCGCCTGCGATGCATCTCCTTACGGGGTGGGAGCAGTACTTAGCCATCTGATGGGACTCATATCCCTGTGGCTTACTATTCCCGGACTCTGTCTTCTGCAGAGCGGAATTACGCTCAGATTGACAGAGAGGCTTTGGCCGTAGTGACTGGCATTAAGAAATGTCATGATTTCTTATACAGCCGCCACTTCATGGTCTATACAGACCATAAGCCTCTTCTGGGATTGTTTACTACCACCAAGCAGACTCCACACATCATTTCTCCTTGTATGCTGAGATGGTCCATTTTCCTGTCAGCATATGACTTCAACCTGGAAAGGAAATGAGTCATGCAGATGGCCTGAGTAGATTGTCCCTACAGCAATTGGAGCCTGATCCTGCCCCAGCCGTTCATATTCTGTCTATCCAGGAGTTACCAGAGTCTCCCCTCAATGCTAGGGACGTGGCTGCAGAAACTGCCACTGATCACACGCTTACACACGTGCTGACATGGGTGTTGTCAGGATGGCCTGACAAGTGCACAGATGTGGAATTCCAAAGCTTCTGGAAAAAGAAACATGAGATGGATGCCTGTTATGGGGAAGCAGGGTAGTGATTCCAGCCTCATTGAGGTCTAGAATCCTGACCTCCTTACATGAAGGACATCCTGGTATTGTCAGAATGAAAGCTGTTGTACGCAGCCATCTTTGACCTGGACTCGAGGCTCAAGTGTGCCAACAGTCCCGCCCAGAAATGCCTCAGGCACCAGTACATAGGCGGGAGGAAACACAGTCACCATGGTCCAGGGTGCATATAGATTACGCTGGGCTCTTTCAGGGGCAATTCTTCCTGGATGTCGTCGATAGCCATTCCAAATGGTTAGAGGTTGTTCCTGTTTCCTCCATCACCACTGCCAGAACCATCCAGGTATTAAGAGGAATTTTTGCTGCACACGGCCTTCCAGATGTTCTGGTTTCAGATAATGGTCCTCAATTTACATCTTCTGAGTTCCAGGGTTTTCTTCAAGCCAATATGATCTGGCATGCAACTTCGGCTCCTTTCCACCCTTCCTCCAACGGTATGGCTGAGAGAATGGTGCGCACCACCAAAGATGCCCTCAAGAGACTGACTTATGGTAACTGGCATCACAGGTTAGCAGATTTTCTTCTTGCACACCGCACCACACCATGCACTGCCATCGGAAAGAGTCCTGCGGAACTGCGCTGGAGTCGCCGCCTCACCACAAAACTGGACAGGCTGCACCTTGATCAGGTGGCTTCATAGGTGTCACAACCAAGGGCACCAAGGAGACTGAAAGTGGGAAATCCAGTTTGGGCACGTAACTATGGGCCCAGTCATTTATGGGTAAAAGCTGTGGTCTGTAAGGTCTCAGGGCCATTGTCATACGAGGTGACTCTGGGCGATAGCCACGTCATTCACAGGCACATAGATCAGCTGCGTGTGAGACTGGACTCGCATCCTTCCGCCCCTAGCTCTGCTCTTGGGGGGAGGAGGATCATAATATGCATTCTGAGGATCAATTTCATCAGTCAGCCCTGGGTTCCATAAGTGGCCAGGACAGGGATTCAGTGGATAGGAGGTTACCCCATACATCCACAATTACTCCAGACAGGGATTCAAACCGGGGGTATCCTAATTCTTCACAAACAACAGATAGCACTCCAGACAGGGAGGCTGACCGGGGGTATCCAAATAACTCACAAAACACAAGAGAACAAGAATCCTGGCTGGGACAAAGGCCTAATTCTGCAATTGCTCCCAGAAGAAGGTCAACTGGACGAGGGGTAGCCGGGGAGGCATCTCCTGACTCTTGACACCTGGGGCACAGCCTTAGGAACTTCTGAGCACTGGGGCACTCCCATCACCCAGCACTCTTCAGCTGCTGGCCGGGGGTTTGAGGGACAGTTTTCCAAAGAAAGGTCCATTGTGGAATTGGAGACTACCACTCCTCCACGGCATGCAGGCGGGGGCATACAGGGCCCAGCCACACAGCTGAGGGGTGGGTCAACCACGTCTTGGGGGCAGCAAAGTCCTGGCCTGCCTAGCCTGGCAGGTGAGCAGGTGGGCCAGGCAAACTCACCGGGGTCCCCGGAAAACATAAGGCAGCAAGGCACTGGCCTGACCCAAGTAGGAAGTGCGCAGAGGGGCCAGGTAAGTTCTCCTGGCCCCAGGAGGTCACAGCGGGCCAAGTGCCAACCCAAACACCTTAGGGATTTTGTGACGTTGCTGTCAAGTTCTTGGGGCACTTAACAATAAGAGTGCTGTAGTATTTTTTGATTTTGGATACATTTATACCTAAAATAAGTAAATGAGGGCGTCAGAAGACAACCTCAGTATTTCACATTTTATGCATTTAGGTTTTGGAACCATAACGGTTGTTTATGGGAACAAAGTGTAGGGTGTACAGGAGTGTTCATTCTAGGGGGGAGGGGTGTTGTGTCCTGAGCCTGCAAAAGGCAGGCTCGGGACGTTGCAACAGTTCCGGCCTTTGCAGAAGCTGCCCGGGACCAGACTGAGTGGCGCCGGCCTAGCGCAGATGCGCGAGGCCAAAAGCCATCTGTTTTGTTACTTTTCTGTCCAGGGAATCTGAGAGAGGCCTGCATGCCTTTGGTTCTTGTTGGAGTTGTGAATGCAACCAATAAAGAGCTGTTAGAACAACAATGAGTCTTCATCATTCACAACGGCTCAAAGGACTTAACATGTATGATGCTCAAACCTGTTTAAGAGTGATAATGAAGATGCACCCCCTCTCCCATTTGAGCACTTTTTTGACAGCATGGCTGGCAGCACAAAAGTATTAGATAGCATATGTGTGTGAATAGTGATCAAAAATATTATCAGTGATTTTTCAAAACAGGATGTTTGCTACTGTAAGGAGGAAAAATTCGGGGAAAAAGATAAAAAACGATTGCACTGAAGAAGGTCCACTCTTATTCTGAAAAAATATCAGCGAACAAAAATTCTTTTTTCATTTCATTACGATCTTTTGTCAATTCTACTTGGCAGTTGTGGTGAAGGGGGACGAGCAGAGCTTGTTATCACATATCACGTTAAAACATCACGTTTATCATGGATACTCCCTCTTTCCATTATGTTATGCTTAAGCTTCAACAACTCTCCGGCCAAACGGGAGCGAGAAAAATAATAAGCACTGCTTAAGGATGCAGCTTGACGAAAAGCTGCGCAAGCGCAAAAAAACGTACGGGGAAACTACAACTCCCTGCCACCCTTGCGTTCAAGTCCTGTAACGAAGCCCAGTGCAATGTGCCTGCTATTGCTGCAGCAGCAGTAGAAAGTGTGTCACTGGGACACGAGGCTCTCCCTAGGAGTCACATGGTGGATGTTCCTGAGCCGCGTGCTGGTGTCTGCGCAGCTGCAAGGAGAGAGTGAGCTTTGGCAGATTAACATTTTGCAGGCGAAGAGAGAGGCAGTGGCATAATCGAGCTCCGGCTGGCGTGAGAGAATCTTTGCACGCGCAGCCAAGCTCCAGTTCTTTCCCATCTAAGTGCCGGTGCAAATTACGAAGTTTAAAGAAGCAAATCGCCATCATCCCGTGCAAGCATTGCAACATAACTTCGGGCAGGGGGAAAAAAAGAAAGAGGAGAGGAAGAGAGCAGTTCTTTGCTTTCCTCCCTCCTCACTAATCGAATCTCAACTTGTACCATCGCTTGATATGAATGACAACTATCAGCTGAACAGAATGGCGACTTTGGATGACAACAACAACGCTCCAGGTAAGCCCCTGCTTTTCAACAATCCGATTCCCACATCGATTTAATTTTCCCGTATTAAAAAAACGACGCTTTAACCCTCCTCATTCGCACATGTACTCTTGATACCTTTTGTGTGGGATAAAGCCCTGTCTCAGAGCTCAGCCTCCTTCTCCGATATGTTTGGTTTGTGCAATAGCACCCCAGCTAATCGGAGTCTGTTTTATCAGAATAAGCTGGAAGGATGGGCAGGGATCACTCCTACCCAAATAGGGTGTTTATTTATGAAAAAGTTGCTTCTGAAGCAGTCTTTCCGAAGCGCCATCCCACAGGATATACTTTGGGAAGTGGGAGGAAAGTCCGGAGGAAAATCGCTTAGATCCTCTCTTCTAGCCTGTTCTCAACTCCCGGTCAAAAATCATTAATTTGCCAGACGTGCACTGTGGCTCCCTCTTGGGGATCGGTAGAAAAGGGAGTAAAAAATTAAGTATCAGTTTTAAGGGAGGAGATCAACCTCCTCTTAATGAAAGTGTAGAGCCAAGTACTTGGGTCACTAGTAGTCGCAGGCGGCGCCCTCTCTTGCCCTTTGAATTGAGGGGCAGATGGCGAATGAGGGCAGTCCGGAAGAAAAAGGAGCTGTTTTGCTTTCCTGTTGCGGCTCACAATTATTTTTCAATGTAATTTCGTCTGAGAGAATCAGGAAATTCGTTATCTCCCTCTCGATATTCTCCCAGCGCCGCTATGTTATCGCCCGGAGATGTCGCTCCCAGGGACCTTCCACCTCCCTCCCCCAACGTTTGAAATCGCGTTGCCCCGCTCTGGAATCCCACCCTTCTTTGGGATTCCCCCAGTGTGGGTCTCACGTGTCCTCTGTTCGGACTCAGCCACGTGCAAAGTTTGTTTTCCTCACCAGCTCCGCCCCTACCACCCATTGGCCTATTCCGCCTCAATTACATCTTTAACCACGCCTACTTTCGAACGTCATCATTCGGGAAGAAACAGTGTCCTGTCTCCTCCCTCCTGGGTGGGCCTTCTGATGGTCTTTGCTCGCGGGTGGAGGAGGAATCGGAACCAATGGAGGATGAGGGGAAGGGCAAAGCGTGAGGGGCGGAGCTGAGACAGAGGAGGGCAGGGGAACCATGTGAGAACGGGCCAGGTTGGGGAGACTCGTCCGACCTGCCAAGCTTATTGACGCGTCTCCTATTCATTAAACTCAGTGAGGAACGGCGCTAGATCTTTGGGGCATATGAAAATTTTGGTTAAGTCATGAGGCCAGTCCGAATGCCAACTGCATGAGTGGAACCTGCCTGTTTTCTGCATCTTGGGATGTGCCCGAGATAAACTAAAAATTAAGTCATGCGAGCATCTCAACCCTTGAACCTCTTCATTTTATTCTGAGACTACTCTGTCCCTACCACCACCACTAACCGTACCAGATGGCAGCCCCTAGCTAACCTTGATTAATTGTATAATCTAGGGGTACCCACCCCCAGTCTGTGGACAAGTACTGGGCCGCAGCATTTATTTATTTATTTATTTATTTATTAGACTTATAAGCCGCTCTTCTCCAGGGGATGCCATCAATTGGGCCGCAAACTGGTCCCTGGTGCCCAAAAGGTTGGGGACCTCTGGTATAAGGTGCTGTAAAACTGCCAAGGAAAGTTTATGAACATAGTTGCAAGTAGCTGAACTTGATGCAAGATATGTTGCATTTGTTTTAAGGTAACTGTCATCACAATACAAGAGAAATAGAGTCATTGAGGGGACTTCCTGAGTTATCCATATTGCTGGATTGTAAATTTCTTTAGCAATGAAACCTACTGGGATTGGGGTTGTCCACACCCTATATAATTGCACTTGTTTATATTCAGTATATTAGAGTTTGGTTTCTTTCTGAAAGTGGTTTGCATATATGTTTAATATTAATCTGTTATAATAAGTGATCAAATTTCCCTTTTCCTGCCCATATATTTGTAGTGATGTCTTTATATCCAAAGAACTCTTATGCCATTTTATTGCAAGCTTTCCATTGAGTCTAATTCATACTAGTTTGTCCTCATGAAGTGAACAAATTGACAATTTCTAGCTTTGTATCCAAGACTAACATGTTGGCACTGCTCCAATATTATCTATAGTCTCCATTTGGGTGACATATATTACAAGCAGACATGACACACTTTTCCCTTCTTTAGACCCATTTGGAAGTTCTCCAGCTTGATGTGCTCATGACTTTCAGTGCTGTCTTGTGCCTTCAAGCATTATTTATTCTTTATAACTCACCTGGGATGGTCTGTTTTAATATTCCTGGGAGGGACAGCTGCACATGTGCACAGCTTCCTCCACTGGGATTCCCTGCTCCACCCTTCATGGTGTGATCTGGCAGATTTTCAAACCCTGCTGCTTACCTGTTAAAAAAAATAGAGAAGGAAGTGTGTTGTAAAGGAGAGAACAGGAGTGGAGGAGAAAAAAGGCCCTTGATCCTATGATTTGGCAGGAGTTCCCTTAGATCCAAATCAGAGACAAGATGATGAAGATGTTTGCCTTAACCAGCCAAGGGAGTTTTGCCTGCTTTCCAGGTCTCCCTGGCAGTTCTTAATTCAACTAGACACTTAACTGAAACTATCTTCATCTTATTTGTCCTTGATAACATTCCTGGTCATTATGCTTAAATTCAGAGATTGTCAAAAGTTTCAGATTAATACTAGGCTGCAGGGTATTTGGAGCAGTCTAAACCAGGAATAGTAAAGTTGCTTTTGGGATGTTTGTTGTCTTTAAAGTTACTGAGAATTTCCTTTGGCTGCAGTAATTAGTGCTTTTTTAAAACAACAACAACAGCAGAGTTGGAAGGGACCTTGGAGGTAATCTAGTCCAACCCCCTGCTCAGGCAGGAAACCCTATACCAAGGCTTTTCAATCTTTTCACCCATTGTACCACTTTTAGGATATGGCAATATCCGAGTACCACCAGTCGCCTAGCAAAGTGTCAAAAACTTGATGACCCCCCCCAAAAGGAAAAAAGTGATAAAGTACAGGTAGTCCTTGACTTACAACAGTTCGCTTAATCACTGTTTGAAGTTACAATGGCACTGAAAAAAGTGCCCCCAAGCCACAGCCGAGCAAGACATCTGCCTGCCCGCTCAGCGGCGTTCTTCCTCCTGTCCAAGGTTTTCATTGTTGTGAGCATTTCTGTTGAGCAGCAGGAGTGGGGTGGGGGGGCAGTTTGGCTTTTATTCCCCTGTCTGCTGGGTGGTTGCAGCAGGTTTTGGTCACTTCACATGACACTGTGACCGTTATAAATATGAATCAGTTGCCAAGCATCTGAATGTAAATCACAAGACCCTGGAGATGCTGCAACATTCCAGCTGATTGGTGCTTCTTCAGGGCTAAGCAGAAGCACCAGGATCAGTGCATGAATCCTGGAGCTTCCACTGAGCCCTGACAGCCCTGCAGCTCCAGCCATCTCTCTCTCAGGCTTGTGCGGTGCTGCCACCGGTTCAGCTCATTCCCCTCCCCCACTACCACTTTTCTAGGATGGTCGCATACTACCTGCCAGATGCTAATGTACCACAGGTGGTACCCATACCACTGGTTGAAAAGCCCTGCCCTATACCATTTCAGACAAATGGCTGTCCAGTGTTGGAGCATTCACAGCTTCCAGAGGCAGATTGTTCCACTGAGAAATTGTTCCAACTGTCAGGAAATTTCTCCTTCGTTCTAGTTTGCTTCTCTCTTTGGTTAGTTTCCATCTGTTGCTTCTTGGCCTGCTTTCAGGTGCTTTGGAGAATAGCTTGACTCCCTCTTCTTTGTGGCAGCCCCTGAGATATTGAAATACTGCTATCATGTCACCCCTAGTCCTTCTCTTCATTAAACTAGACATACCCAATTCCAGCAACCATTCCTTATATGTTTTAGCCTCCAGTCTCCAGTTTCTGATAAGGAATGTCATTCATAAGCCACCCCACCCCCACCCCATTTTGCAGCCTTCTGATATCAGTTGACACTTAGATTGCCATTTTTATTTTCTGCAGCTGCAAAAGGAAACAAAGCCCTCTCATTTCCCCACTTACTCTCATTGAAACCTCATTTCTGCAGAACCAATGGCAAATTAGTGGATAAGCAGGTTGCCTCTGCCTCATTAAATATGGAGAAAAAGTCCCTTATAATGTAAGAGGTAGAAATGAATGAAAGGAGTCCCATTTGTGGAGCCCCTATTCTGATCGTCCTTGTTGTCTAAGAAGGTTAAGATCTAGATTAGAAGTTACAATTTCAACAGGATCAGGAAGCCAGTTTCCAGGTGCATTGAGAGTTAGAGGATACTTACTAGGATTTTTTTTTAACCTAATTGGTATTTGGGAGCATAAGGGAACCTCTCTCTCTCTCTCTCTCTCTCTCTCTCTCTCTCTCTCTCTCTCTCTCTCTCTCTCTCTCTCTCTCTCTCTCTCTCTCTCATTCTCTCTCTTCCCGTTCTCTCTCTCTCTCTCTCATTCTCTCTCCTTCTCTTTCCCCCATTGTCTCTCTCCTTCTCTCTCTCCCATTCTCTCCTCTCCCATTCTCTCCTTCTTTATCTTCTCTCCCCATTCTCTCTCTCTCCCATTCTCTCTCTCTCCCATTCTCTCTCTCTCTTGGCAATAAAGTACTACAGAGATTTTTTTTTTCTGAAGAAGGATTCTTCACTAGTCCCAGTTTTGGATGGAAAATATTTTGTGGGGACAATTGGGGGGGGGGAAGTATCTTGCATTATGATAATAAAAGAGTAGTACAAGGGTAGAAGACCTTAGCTAGGAGGTCTTGTCTTGCTTAAGGCTGGTGACATCTTAACCTTTTTTGATGATGTAGAGCAGTCAAACATAGATTCATGGATGCAAAGTGTATTGGTGGTTATTAAAACAGATGTCCATGTGCCGCCTCTATGTTGGTTGAGGCAGGCAGGATTCCCTTGAGTACCATTTGTTTGGGGGTCAAGGGAAAGGGAGGGTTTTGCCTTCTCTTTCTGCTCAAGATCCCCATGTACAATTGGTGGGCCACTGTGTGACACAGAATGCTGGACTCGATGGGCTTTGGCCTGATTCAGCATGGCTCTTCTTATGTTCTTATGTTCTTATAGGTAGCAAGTTCTAGCAGTTCAGCCTTCTCAAATGGGATGCATTTCAGGTATGTTGGGACTGCAGCCCCAGAAATCCCTGCCAAGACCTCAGTTTGGGAAAGGCTAAATTAATTCATGCTCTTCCTCTTCTCTGTTGGCAAAGGAGAATGCCTTTGGATTGCCAGGCATAACTGGTATTGTTTCAGTTTCTCCTAAGCAAGTAGTCCCAGCTCTTGGGCTGCACCTAATAACTGAGCTGGCAGAGATAAAGCTTGACAGTCCCAGTCAAGCCTGGCTTGTTGTCAAAAGCCTATCTGGGCACCGAATGTGCTTCTCCCATGTGATCTTGTTTATAATCCTTCGGGCATGGATAATTTTGTTTTTGTTGCTCCAAGATTCCTTGGCAGTAATACTTGCCTCCTGGCAAGTAGCCCAGTTCTGAAACCTTGAATCTTTTTTTAATCACCAGGTTCCCAATTTAATTAGTCTTTTGGATGTGATGGATTTTTTAAAAGAAATAATTATTTTGGCTTCCACCTGTTTTTCAGTGAAATTTTGGCTCCCTGATTCACTGCTATAAATTGTTTGCTTCATCCTTTTCCATATCCCACCCCACCCCCATTTGCAGTTTACTATATAGGTCAACATCTGAAAGCAGAAAGAATTGGATTGCAAAATAAATAATTTTGGTGAGATGAGTTCAGAGTTTGCAGCTAGGAAATAAATTTTATAAAGTTTTATCCAGATGTGTTTGGGAAGAAAAGTCTGCCATACTTCCCATACACTGGGCTGCTTTGTTTTCCTGCTCCTAGTTTATTTACAGTAATGCTGTTGTAATTCATCCTAGTCCAGTTTCTAGTATGTGGACACTGTGTTCCCATTCACTGTTCTGCCACATCTTATGCAAATTGATTGTCCATATTGTAAACTGATTCACTAATTGCCACTAATTGGGTATATGATGATACACACAAATAGTATGATATGAGAGGCATATAGGAAGGAAATAAATTTTGTAGTTGCAGATGATGAGAGTTGACATACCTTTCTTAAGGTAAATGTCTATGGAGATTCTCAGTCATCCAAGTCCTGGTTGTCTCAAAGATGCTTTTTGAAGAGGCAACTGGACTTTCTTGTTTTTCTTTCTTTCCATTCCCCACCATCCAGTCAGAGCTGAGATGAGAAGCGAAATGTCTTCAAAGAAAAATAAGTCCAGTTGCCTTTTGAAAAAGCATCTTTGAGACTTTTTTAAAGTATAATGCTAGCTAGAGATGATTACCCTTGATAACCAAAAATGCTTCTGTATTTCAGGATAAATGCTTGAAACAGAGTTGATTCAGTAGATAAGAAGCAAGGAAAAACTCTCATAGAAATTTAAAGTTTGGAAGTACCTGGAGGCCATCTAATCTAAATGCCTGTCTACTACGAGAATCTTACTAAAGCATCCTTGAATGGTGGGCACGTCAGTCCTCCAGACATTTATTCATCTGGCTGAGATGGAATGTAAAGTATTCTCATGGAATTCTTGCCTTCTTCATATGTATGACTCAATAGATCTAGATTGCTAGCTGTATATGAAATAGGGAAGCAATTTAATCCCAAGTCAATACTCTGATGTATGTGGGAGTCTTTGTATTATTACCCTTAGCAGCTTGCTAAGTCTTCAGCTATTTGTTCACTAAGCATTTCTTGAACCACATTGTTTCTCTGCTAGTATAATACATGAAATATTTTCTTTTCTCAAATACATTCAGAAATGCACAATGTTCTTTTTTTAGTAGTAGTTTTCTAAGATAAAGTTCAGCATTTGTCAAGATGTTTCTGTCTCTTCTCTTTCTCCTTTCCTTTTTCTTCTGTATTTCTAAAACCTGTTTCTTTGGTCACTTCCCTAATCTGAACTCTCCTAATGTGCAAAAATGGCCCTTCCCAGAATTCCCAGCCTGAATGGATACAGCAGTGTTTCTCAACCTTGACTACTTTAAGATGTGTGGACTTCAATTCCCAGACTTCCTAGATGAGCATGCTGGCTGGGAAATTCTGGGAGTTGAAGTCCATACATCTTAAACTAGTCAAGGTTGAGAAACACTGGGCTAGAGGTATTTTGGGAAATGCAGTCCTGACACATTTGGAAGTGCCAGGTGAAGAAAGGCTGTCTTAGCCTGGAAGCCTACAAGACTTCTGTTTTTAAAACACAGTTACAATAATCTTAAATGAAAGTCCTCCTGAAAGGGTTTTATTTATTGGATATATGCCCTTTAAAATGTGTGGACTTAAACTCCCAGAATTCCCCAGCCAGCATGTTGGGGGACTTTGGGTAACCTTCAAGGGGTAGGTTCTAAGGTGTTTAGAATTTTTAGGATCAGTATCAGTACTTGAAATGTGTGGTATGGTGGTGTAGTGGTTAGAATGCAGCATTGCAGGCTGACTCTGCCCACTGCCAGGAGTTCAATCCTGATTGGCTCAAGTTTGACTCAGCCTTCCATCCTTCTGAGATCGGTAAAATGAGGACCCAGATTGTTGGGGGCAAATATGCTCTATAAACTGTTTAGAGCAGCGGTGTCAAACTGCCGGCCTGTGGGCCGGATGTGTAATGCGGAAGCCACGCCCACCCCATTGCCGGCAATGGCAAAATTCTCCCAATACGTTGCGCGATGTCATGTGACGTCGTGAGTTTGACATGTCTGGCCTTTAGAGAGTACTATAAAGCACCATGGAGCAGTATAGAAGTTCTGTTACTATTGCTATTGAAATATGTCCACTAGAAGTATGTCAGGAGTATCACACAGGATCTGTATCTTGTAACAGTGTTCAGGTGCAGCATTTTGAGTCAGCATAGTTTTTGGAACTTAGCAAGGAGAGGGCGTGTTGTAGTAGTCAAGGAGATATTGCAAAGGTATGTAAAGTGCCAAGATTCTCTTCTTCACTGCACTGTTGATGAATCCAGTGGCAGCTGAGTATCAAATATGTTCATTCAGTGGGAGAGCAACTGTATCTAAAACAGAACTCCAATTCACTGGTCCCTTTTTATGTCTGTCAACATCTTGGTTTTGTTGGATTTAATTTCAGTTTGTTTTCCATTACCCCACCAGATGCTACCTAGCATATGATGAGTTTCTTCTTTAAAAGATTTATGGTAACTTTTTGAGGTGAAGCAGTTGGAATTACATACTGTATTTTTTTGATTATTCTCTTCCACCGTTGACAGATTTACTCTGGAGGCTGAGAGATTACTATCTGTTGGCAATCCCATGTGTCCTTAACTATGGGGACAGGGTAGAACCTCAGGTTCGGCTCCAAAAGGTTTTTTGGCATATTGATGACCCTGGGATTAGTCTTCATAGCCCCAACTTTATATAGAATAGCATAACAAGCAACTGCTTTGAGGTGTGTCATATGGGGCCACATTCATACATGGATGCAATTCTAAGGATATTTTGGTGATAGAACCCAGGTACTGTATAGCCCTCAGAATGCATGATCTAGATTATTATGATCAGTTGGAATTTATGAGCAGGGGATGGTAAGTAACTGATCCTGGGTATACTTTAAAAAAGAAGACTGAATCTATTTTAATTATGGGATGGAATACCACTAGAAAATCCCAGGGCTGTATACAAGGCTGAGAAATAGAAGAGATTATTGTGACAAACCATTTTTGTATTATTCTCAAAAGAACTATGTGAATATGTCAGAGTAGCTGCCAGCAGTCAAGCTTGATTCAATGGAATGTTTGCCATTTTGTTTATCTGAGAGAACGGCTGCTCCAATATTTTAGTTTACTTTTGTCCGATATGAGCTCTACAGCTTCATGTTGTCAGGGGGATTACTTGCAACAGTAAAATTTAAAAATCTATCCTATTTCTAAGATGGTTAACAGTTTGTCAAGCTTCACCTAGATGGCATATTAGAGACATCCAGTTACTTGACAGAAACAATCAATTGGGAGACTATGCAAGTGCTCTAGGGTAAGAGACTATCAGATTTTTTTTCTTTTTCTTTATGCAGGTGGTGTGATCAGTTACATTGGTTCAAATGGATCTTCCCCAAGTCGCACCAGTCCCATTTCTTTGTTTGGCAGTGACAGTTTGAATGGCAGCTGCCAACTGTCATCCCATCCAGCGTTTCCCAACTACTTCCCACCTTCGCCCACTGGATCTCTGGTGCAAGATTCTGGACGTCTCTACGGGGGTGGTTCGGCTGGACTTTGTGATGATGCTTCCCCATCGTCATCTTCCTCCTCTTCCTACAGCTCTGGAGGTTCTCCAATGGGACTCCAAGTGACCTTGGATGATGGGAGGCGTGTCTCCCCTATCAAAAGCACCAGCAGCAGCATCACGAGTGAGTGATGAGCTGGAAAGCTGCGCTTTGGGGGATGGGATCTGATTGAGAATGCTGAGGTGAGCATGGATTTGGGAGTGAGTGTTGAGATGACCACATCTCACAGGGTAGTTGTGGTCTCACAGTTCCATCAACTACCGACTCTTTTGGCAGACTGGGATTCAGGTACTTCTGTTTGTCACTGTTGCCTTTCTGACATTGATTCCAGCTGTGTTCCTCAAAACCAGCTATGTGCATCCAATGCTTTGAAAGCTCACCAATATTGAAGGGGCTGAAGCTGTAGCATTGTGAAACCAGTCTTCACACAAAGAATCTCATAGTCTTTGTCTCTCTCCTTCAGAACTCAATGGGATGGTCCTTCTATGTAAAGTCTGTGGTGACGTTGCTTCCGGCTTCCATTATGGTGTCCATGCCTGTGAAGGCTGCAAGGTAAAGTTTTTGATGTATATACGACAGAAACATGTTGGACTTCAAAATTCACCTGGCTTAAGATTGTGAGAAGGGGTTTGTCTCAACATACTCAAGACTTTCCAATACTTTGAACAAGGAGAAAATATCTCTTTTCACATAAATGAATCTATGAGAATATCCTCTTTACAAGTCTTTGATTAGAGACTGAGACCTGCTTGTGGGCATAGTGGCACTTTTGAGCATATTGTGCTGTAGAGATCGGGTCTATGTATTGCTCTTAGTGACATCAAACATTTATAGTGTGATTTGATTACTAATCTGCTCTTCTGATAGCTCCGTCTCTGAGTTAACTGCTTGAGACTCCCCATCCAAATGCAATGGTACTTAATAGTGCCATTCCAGCTGTATTATTTGGGGATAATGAAAATTATCAGCATTTCTAGATGGTATAGCTGCAAGAATGCCTTGGATGCTGACATGTAGCTAAGCAGGGTATAAGATATCTCTACAGTCAATTCTGCTTCAGCTATAAAAATATTTTAATACAAAGGCAATACAATGCACTGTTTTTAGAGATTCTTACTTGCAATTACTATGGAGAAAATATTTTTGTGTCAGACTATATGTAGGTAAATAGCAACTGTAATTTTTTTCTCCTCTCAGATTTGCGCTATAGACTAGTGTTTCTGAACCTTAGCAACTTTTAAGACTTTAAGCAACTTTCATTTTCAGCTTTCAATTTTCAGGTCCAATTTTCACCTTTCAATCAACATGGAGAATTTTGGGAGTTGAAATCCACCAGTCTTAAAGTTGCCATTGTTGAGATTGCTCTAGACATATATAAGCTATTGAAGTTCCTACCCTCTTTTCCTAGGGCCAAGCGTGTAACAGAATTGTTGCATGAAAAAAAATGCTCTTGAGAACATTTACACCAAAAGCACTTGCAGTTATATTCTGCTTCACAATCCCTGGTTAAAAATGCCTGTGTCTCACAACTGCAGGGTTTTTTTCGGCGCAGCATTCAGCAGAACATCCAATACAAAAAGTGCCTGAAAAATGACACTTGCAGCATTGTCCGCATCAACCGGAATCGTTGCCAGCAGTGTCGCTTTAAGAAGTGTCTGAGGGTTGGCATGTCTCGTGATGGTGAGTTCCTGTGGCAGGAAATTAGAGTTCTCAGGAAGAGCAACAGTCCACCTTGTTTAAACCTTTTGGTGGGCTCTCTGGGTGATCTCCAAAGATACGATATTTACCCAAAGGGTAAATCATATATACTACAGTACAGTCGTTTTGGGTTGTGTTGCATCTGTAATTTTTCTGATCTACTCTTTGGGGCAGGTGTTCTTGACCCTGGAGAGCTCCTAAAAGGTCTTAATTAAAAAAGTTGGAAATGGCAGCTGAAGGACTTGGGGAAGGTTATGTGGGGGTTGGGGTTTTTTTGGGAGAGAACAAATATTTCAGTCTTGTGGAATTTCTTTGCTTGCTGGCATAGATTGTTCTCTAAAAGGACTAAGCACGGTTAGACCTTGGATGGGAGGAAATCTCAGAAATGTATATTGGAAAAATAAAATGGAAGCAATGGCAAACTACTTTGTATTGTGGCAATGATGAGAATATATTCCACATAACTCTAAACAATTTGATTTCCATTGATTAATTTATCCCGCTTTTGTTTTATTTGTCACCAAAAGGGAAGGCATGTATAGGCACATAGGTTCTTTCCTGAACTCATCAATAGAAAGTCTTTGAAGATGACGCTTATCCCATCCCTGCTTCACTTCATTGGGCTTTTTGGAAGAGTTTTTGCTTCTAAGAAAAGCCATGGATTAGATTGCAGTGTTTAAATACCCATGTTGATCCTTGGATTCCATAGGAATATTTAATGTATTGTTATCTTTTTTCTGTGTCCTGTGCAGCTGTACGATTTGGGCGCATCCCCAAACGTGAGAAACAAAGGATGCTGGCTGAGATGCAGAGTGCAATGAACATGGCTAATAACCAACTGAGTGCACAGTGCCTCCCTGAGAATCTGCCCACAGGACATCCACAGTCCAGTACTCTCTTGCTGGGCCATCAGTCTCAACTGGCACCTTCTTCCCCATCTTCCTGTGTAGCCTCCCCACCCCAGACATTTCCTTGCTTCTCCCAGTTTTCTCAGCAGTTGACACCTCCACGATCCCCAAGCCCTGGAGATGTAATGGAGGATGTCATCGCACAAGTGGCTAAAGCCCACAAAGAGATTTTTGTTTATGCCCATGACAAACTGGCCACGGGGCCCCACCCACCCACAGGGAGTAACAGTTCTCCTAGTTGGGACAACAACTGGTTGATCAATGGCTATCACACCAGTGGGCTGCATCTTCAAAATGACAATTGGAACACTGGCTCTGCCTCTAGCCCTGCTTGTCACCAGAATATCAATGGACATAGGTTTTGTCCCTCTGGGGAAACAGACCTCTCCCTTAGGCAAGGCGAAACCAGTGTCTTGGTAAGTGTTACATTGCCACGGACCTTCTCATTTGCCTTTCAAATTCAGTTGTTGCTAAATTGTTCTTTGGCTGCTGCTGGTTGGGTTTGTGGCCGGAAAATCAAGTACTTCCCTGGGATGGGAATGAAAATCAAATCAAGAAAGTTATGTTCATCTTAGCTATTTGGTTAATTATTCACCATGTGATTGGGGTGTATTTTTATCTCCACTATTTTTATGTTCTGGATGCTTATTGTTTATTAAAATTAGGTTAGTTGTTCTGTTGGTGCCTTAAGAGAAGTTGCTGCTTATTCACCTTATTCATCTAAGGAAGAGGGTTTATTTTCCCTGTCTTTAAAGTTTGTTCTGCAGATGCAGATTTTCTTTTTATTTCATAAACTATTATGGATCCTTCAGCAAACAATAGCTGGGATATTTTTCTTAGAATAATAAATAATGCCCATCCATTTGGAGTAGTGTTCAATAACCTTTCAGAACCTTTTGACCTCTGAGTGAAGGTCAGAGAATTTGCCCCATTAGAAACTGATTGGGTGTGCAATCCGAGGTTGCCATTATATAAGAGGTATCTGCCCAAAATAATGGCAGGAGATGGATTGTGCTGTTCAACTATATGCATGTAATGGAAGGAATGTGTGCATTGTAAATTTTTCAGTATTTCACTGTGGTTGCACTAATCACTATGTGAAAGCTCAGTTTTCATGATTTTTTTTAAAAAAAAGAATATGAGCAATAAGAGAATCAAAGTTTGCTAAAATTTTATTTTAAGAATGTACATCACAATTATCAGGTAAGAAAACTTTTTTTTCTTAGAGCTATGGAAAAAAATTATGCACACAGCCAGAAATGGTGCTTAGCAGTTTGGTGTTTTTTTTGGCAGGGTTACCTATTTCCAACCATTTTAATCCATACCCTAGTTTGTCCTTACATGACTATTTCCCCTCCTAACAGGCGTGCCCGATGAATTGTCATCCTCATGGTTACAGTGGCCGCACAGTTCAGGAGATTTGGGAGGATTTCTCACTGAGTTTTGTGTCAGCTGTACGAGAAGTTGTGGAATTTGCTAAACACATTCCGGGATTTCGGGAGCTGTCACAACATGACCAAGTCTCACTACTCAAAGCTGGCACATTTGAGGTAGGAAAATTTCCACCAACAGTTTAAGATCCTCCTTAGCCACAAGCTATTGATAATTCTGTGCTGGAAATACTTCTTCCCAGAAACCTACTTCGTATTTGTAAATAGTGCAGAGCAAACACAGAGCAGCAAGGTTGTTTTTAAATCCCATCACAAATTTCCATCTTTTTTTCTTTTAGTACCAAGAAAGCATTAGAAAGACATTGTGTTTTGGCTTCTCTCTCAAATATTAGAAATTAGAAATAATTAAAAGATTGTTGTCAGAATGGTCTGCTTCTAGGAGACTGTAACCTAGCCACACACAGAGCAAAATAAGCACTTTGAAAACCAGGAAAAGAATTTGGCTGAAATGCTGACACATCGTTTTTGAGATCTTTGAAAAACAACCACCTTGCGATTTGATCCTTAGTATGTTGCAGCCTAACTTGAGAGATGATCGACCTCATTTTTGTAAATTAATAGTGGAGAAAAGGATTAGGGCTAATCTTTGCCAACATGTCTGTAGGATATGGGATTATGTGTTTGGGCAA
Source organism: Bothrops alternatus (assembly GCA_034064705.1). Classification (NCBI taxonomy): domain Eukaryota; kingdom Metazoa; phylum Chordata; class Lepidosauria; order Squamata; family Viperidae; genus Bothrops; species Bothrops alternatus. Next base: position 152,414 of record JARGCV010000243.1, read on the forward strand.
TCTCAGCATCATCAAAAATTGTCCTTTTGTATCTTCATTACATTTAATGTATACTTAAAATGAGTGCCATTTGTGGCGCATCACAACCTTTGCATTTCCTATGGATACCACTGGTCCTGATGTTACTATGCAGATATTTTCCAATGTTAAGACATATTTATTGACATAAAGTCAAATTTTTATGACTTCAGAATAAAATTTAAGTCAACATAGTTTGTACAAATGTGCCAGGTATGTTTTACTGGAAATGTGGATATCTGTATACATAGTAGTGGAGAAAGCTAAAGATAAAGATAACTTCATGTTTTAGCCCATGGGATTACCATATCTCTCAAGCTTATGCTATGATAAATAGATGAGAGTTTGCATTATATTCTTAAACTCATTGGCTTTGGAAGCATCTTGGAAGATTATTGGCAGGAAACCCAAGTATTGTAAAATGGTGAGTTACATCCTAAAACTTGTATTCATGGAAAACTCAAGATGATTGTGAAGTAAGCTGTGTGTAAGCTTCATTTTTCTTCTTAAGTAGGCATATTGGTGGGCTTTTTATAGAAGTGAAAGACATCAAGGGAATGTGATACAATAGATTCTTCGACTCTGAACGTTGCCATGGCATGAAAGGCACAAATTGCAATAATTATAATTACCCTTCCTAAATTGTAATTATAATCTCAAAATGTGGAAATGTTTCTGATGTCATTTTGGTGTTTTTTAAAAAAATTAAAAAGCACTTGAGAAGTGTTTGTGGGAGCATACTTATATTCTGAAAGTTCTTTATCTTTTCTCTCTAACCCCAGGTGCTAATGGTTCGGTTTGCCTCCCTTTTCAATGTCAAGGAGCAGACTATAACATTCACGAGTCACACAAAGTACAACCTTGAAGAGTTGTGGGGGATGGGCATGGATGACTTGTTAACATCCATGTTTGAGTTCAGTGAGAAGCTTAGTGCCTTGCAACTATCTGAAGAAGAACTGGGCCTCTTCACAGCAGTGGTGCTGATCTCTGCAGGCAAGTATCTCTTGACCCCAGTCCCAATATACAGACTTTCTGATTGTATCCTTTGCCCAGCATAGCCTGTTCATATTTGTTTGCTGTCCCTGCCATACCTTGCCAGATTTGTGATTCTTCACTATCCAAATGTAGCCCCCAGCGCCCTCACACAAATCTTTTTTTTTTTAGTCCCTACCCTTCCAAATACCAGAAACCTTGTAGGTGTAACTGAAATCCTCCATATTCCTCTTTGATCACATAACCTCTCCCTTCAACAGTATATTTTAGCGGTTTATGTCCTTGGGGACAAGACCTTTGTTTGTTGTGAAGTAAGATGCATGGTCATGGTTCTTTAGAAATCATATAACCATGTTTCAAGGATTGTGATTTGCAGATCATCTCTGGCATGATTTTCTCTTACAATTGGACATTCTTGTGACCTGAAGAGAGGCTAGACATTTCTGATAACTGCAGTCTGGACTCTGGTTTTATGTACTTCCTTTACAGCCTTGCTCCACAGTACTTATTGTCAATCTCTCTCTATGTAGATCGTTCAGGCATTGAGAACCCAGCATCAGTGGAGCAGCTACAGGAAACACTGATCCGGGCACTGCGAGCCCTCATCCTCAAGAATCACCCCCAGGAAACATCCCGCTTTACTAAATTGCTCTTGAAACTGCCTGATCTACGCACCCTCAACATGCACTCCGAAAAGCTGCTCTCCTTCCGCATTGATGCTCAGTAGAAAGATAGCACAGGCAGAAATACTGCGAGTCCAGGCTCCTGACCAATTATCCTTGCTTTATTGCACTAACCAGACTATTTTGGGCCTGGATATGGCTATTTATGTGGGGGTAGCAGCTGCTCCTCCTGCCTGCTCAGAAATAAACAGCACAACCGCCTTTGTAAATACATCTGCGTATATTGGAACTGTGTGAAGAGAATATCCCTCTTCCTGGCTATGGTGCCAATTTCAGGAGAAAAATACAATGAAAGCAAACTAACTGGATGGTTGTCTTCCTCTTTTTGTTCATTTATTGCTCTCCTAAGTTGAAACTACGGTGGGGATTGGGATCAAGTGTGGCATGATCCTCATGATCCTTTGGCTGCTACCAGAAGGAAAACAAGTCTTAGATACAGGCAGGTAACTGGAGCCCCATTTGTTTTTTCTAGGGAGGGTGATGTGGTATGAAGTCCTGTAAAAACCACTAGGTGAACAGGCTCACCTGCCTTATTGTTTCCTTAAAATGTTCCATCTTTTAAGTTTTCCTTTCTGGTGTAGGACACCTATGAAACCCTTTGTGATAGATGCCACTTCCAGGCAAACTAATTTTGAAATAATACCCCGTTAGTAGGAATGCAAGAGAACTAAACCACCTTTGAAATACTCCTATCTAGCAAAAAGAAAAAAAGGGAATAAACCATCATCCATCCTCAGATTAAATTGAAATAAAATGAGGCAATGATGGCAGTTGGCCTCTTTTTCCACATCCTGAATTCTTGGTGAACTTTCTGTGTGTAGTGGAACTGAGGTTGTACTCGTTAAGGGAGGCTTGATGGGTACAATGGTAGAACAATTGTAGAACAATTTCAGCCCAATCCTGTACTCAGTTTTGGCAGTTAAAAGAAAGGATGTTATACCAGCCACCATTTACCAGAAATGAGACACCAAAAGTCAGTTGGGGCGGTGAGGTTTTTTTTTTTTTGTCTTTGTTTAAGGGTAGGTTTGTTTGTTTTTTAATCATATATTTATTACATAAATATATAGTAAAATAGACCAGCAACAATTACCATAAAAATATCTTTCTTTAAAATCCTGACCAAAAACACAAAAAGGGTTATTTTTTTCCCCTGCCCCAGACTTTTCAGGGTTATTTTTTTTTTTTCAAAATCGCACGTCACAGACAAATTGTGATTGTCGTTATTTTTTTACATCAGCAGCTTCCTGCTTCCCAGATGCAAAAAAGGAAAAGGAAAAGGAAAGAAAAACAGAAACAGAAAAAAAAGACAGTAAAGGAGAAGGGGGAAAGGGGTGAGGCAGAGGGAACACTTTTCCCCACCTGGTTTTTCTTTCCCTCTGAACTCTTCCCCCCCAACCCAACCCCCCCCTTCAGAAAACCCCATCTCCCAAATGTACATTCACTAACTCCCTGCTCACAGGACTGCGAGGGAAAAACCACGATGCATAGTATATTGGGGTTTAAGTATAAAGTTAAGTACAAAGTTGTCTCCTTACTGGAAACTCCTTTCTATTCTCCCATAATCTTTGATGATAATCTGGAACCAAAATTAAAAAAAAAAAACCACCCTTTCAGAAAGAAAGACTGGCTGGGGTGTGTGTTAAGAAGGTAGTGGGATATCATTTATAGGACTGCATGAGGTATGTGTTGGCAAAGAAATACTGAGAGGAGGTATGGGAATAATAATCTGTGTGTCTCTCCATGAACAAATCTGTAATGTGAAAAAAAAATCTACTTCTTACCCACAAATTTTCATAGTCATTAAGTGCCCCGCATGGATGGAGGAAGAAACTTAGGGGCATTGTGTCCTGAGAAACACCTTTTACTACAGATTGCAAAGGATTTTGCTTCTCCAGGAAGGGTGGCTCCCACCCCCATAGAGGTGGCACAGCATACAAAAGAGGTGGGAGAGATACTGTGTTCCTTGCACTGAACTTTGGGCAAAATGTGAGCATGCCATGATGGGGAAGAATGACACCTGAGGTGGCAGAGTATCAAAGTATGAACTATCGTGGGAGGGATTCACACCCTGAGATCTTCGCATCACTTTAAGGATAAGTTATGACCTAGGCAGCAGCCTATGTACCCTCCTACCCCAGCTGACAAAAATGGGGGACACTGCCCTCTATAGGTAAGTGGGCACATAGGAGTAAAGTCAGAGGCCTCCTTTCTCCATTAGCAGCTTTCTTGTGTAGAGTGTCTTGCATATATAAATCTTTAGTACAAAGAGGGAAAAAGGAAATTCTACTTTTCTGCATTCAAACTCCATATGGGAAAGCTATTTCAGCTCCCCCTACGAGGTGGTGGTATGTATGTGCTGGTGATGGAGAGTTTTAAATGAGGACTACAATCCAGGTCCTAAAAACACACTTACAGGTAGTCCTTGACTTATGATCATTGGAAGTTATGATGGTGTTGAAAAAAGGGACTCATGACAGTCCTTGATCTTGCAATCATGGCAGCATTTCTGCGTTCATGTAATCACAATTTTGGTTCTAGGCAACTAGCATGTATTTGTGATTGTTGCAGCATCCTGGGATCATGTAACCACCATATGGGACCTTCCCAGCTAATTTGCGATAAGCAAAGTCAATGGGGGAAATCAGATTTGCTTAAAAGTTGAATGATTCAGGTAATGACAGCAGCAAAAAGGTCATGAAATCAAGTGTGACTTGCTTAATAACTGCATCACTTAGTGACACTCTTCAGTCCCAATTGTGGTCTTAAGTTGAGGACTACTGTGCCACTTTAGCTTAAGGGGGGGTGCAAAATGCATTCATTCCTCACAGCTGATGAAGTGGTGTTGCCCAGGCTGAAAAGGTTTACTTTGGCTATAATGTTTTAAGTAATCAAGTAATCCCTGTTAAAAAGGGGCTCTTGCCTTTTCCTTGTAAGATATAACCAAATGAAGTTGGCTGTTTTACAACATGCTATTACTTGATCATACTCCAAAGGTATGGATTGAAACTATAAAGAAACTTTGAATTAATCTAGTATTGTACATTCTAGCTGAAGCGATAATCTGTGCTAGTTCATTCACAAACTATTGCTATCTAACCATGTTATCTAACAAGCCACTATTATAGAAATGTCAACAGGATCATCATCCAAAGACTCATGGTCTCAAAAGATGAAAAATCATTTTCTTAATTTTAAATATCTCAGGCTGGCTTTCTATCTTAAAAAAAAAAGAAACCAAAAGCTTAGTTTCTCAAATTATTAACGGGAATACATAATTTAGCCAGATCACTTCAGCCTGCTAGGCAAGAACAATGAAGGGTTCATAGCTCTACACTGGGTGCTAAGCTGAAATCACAGAAATGTTTCTAATTGGACAGACCATCTCTCATACCTTTCAGAGTGTCATAGGGACAATTAAACACATCAACTAAAGTAGTATAATAATTAGCCAAGTCGAATAAACTAAAATAGCTGACATTTCTGTCTCCCCCTACACCTGCCTTCCATTTGAGACATTGGCAGGAGGCTTTGCATGTATGTAGAGCAAACTTGTGCAAAGTGCAGATGGGGTTTAACACTTTGTATACATAGGATACCTGCACACAGTTGAAAGAACTATACTTATCAAATACATATGCTCTAGATGAAGTCAAGCAGGAAGTTCTGCATAAGCTCAGTGAAATGAATGAGTAGTCCCACTCATTTCAGGTACTGTTTAGAAACTTTTCAGTTCAACTACATATATTATATATACACATAAATATGTTCAGGCTCCTTCATCCAAGGTCATATCATTAGTGACTATTTTCTCAGGACTATAAAGCCAATCTTACATCTTGAAGTTCAGTATGTGTGGGAAATTCATAAAGGAGAGTACCAAAATACTATTTTATGGAGGCTGTACTATTTGATATAAGGCAATGAGGAATTATTATCCTGCTCCCTCCTTCCTGATAATCAGGGGCACCTTTACATGCTTTGTAGATTTCAAACATAAGATGTTCCAGTTACACCTTTTCAAGGCAGAACTAGTTTACAAGTTGGGTTATATATAAAATATTTACAGAATTACAAATGCTGAACAGACTGTTCACTTGATTGTTGTGTGAAAGTGTGTCCTTGCTGGCAACGTATACAGTATTATTAAGGCTTCTGGAAAGATGAGTATAGAAAACTAACGTCAAGATGGGGTAGCACTGAGCCTTGAATGGTACTTCAGCTGCCCTGACAAGATGGGGGAATCTGAGACATTGATGAAGTGAGGTCAAATGACAAACATGTTTGAGACAGAAACAAACAAGAATGAAGAAAATGGGGTAAGGTTACAGGAAGAAGGAAAATGTCTGCAAGCATACAGAAACACATATATCTACATATAAGATATACCTCAACTCTGCCACAAATGCTTGGCAGAAATGTTTGAACCCAGAGAATAGGCAAGGCTCAGTACTTCTAGCTGTTAGATATATTCAGCCAGGCACAGCAAGAATTCTTAGTATGGGAGAGAACAAACCTGCCTATAAACAAGGAATACAAAACTGGCATGATAGAAGCAGACAGACAATGTTGTGTGTATGAGATAGGGACCTTCTTTTCATAGAGAAGCAAATTTGTATTAGATATGTTTGTTATCTCTTAAGAATATTAAAATACATACAAAGTCTATTAACTCAAAACCACAAGATTGGACACCCATACATCTGAGGTAATTTACACTGCAGATTCACGAGTCCCTCATTTACAGTATTACAAGTAAAACCTGCACATTTAGACACGAGCCAATGCTGATAGGGTGTTCGGGACACATCTGGGGTCACCATAAACCAGAGTGTATCTTTCTCATATATCAGGAAGATGTTTATGTAGGAACACCACCAACAATCAGAATAACAAACCCATTGAGATAAAGAATACATGTGACCTCAGCAGGGTCTCCTGGCAGCACTACATTGCCTAAACTGTTTCATGGCTTGTGCCTTTGCTCAGTCTACAAAAAGTGTAGAACAACCTGCGTTTTCGATGGCACTCAATTTTTCTTATGCTGCCCAAATTAAAAAAGAAAAAAGAAACAATCCGTTAGGGCCCTGGACTGCCAAAGATGATGATGCACCTTAAAGTACATATAGTACAGGGGGCAAGGCAAACTCAGCTCAACCCCCTCCCCTCCCAAAAGAAGGTAGGGTATTAATTCTAAATGAAGATGGGATTTGGAATAAGGTAATGACAGGAGGATTGTTTGAGATGTGTTTTTGAGCTTCTGGGTTAAGGGGTAAATTGCAAATTAGTTACCTACGCAAACCTTTTCAGCCTGGCAAGAAGGGTTACAAGTGGCAAGAGAGCCAAGGTTTCTGCAGCCCTTCACAGGCAGCAGAAGTATATAGGTAATCCTTGTTTAGCAATTGCCTCAGTTATGACAGTGTTGAAAAAACTATGCAACTAATCTTTGCATTTACGACCTTTGCAGGTCTGTAAAGCAAAGGAAACTGGCATAAGTTCGTAAGCACAATCAGTTACACTTAGTAACTACTTCATTTAACAACCAAATTGTCAAGGGTAAATGAGGATTACCTATAGCTCATTTTTCTGTTACCAAAATAAATGGCATTAGCCTCCAGAGGTTTTTTTTTCTTTTAAAAAAGTATATGGCAGGATTTTGGGTAAGAACATGAAAGGCTGGCTGCTGAGGGAGAGTAGTAAGTCAAGAACTAGCACTAGAGAATAATGTTTGTTTTTCAAACAAACTGTCCAGCTGGAACACCTTGATCTGTGGGGAGAGAAAGGAAGGAAAGGAAAAGAGAATAAAGAGGCAAGACCTTAGGCAAGAACGCCAAATGCACTGGAACAGTTTTTCGCAGAAAGGCTGGGGAAGAAGATCTTACAAATCATTATTTTAGGTCAAAATCAGCTTTTCATTTTTTTATACATTGCTTATTCTAACCAAAAATAAGAAGAAATATGAGACCTTCCAAACACTGTAAATAGTTTTGCTTGGCTTCAGGAGCCCTGTTTTTCTGCACCTCTGTTTTGAAGCAAACAGCCCCACACTTGGATGCCATATGAATTTAGACAACTGGAATACACTGGTATGAAATTAAGACTGAAGATAACTTTATCAGTTAAAAGGTGATCTGAAAAAGGATTTACTCTGGTTTTTCTCCACAATACATTGGCTTCAACTCAATTAATGGAATTTATGGAAGCTGAACTTTAGAATTAACCCAGATGTTTGAGCCAATTAATAAATTTATTCTGATTTTTTTTTTGAGAACATTTAGCAAAGTGGCTAGGATTTGATTGCTGAAGCAACAACTTTTTAAAAAAATCCTCAGGAAAAAAACAATCATCTTGTTTATTTGTGTAAGAATTCTTGGCCTAAATAAGTGGGCAGAGCACTCTGGAATACTCCAGAAATTTTCAAAATGCCATGTAAGAATGGCCACAAATACACAGCTTCAAAAGGAAAATGCAGAAATATTTTGTATACTGGCCATTTTGTAATAGGTGCCAGCTTGGGACAAGCATTCCATCTTAAGTGAGCAAAAAGAAGTAATCTTTTAAAAAGAGGATTTCAAATGGCTGGTTTTTTTTCAGCCTGCCCTTATGCTGGTTTTTAATTTTTTTTTTAGCTGATCAGTCCAACTCTCTTTGATATTTACATTCATTTCTAACCTAATTGAATTGACATTGTTTCAAACTCCTTTCAGCTGAATTGACTGTGTTTAATGCATGTGTGCACATCTAAAGACCTCAAATCTCCCTCAAGCCACCCTCAATTCTTTCAGATGCTACATTCATCACTGACCCAAGGAGAATTTCACACATTCGATGATCCTAAGAACTACTGAATGTGTCATTTGATTCAGTAAAAACATTGTTTATGTGACCATGTTCAACTAAATTGCAGCTCATTCATATCAGAAAATCATCAGTATGGAAGGCATATGCTAATAAACATGCTTGAGGCTTAGAAATTACATACCTTGCAAAGCATCTCAATTTCTGAAATGGATACAAATGGGCTGGGAATACTAACCACTTTGTGTGGTGCAGATACATTAGTGAAAGCTGTACCTCTCCCTGAATGAAATATGAATAAGGATAGAAAATTAGTTAGTCAGTAAGCACCCTTTGATACATTTCTATAATGTCTGGGATGCATTAAAATCTTTTCAGTTTGGAATGAATAATTAGATAAAAAAAGTATAAAAAGATAAAGAGTAGCTTGAGTTAAGTTCAACTCCTGATTACAAGGATCATTCTGAATGTCTTTTCCCTTGTCAAAGTTTATTCAATATTTCAGTTAGAGAATACACATCTCAGAGACCTGATTTCAAGCCAAATCCCTGAAATGCATAGAAACTTAAGGAGCTTTTCTTTCTTTCTTTACAGCAGTTGTATGCCAGCCCAATCAGGGACTGTGGGTAGGTGTGGCACTGAAATACTATTGCAATAGTAACAGATGGATTTTTAAAATACAGTTGGAAAATGGTTAAGTAGAAAAAGGTTCCTGACTGAAAATGTGGTACAGCATATTGCTGTTTTAGCAAGACTGTTTAACAAGACTACATAAAGTCAAAGGACAATGCAGGAGTTACAAGTGAGTGAGAGTCACAAACCGATACCTAATGCTCTGTTTTATTTATTCAGTGAGTTTCAGCTCACTGAAGTTTGTTGTAACTCTTTTCTGACTAGAAAAATGATTCCTACTACTCACATCTGAAAAAATTCCTGAAGTATTTCCACTGGAAGAATCATGGAAGAAAAGAACTGAAAAAAGCTAAGGAACCTTATGGCATTTCAGGGAAGCATCCACATTTAATTCTGAATAAGAATGGGTGTTGCGTAGTGGGAAAGCAGCAGATTAAGACTGAATTCACACATATGTTTTAACCATGGTTTACTGAATAAATTAACTGTGTTCATAAAATATGCTAAACCATGAACTATGGCTTAAAAAGATGGCTAAGTTTCGTACTAAACTAAAATCAAGGAAAATCACATTGTATCTTAACATAATGTCTGAAGCCAGCCTAAGGATAATGCAGTAGGCTAAGAGTAATGGTTGCACAAAAACAGTCTATCAAGAAAAAGGTGGGGGCTGCTTTGGATGGTTATGCTAACACTGGGCAATATTTAAAAACTTACTAAATTGTGATGATCTCAGCACAGGAGCGAGCTCTGGGCTCCTGCAGCAAAATGAGGACAGCACAGAGGTACCTACAGATCAGAGCCAATTCCTCCTGTTTCAAATACTGTGCTTCCCTTACCAAATACTCCTTCAAGATAATTGTTTCCATGGTCTAACATTACCCAATTGTACCACCAAAAGTAGATATAGCAGTCAAAATCTCCAACCTGGAACTAAGTAAAGGCTGTTCTTGTGAATAAGTGCTATATAAACCTCCATGGGTAAGTGCTATATAAACCTCTGTGGCAGATCATTTGCATGGCACCAGAGAGGTCCCACACTTGGTTCCTAGCATCTCCAATTACCAGAAGCTGTCTTTCAACTCTCTGAATGAGGGAACAAAAAATGAAATTTTCATGAAAAATGCAGCCCTACCTTCTGTTGAGGATTCTCAATTGCAAGAAACTCAAGCAGTCAGATCACTTCACTTCACTGCTCTCTAGCCCCACTTTCTGCTCGGCTCTCAGGTGCCACCACTAGGGGAAGACAGCCTGAAGCTTTGGGGACTGCTACCCGCCCAAGGAGAGATTACTGAGAAGCAGAGACTAGCCTTGCTTCCATTTAAGGCAGCAACATATGTCCATAGAATGAGTCTTTGATTCAAGAGTATATTTTCTGTCAAACTTTTAAGATATAAGATCAGGGCCTAGAAAAATAATTTGAATGGCCATTTTGAAGAAAATTCAGTGATTTTGATAGGATTTCCTTCCGGTTAAGAGTTCAGCCTAATTAATCTCTGCCTCTCACATACACAGAAACAGACACAATACACATGTTCTTTCATACACGCAAGCACACATAACTCATTTTATTGCACAAGGAAAATTAATGTAAGAGGGGAATTATTTAACAAAGACTTGCAAGCCTGTTTCATGGGACTGATACAGATTTTAGAAGTGACGGGTATTATTAGAGAAGGGCAAAACAATAAGGGTTGCAGCAAGAAGGGGCAGTGTTAAGTGGTCTGAGTAAACTAGCTATTTCATGTTTTATTTTTTGGAAAAGTTGGATGAAGGAACCTAAGTCTCTTAACAAGCTGTGTGCACGTGCACATGTAGGTATATAGGAAATAGCATGTTATGACATAAATAGAATGAGAAAACACCAGTCTTTGAAATTGGCCAACTAGGTTATAAAGTTTCTTATCTTTGGATGCTTTTCAAATTGTTATTGCATGGATATGAGGCTTTGGGGATAGTTTCAAGCAAGTTTCATCAGCCTCTACACTGGACAAAAAAGTTTTCTCCCTCAAAGAAATCCACAATTAGCTCATACCTTCAAGGCAAAGCTTCTGCATCTGCACATTCTCCAGATACATTATTTCAATGGACCCAGCTTTATTCCTTGGGGAAATATCTGGTGAAATACAACTGGCCTTGTGTAACCTCTGCGCTTTAAACACAAACATTTAACTCCCAAATCAAGAAAAGCTGAATGCTGCTCAAAGAAAAATGGAATAATTAAGCAAAATAATTAAGCTTCTTTTGCATAATATATTCTGTTTCGGCACCAGAGGTGTGTATTCCACACCACTGGAAATCCCACTTAAGGTCTGTTCTAAGATTTTATTAGGCTTCATAACCTGTCTTCGCTGCCATACAAGTTAGAAACTTGCTTTTAAAAAAGCCCCCCACAAGACTGTTAAGATCTGTATTCAACATCACATTTGAGGACTGAGGAACAGGCATTGCCTTGAATATTATTCAATATGACTGCTGGCATTTAGGACCCGAGACTCCCTCCAATTCAACCCAGCAATTACTTCCCCATTTAACCCCATTTCATTTAAAGATGATAAAAATGAAGGAAAAATCAATCAAACAAAAAAGCATTATGTTTTTCCAACCCAAATTTTTGTTTGTGTGATTTTTCTTTTCTTTTTTGTGAACAGACCCGTACAAAGTTTTTTCTTAATTAAAAAAAATTATACATATTTTTATATATATATATAGATATATATATATTCTGTATATTAGCTTAAATTGGAGCTGAGTTCTCCATGCGCCGGCCTCTGAACCTTCAGATGGTACATCCAACATGCACCCAACCCATCATGTAACATTTCCCACGGCGTCTTGAATGAGGTAAGAGGTAAAGGGATTTTTTCCAACGGAAACCATGTGACAGAGAGAAAGAACAAGGGAAGGGGGAATAAAAATATACCCCTCTCTGGAATAACATATTACAGATGCAGAAAAAGAAAAAGGTCTGGCTATTAAGTTGACAAGAAATGTATCTAACACAGATAAAGCAGTTTAGAAGAGATAGAGAAGTCTGATCTATTTAACAGTGTTAAGTGCCAAAATACTTGCATTAAGGTGATCACAGTCTGGCTTGCATTAAAGGTGATACAGATAGGAAGAAAGCGGGAAGCTGGTAGTTGTTATCTTGCTTTTGTTTTTTCTTTAGAAATACCTCCTCCAACGGCAAATCTTTAGAGTGGGGATTCGTAACTGGATGTTCTATGTCAAATATGGCCCTAGATACTAATTGCTCCACCTTCCCCAAGCATCAGCCAAGAGGCAAAAATACGGGATTAAAGGCAGGGCTGGTGGCTATTGAAATGGGGCTGTTAGGCCTGGTCGACCACAATTTACTATTCCCTTTCTCCAAATAATGTTCCCACAAAGCTAACTGCTGGCCAGAACTTCAGAGGTTCTATTTGCCAACAACCAGTTACAACCACATAAGTACAACACTAAATAATGAGGGGGAAAAAGCTGAAATCAAATGGAAACAATATCTAATTTGAAAACTTGAGGTGTTTTTCTCTTGCCAGCTTGGCCAATTCAGTTTTACAAATGTGAGTAGCCTGCCTCCAAGTTCCCAACTGGATCAGTTCTGATATAGATCATGCAGCTTGAGGCTTGGGGCATTGCTCTGCCCATGACAGTTCAAGTTAGGCAGAATGACCCTCCTTCTGTGCAAGGAAGTGCATTTGAGTATTATGTCATTCATCTAGTCCCCCTCTGAAAGGGAAAATTAGACTTAATCAGGCCAGGAAAAAAAAATCTTTCTAACAGGCTTCTGCCTTATAAGAGAAATCTCTGCCTTTTTTCCCCATGTGCACAGACACAACTGGGACTACAAAAGGGCCAGTAACGTACAAGTGCAGGGGACATGGAATGCTGTAGGAGAAAGAGAAGTTATTATGCAGAGCCCGCAACCTCTTAATACAGAAAGGCTGTACAATCCTGGGTTGGAAAGGGTGTGCCATGTCCCCATGAATTTCACTGTCTTCGTGTTTTCTGTATTGCTAAGTGCCATTCCCCCCACCCACCCGCCAAAATAGGAAATAATTGAAACCTAACTCTGATTCTCTTGGGAGCACTGAAGAGTTAGGATTTCTCCTCGTTTCTTCCCCAGAGAGAAGGGCATTGAAGGGAGGGTGCAGCAGGGCAGCAAGAATACTAGTGCAGAAAGAAGTGTACCGCCACGAGGCGTGGGAAAGCGTGTGCAAAGAATTAGCAAAGGCCGTTTCAAAGCCCAGTGGGAACATTGCATGCAGCCTTTCAGCTGGGAGGGGGCAGCAGGTGTGGGTGGGAATCTGTCAAATCCACTCACCTTGCTGAATATGGAGGTAGATTGGCTGAAGCTTTGGGGAGGGAAGAGGGCACAACGGCAAGGAGGAAGGCTGACGAATATACCTCTCAACACTGGAACGCAAAGCGGGCACCTCGTATGAGGCAAGCCCCACAGTGCCATTCGAAGCAATATAAAATAGATCTTTCTTTTCTTTTATTTTATTTTATTCACTCACCTGTTTCCCCCATTAAGGGAGGAGCTGAGGGGAAGGATTCTCATCTCACTCAAAGTGCATTTGTCCTTCACATGTGGACCTTCAGCCTCAATTTAGGTTTATTATTTTTTTTTGCCAAAACATCTGTGACCTTCCTCCTCCCACCTGCCCCTAATAATTTAATAGGATTTCTCTTTTCCTCTCTCTCGGTTCCATTTCTTTCTTTCTTTCTTTTACAAAAAAAAGTGCATTTTCGATTTTAGCCTCCCAGGGAGGATAACTAAATGCTAAGGTTCTTAAAGAAAAAAACAACCAAACACACTCTGACGTTTCCTGGGACCGTTATGTGCAAAAGAATATATATATATATTTATATGTATATATATTTATATATATTGGTAATCAAGTCCATTTAAACGAGAGAGGTTTGATCAGGGCTCAAGAGGTGCCAATTGCTTCCAGTGTTGGGGGGGAGGGCAGAAAAGTTTTATTTAAAGAAGGAGAGAAAGGCAAAGCATTTTGGAGTGGGGGGGGGAGAGAATAATATATGGATTGTTTTTCTCTTTTTTTATGTTAAAGTTCAAGACAGACATTTCACCCTGGAAAGATGACGTTGGACAACAGGGGACATAACAAGGGGGTAGGTGGGAATTGTATTGTCCACTTATTATTTTTTTAAAAAACAAAAAATCTGCCTAGACAAAGAATGTGTTGGCTACTGCACATTTCTACCTCATAACCCAGATTTTGTATAGCTTTGACTTTTTCATGGCCCACCCCCTACCAAGGATGCCCTTGCTTCCCCTAACCAGGGGATTCATTGATGCTGACGTGCAATATTTAGAAAACCAAAACAAAAAAAAAATGAAAAGAAAAAAATGAAAACAACAAAACAGAACAAAACAATGAAAATCTGTTGTGTCCGAGGTGATGAGGTGAGGGCCTTGTGACCCAAGTCCAGACATCGCCCCAGCCCCAAATTGCCCCATGTCCCCAATTCGCCCACGCCGCCCTGTTTGCCCCTCTCCATCCCTCCTCACGCCCTAAACTTCCTGATCCTCAAAGACCTCGAGGAAGAGTGGGGGGAAGAGCTCTGTGGGGCATTCCACCTTCATGTGCAGGAAGCGGCTGGCGTGGCAAGCCCCAATCATGCGCAGGTCGGTCACCTTCATGAGGAGCTTGGGCCAGAAGTGGGGAATGTTGTGTTTGCGATAATTGATGTAGTGTTCAAATGCCAGCAGATAGGTCTCTTGGCATTTTTCAATCTTATCAACGCAAATTAGCCCACTGCGGTCTGCAAAATAAATGGAAAAGAGGATATACATCAGGCAGGCTAAAGCTGCACGTGTAAATTTGTCTCTCTGCAAACAACCAAGTTGCCCCAATCCCAAGTTACCTTTCTGACTCACTAAATCTACTGAACCCTCATTGCTCAGATTAGAATTAATTCTGCATCCTCCATATGGGCAAAACACAGAACCTGAAGTTCAGCTCCTTAGTTTTTCTGCTCCCCGCCCCCAAGAAGGACTCCATTGAAAGCATCCACAAATATGCTTGCAGGAAGAGACAAAGACTTTATGAGAGAGGATAAGAACTTTGTCAAGGTCTGTAGGAACTGGCCTGACTGGTTACTTTGGACTCAAAGGATGAAAGTTCCCTACTCCTATTCTAGCGTTTTAGACATACAGAACCTCTATGTGTATGAAGAGGCTCTAGAGATTAAAAGTGTCCCTTGCCCACTGCTTACAGCTATCTTATGATGATCTTCAGAAAAAGAATACAGATGTCCTCACTTAATGACCATTACTGGGACTGCACCTCTGTCATTAAGCAACACTTGATAGAATTGCTTTTTGACAGTCATAATATAACTGAGAATGAATATGCTTCACTTAGGCATTTTGACAAATCTGAAGTTGCACATTGCTCATCCTTGATCTCAGGGAAAGGCTGTAGCTAAGATACTAGCCCACAAGCAGTCAAAAGTTCAGGTTCTTCTTTCTCACAAAGTACAATTTTAATCTGAAGTCTTACAAAGCTATTGATAATTGACAGGGATAATACTGAGCTACATGCAGCCTTGATCTGACTCACTTATGTTTGAATAATGCAATCACATAAGGGGCACACTGAGAGCATAGTCCACCCTCCACACATACCTGAGGACATGAGCAGCACAGCCTGGAGCAGTGCCACTTCAGTGTCATCCAGGCTGAAGGCAGAGAGGGATTTTCCCAGATCAAAGATGGCATCTGATACTACGCCCAAGCCACCGTTCTTCAGCTGCTCCCGCTTGACGGCCATTTCACCACTGAGTGTCAGGGTTTCGCTTTCAGGGTCATAACGCACAGCTGCCCGCAGTGACATAATCTCCATGCAACAGCCCTTCAAAAGGATGATCTGGTCCTCACAAGGCAGCTAAAGACAGAGAGAAGCATGATCATCTTGGTCCCAGGAATGCTTGGCTTTCTAGGATAGTCCCACTGGAGCGAAAGAAGACCTTACTTTACCTCCCAGAGAAAAAAGATATTTTTATTTTCCAGGGCAGAAAATTGGTGCAATAAACAGAGACAAGGAGTGATTGTGCTATCAATCAACCAGAAGTAGCAAGAGCAGACATTCTCTGGGTCAAATTAGCAGGAAATCAAGAGCCAGAAGTTAGTAGTGGTAGGAAATGTGATGCTTCTTTTGAAAGTCACTTATTTGCAGGAAATGTTCCTCTTTTAGCAGCTGGCTCTGTTAACCAGGAAGCCCACTGAAATTTGCTGCCCTCAGCTAGTTAGAAATGCTCTGAGGATGGCTATCAGATCATCTACAAATAACAAGTTACTGCATGATAATTCTCCTACAATTTTCGGCCTGAGACAATGTTCCTTCCCTCCTGCATTTATGACCAAGTCCTTGCTTTCCAATTTTGGCTTATTTATCCACTCTGAACGTTTTGCAGACCTAACAAAATAATTTGTGATAATTAATTCATCAATCTAAAGCCATCATGTACGAAATATCAAAGAGGATACTTTACTCTGTTAACATTAATGCTGTATAATATAATGTGCTGAGTTTTCACAGCACATTAAAATAGAGTAAAATGATGTTGGTAGTTCAGGATGTTCTGGAATCCTGCCTTTCTTTCAGCATGCTGTATAAACCCATCCACCCAATTTCCCTAAATTAAATAGAATTAGAAGAAGAAAACAGAAAATTATTTTCTGAAAGTATGATAAATGAGGCCCAACTACTTTCATTACTTAAGGGAAGGATTTGGTGTAGATTTACCTGCTGTTCTCTGTTTGTACAACTCACAGCCTTATCGACTCCAGGCTAAACTACTGCAATGCAGTAGTCCTCATTAATCATCCATTTGCTCAGTGGCTGTTCAGATTTATGATGATGCTGAATGAAGGGACTTTCAACTGGTCCTTGAAATGCTGATTACTTCAGACCTCCCACATCATGTGAACAAAATTTGGGCCAACTCAGTCTTACCTGCATTTAGTCTTTGGCAACCTGCATTTACCCGCCAGGTAGCGCTAGCGGTTCCTGCTCCCATGCCTGCCATACTACATGCCTCTACCATAGCGGCTGCAGTGTTCTTTCTTTTTTTGCACTCTCCATTTTTGTGTCAATCAAGGCCTCCATTTTAAGCTCTGTTCAGGGCCTTTTTTTATATATAAAATTCTTTTATTAAAACAATCAACATTGAATATAAAAACATATTGTGCAGCATTCATCATGGCACCTGATATACAATACTAAGAAAACAAAAGACACCTGTTACATTAAAGAAAGCCTCAGTTGCACCAATGAGAAAGAATAACTTTTCTAGGTGGAGCCTTCTCTCGTACCCTGGGATTCTTCTGCACAACCACGCCCTGGGGAAAGCACAGTGGAAGCTCTGGGCGGGGTGAAGAGACGTTTTGGCTGCATTAAGATGAAAAAAGGCAGTGCGAAAGGGGTTCCATCTGGTAAATAGTGTGCACGGTGTAGTTGATGGGGTGGTGGTGGGCAGGGCTGAACAACAGCAGCAGTTTTCAGCAGTGGGTAGATAAGTGGCAAAAAGGGCAGAGATGGAGGGGAGATAGGCAAAAGGGGGGAGTTAAAGAGGAGGCAGGCTCTTACTTAACCATGGCATTGGCCGGGGTCCTCAACTAACAACTGGCAGAATTTAGTTAACAGCAATCAAGATGCTGAGATTGTTGTCACTAAGGAATGCATTCATGAGATGTCATGCTTTAGAACTGTATTGCCTAGTGATGGAAATTCTGGTCCCAATTACTGTAGTTAATGGACAACTATCTTTAGACTTTAGCTGAGGATGCTTTTGAAAGCTACTCCGGAACTGCCATAGGTGCAAAATACTATAGACACTTTGCTTGTGCTAGTCAAGCATGGGCTATAGCAGTGGTTTTGTGGCACAGCCTTGGCTGCCAGTTGAGTTTCCAGGTACTATTCGAAGTGCTGATTTTAAATTGTAAAGCCATTTATTATGCTTTGGCTTCCTGATACCTTCAGGAAACTCTGAAATGTCATTAAGCGGCCAGTCATAAATTGAGGACCACGTATTTATATGTCTTCCTAACAATCAGCCAAAATGGTTCTAATTTTGATAAAAGAAGAATGTAAGGAGAAATTCTATGGAAGTTCAAAACTTCACAACCAGATAATCAAATTCCTCCATTCTCTCTTTGCTCATCATCCTTTGCTTACCTCTGAAAACATGGGCAGTTTTTTGGCAAAATCCACCACACGGGTGATGGCAGGGGTGATGATCTTCGTAAACTCACTGAATGCCTCCAAGTCTACTTTGTCCCCATCAGGCATGGAAGCCATTGGTGACTGACCAATATCTTCAGGCTACGAGTGGGAAAAATAAGTATTAGAAGTCTGCAGAAAACTAACTCAGGAGACCCCATACAACTAGAAATTTATCACCTAACACTGGAAATATAACTGTTATCTGTCAATATCTTTTCCTTGTCTCAACTTTCTTATAAGATGATCTCTTTTATGTTACAATATCCTTTCTACAATTAGCATCAAAATATTACCCTATTAAATACTTTAATAAACATTTTAATTATTATTTGAACATATTTTATTTAAAAATCTTTAAAACCATTAGAAGCAATATAAATGTTTTAGTTTTAAATTGTTTTAAATTTATCCTATTTTTATTTAGTTTTAAATTAAAGTTTGAGCAGATATTACTCTGCTAACACACTGTGCAAATGTAAGAGTTACATTGCTGAAAATAAAAGTATCAGTCCCTCAAGGCTGGGAAGATCAGAATCCATGGTTCTACTCCAATGCACTAGTTTGAGAATGACACCGGTCTGCCTTTGGCTGTTCTGGATCTGAGTGCTTTTGAAAAAGGGATACAGCCTTGGAGAACCTTCAACTGCTTTCCAATGAAAATGTGGGAAGTTCTCCACACTTCATTTCCCAGTCATTTAGTGTACTTGGGAAGACTGTGCTCAAACCATGTGCTGATCAGGCTCAGAAGTCCCCACCTCTTGGTTTTGAATTTCTTTCTTATATGCAAGCAGTTCAAGAATAGGGCCTGTTTAGTTTCATCACATGAACTAAACAGTAATGCTTCTTAATCCATTTTTAGACTGAATTTCAGGGCCACTTCCTATGTTCAGTAAGGAATTGCTGCATACTATAAAGGCTGAGGGAACAGACAGAACAATCTTAACCCCTCAGTCAGATAGCCTATTTCCTCTCCCCACCCCCAAGCCTCACTTTCTTTGACCTCCATGTCCTGACCTGCCCTGACATTAATTGGTTATGGCCAGCAGAGGGCACCCCAAGCCAGCAATTCCTCTCTGCTTAGAAATAGGGGAGGGGAGAGGGGTGGCATAGAGGGGGTTTCCATTCCATCTGTCCTTGATCAAAGCTGAGAGGTCACAGCTGTGTCCATTTGCTCAAGCAAATTAACCCTTCAAAGGCACCTCTGCACTACTAAATCTGCTAAATCAGTATTTTCTAAAATCAGCAACTTTAAGATGTGTAGATTTCAGCTTTCAGAATTCCCCAGCCAATCCAAGGCTTGGGAATTCTGGGAGTGAAGATCATACACTTAAAGTTTGCCAAGGCTGAGAAACACTATGCTAAATTACGGCAGTGTAACTAATCTTAATAAAAATGGTTGAATTCTTGGCTTTATCGTCAAGTTTATTCTGACTGAGCTTAGTATAATTTTTAACATTAGTTGGAGAGGCAAGAGATCTGTACATTTTCAAAAGTAAAACTGCAAATAATTTTAAATGCATATTGTTGTTTTTTCAAGGGCTGGGCATATTGTATGTTTTTATCAACTGTACCGAAATAAAATAATATATTAGCTAGACAATTATATATTAGCTAGACAATTTATGTATGAGCATGAATGAAAAAGAGATTTTAAAAATTACACTCTGTATCTCCAGTCTGAAATTAATTCAAATGAATAATAAATGGAATGAGAAATAGTTTAAGGGTGATACCATGCCAAATGTCTGAGTTTTTAAAAAAACTTTCACAATTTGGAATACATTTATAACATTAAAGGGTACGTGAGTATTCTGATTAATGTGATTTTAGCACAGAACTTAAGATTTTTTGGGGGGTGCAAAATGGTAATTTTTATTGGTACAAAGCTCCACTTTGTAACTTTTACTCATAAATGGGAGAGCTGCAAAGTAGCTACCATATAGCTGAAATGTGTACTTACCAAGTATCTTAATTAGTTACAAGGAATGTGAGTATACCTTGTCCAGATGCAAAATTCTAATTACACAAACTCTAACTATGTATTTGCTTCTTTGTCCAATGGTTCAGGAAGAAAATACAAATACACTTCCAATGCTCGGTTCTCAGCAGTGCTTAGTACAGTGTTTCTCAACTTTGCAACTTGGAAGATGTATAGACTTCAGCTCCCAGACTTATCCAAACAGCATTCTGTGAGTTGAAATCCACACATCTTCAAGTAGTCAAGAATGAGAAACACACTAGGCCCAACAGCAGCACAAAATAGAGACATGTGTTAAATTACATGTATATTTTTTGGTAATCAGACTTGATGCCCAGTAAATTATGCATATATTCACTTATTCTGCTGGACTTACTTTTAATCTATGAAATTCTGGGAAAAGCCTGGGGTAAAGGGACTACAGAAATATATGAACTTTCAAAACAAAAATAGGGGCAGAAAATATTATACGCAATCCTTGCTTAATGACTTTAATTGGGACTGAAAACTGTGGCTAAGTAAAGTGGTCGTTAAGTGAAACATCATGTTACTGCACTGCTTAGTACTGCCTGTTCTAGCAGTCCCAGTTGTGGTTGTTAAGTGAATCACCTGTGATTGTTCAATGAGACATCACGCAATTGCAACTTGCAACCGCTTGCTGGTTTCCCCATTTGCCTATCAAAAGCTGGCTGGGAAGGTCACAAATGGCAATTGTGACTTGCAGGATGCTGCAACTGTTATAAATGCACAAATTGTATTTATATGACCGCAAGGATCATGAGACAGTCATAAGTCACTTTTCCAGTGCAGCTGTAATTTCAAACAATCGCTAAATGGATGATTGTTAAGGAAAAACTACAGGTAATCCAAAATAAAGAACAAAAATACGTAAAATTAAGCATTGTGTACATCAATTCTGACAAACAGAATTGTGTACCCTATTTGCCAATACAATTTACCAGGAATTTCCGCTTCTGTTTCCAATGGCTGCCTTGGGCATTGGTGCTGCAGTGTGCATCCGTAGCAATTCGTATCAGCTCCCATTCTTCTGGGGTTGGCTCTGGCCGGTGCTGAAGGGATTTCAACATTTCCTCTTTGCGCCGTCTCTCCCGGTTCTCTTCAATCAGCTTCCGTTTGGCTACTCTCTTGGAGTCATCCAGCACCACTAGGAGGGTGGTGAAGAATGAAGAGGTATGAGAGGAGGGGGGACTTCACATAGAGCCAATCAGAATTCTGCAACCAATTTGGCCAATTCCAAGGTGCCAAAGGATGGCTTAATTAAAACCTTAGGGAATACTAGGACAGCTCTCATGCTATTCCAAGGACTGAAAATGTAGGGGTTCAAAGATGGTCCCTATGCAATTTTACACACCAAATTATTTCCCTCTTTTGATCCTTCAACGTGCGTCCATTTTGGGGGCACATTTCTTCTCCTCTGCTCCCTGTAACCACTCCCATTCCCATCTCCCCAATTCCCCCCCCCTCCCCAGTTCTCCACAGTGGGCGCAATGCCCTTACAGTCCATAGCCATGCCAACAGCAATGCACTTCTTGAACCGGCAAAGTTGACACTGGTTGCGGGTGATCTTATCGATGACACAGGAACCATCATATTTGCAGGAGTATGTTGGATGCAGGTTTTTCTGAATGGTCCGTCGAAAAAAGCCCTGTAGAACAGAGGACACAGTGAGACCCTGGTAGTCCTTAGAAAGCAGAGCATGTATTCTTTGATTCTCTAACCCTAATCCACTCTCTCTAACCCTTGAACTTCTATACTCCATCAAAGAGGATACAGTCCTGTTGTACATAGTGCTATTGACCTTCCTAACTAAACAGACCTTTACTGATATACTGACAGACATGTAATCATAGAGGATTGAGGTAAAAAAATATCATTTTAGTATTTGGAACAGTAGGTTGCTATCAGTGTGAATTTATGGGTTTCAAATTGTAAGTATTTCTATGGTTCTAAGCCAAGATATAGTCACCTTGAGATATTCTGGTATCGTGGTTTCTTAGGAATGAATACAGGACAGTTTACCAGGAAACCATAGTCTTTCTACTGAATCCTCTAGAGCAGTGTTTCTCAACCTTGACAATTTTAAGGCAAGTGGACTTCAACTCCCAGAATTCCACAGCCAGCGAATTCTGGGAGTTGAAGTCCACTTGCCTTAAAATTGTCAAGGTTGAGAAACACTGCTCTAGAGTTTTCATTTATTTCAATTGAGCCTTCTGAGATAAACTTTCCAAAGGATCACATCTGGGAACTGGTTCTTCTTCTCCCCCATTACCAACCCTTAAAATTTTTCTTAAGCCTACTATTAGCTTTTAAACTTTTTCAGCCCAGGACTAATTCCATAGTTCAATCCAGAGCTGGCTGGCATTTTGCCACAATTGAGTGATTTATGATGCCACTTGAATTTTCTGCCCAAGGCGCTGTGTCTGCTTACAGTTTGTTTGTTTTCTATTTAAGTCTGTGTTTCTTTTACCTTTTGGTTGTTGTTTTTTTAAAGTAAATAAAAAGAAAGCAAAGGTAATGCTTTTTAGCCATATGTCAGGTACAACCTATTTGTGAAACAGCATTATACAGCTGGGAATAATGGCACTATCTTTTGTGCCTTTCTGTGCAAGCAATTTTAATTGTTTTACTTATGAGCTGGTCAGAGTCATGTATATAAGAAGGGCAGGCTATAAATTTACTAACTTAACTCATTCCTCAAAGAGGTTGCTGCAAAATGGTAAGATCAGTCCTATCTGGAGGGTTCTAATTACCAAAAGTAACATCTTGTCAAACCACATGAAGCAGCTCTCATACGATTTTCATAATGTATAAATAAAGAGAGAAAAGTAAAAGGGCAGCTTGCATCAACTGTTAGGATGGCTCTTGAAACAAATAAAAGGGGGGGGGAGACAGGAGGAAGAATGGACTAATAACAAAGAGGGAAATATACTCTGGGTGTATTCCAAGATATATTTATGTTTGTTACAAATTTTATATTTACATATTAAACTTGGGACTGAAACCAGCTTTTATGATAGCACTTTACTCAATCTCCATCCAGAGTCTTTTAATGGCCACTCATCTTTTCCCCATCCCCATTCAAGGAAAAGTAAACACAACTTTGCACCAATCTGAAGTACTACAAGAAATTGTAAAAAAGTTCTAGAAAATGTCTGCGTTTCAGGCATGCAACCAAATTCTTTTATGTGTGCTTAATATTATCTTGCCTCTCTGTATACAAAGTAATTATTTATCAAATTGAAAACCTCTTTTTTTCTGCCACTGTGTTCTGAACTGTGTTTGAACTGAACACCCGTAATCCAGATCCAGTAGTGAATTCACTTGGGGGGAAATAATTAAACGAGGCCAAGAATGAAGATTTAATTTCTCTTATTATAATATCCGCTGCACTTTACATCAAAAGAAATACCTCTGCGGAATTTAAAGACATGCAAACAAGCACACGTTTCATATACATTGTACAATGTCAAAGTAATAACATTAATAAAAACAAGTCAATAAAAAACGCCTAGAAAATCCACATGTGCCCAAGAATCTAAAGACCTAAATTCCAAGTCATATTGTTACTAAGTCCACCACAGATGACACATTGCAGCCCCCAAATGAAAGGCACACACCCCCAATAGCCTCCTGTAGAAAGAATAGTCCTGTTCAGGCATGGCTCCCAATTACCACAAACTAGTTGTTGAGCCCCATGGGCCCGATATTCATGGGCAGGCGGCGACCCGCCTGCCGAACCGCCACCTCCCCGTGCCCTCCTAACCAGCCGGAACCACCACCAGACCTCCCAGCTGACGGGCGCAGGTCCAGGGAGTCGCCAGCTGACGGGCGCAGGAGTTTGGTGCCGCAGCAGCCTCCTGGCTGCCCACTTCCTCAGCTGGAGCTGTTGCCGAGGATTGCAAGCTCATCCGTGGCAGCGCCAGCTGACGGATGCAGGAGTTTGGCGACACAGGGGCCTCCTGGCCACTCACTTCCTCAGCTGGAGCCGTTGCCGAGGCTTGCAGGCTCACTGATGGCAGGCAGCGCATCTGGGGACATTGGGGCCGGTGCCCGCAGTTTGGCACCTCAGCAACGAGAGGCTCCGCAGTGGGAGCGCATCTGCAGACATTGGGGAGACCGAACTGGCACCCCATTTGCGGTGCGGTGGGCACTTTCAACGTGGTGGCACCTCCTGGAGGGGGTGAAGGAACTGTTCGAGGTCTGGACCGATCATAAGAACCTGGAAGTACTGCAGACACCAAGACATCTGTCCCCTAAATACGTCCGATGGGCACAGTACTTCCAGCAGTTCCAGTTCCAGCTCAAGTATGTACCGGGGGGGGGGAGAATTTCCTGGCGGCAGGCAGCACATCCGTGGACGTTGGGGCCGGTGCCTGCAGTCTGGCGCCTTGGCGACTCATTGAGGAGAGACCCCACGGACATTGGGGACAACGCCTGGGGTCCAGCACCTCACCGGCTCAACAAGAAGACTCCCCGCGGCAGCTTGAGGAGGGGCCTCCCCTGCAGGCCATGGTGCGGGACACGGAGCGGTACTGTGGGAGGTAGCAGAACAGGGGGAGGGGTTATCTGCTTCCTGGAAAGCCAGACTCTGAAGGCCTGCCTGTGCACCAGCCGGAATGTGGAAAGGAGGCAACGTCCCGGTTGGCTGCTTTTGAACTCTGCAGGCCAGATGGTGTCTTCTGGGCTGGGGGGTGGGGCTTGCGCACGAAGAGGCTATGTAAAGCGCTGGGAGCAGTTCATTTCCAGCGCTAACCTTTTCCTGCACAGATTAAACAACCGTTTATCAACTGTACCTGCTTGCTGGCTCTTTCCTGGGCACCGAGGACGTCTTTGCGCACAAGCCCCACACCCCCAAGCCACCATCCGGCCTGCAGAGTTCAAAAGCAGCCAACCGGGACATTGCCTCCTTTCCACGTTCCGGATGGAGCACAGGCAGGCCTCCAGAGTCCGGCTTTCCAGGAAGCAGGTAACCCCTCCCCCTGTTCTGCCACCTCCTGCAGCACATGCTGCTCTGTGTCCTGCGCCAAGCCTTGGCAATGGCCCCAGCTGAGGAAGTGGGCGGCCAGGAGGCTGCTGCGGTGCTGAACTCCTGACCTGTCAGCTGGCGGCCCCTCAGACCTGCGCCCGTCAGCTGGGAGGTCTGGCGATGGTTCCAGCGGGTGAGGAGGGCGACGGGGAGGCAGCGGTTTGGCAGGCAGGTCCCTGCCTGCCCATGAATGTCAGGCCCACAGGGTTCAACACTAGTTAATTATAGGAAAATTTCTGTGGACTTGATTCCTCTACAATAGGGGTGTCAAACTGCCAGCCCGCCACCTGGCTGTGTCACGAGGAAACCGCACCCACCCATTGCCAGCAATGGGGAAAAAGCTCCGATACATCCGCGACGTCACGTGACGTTGCGAGTTTAACATGTCTGCTCCACAACATGCATGGTTGTAGAATGCCCCTTTGCATACAGCAAAGACATTCCCTGTCTTTGAAAAAACAACATTATTTTGTCTGCAGAAACCCCCTTATCTAACTGTCTTGTACAATCTTTCATCAGCCACATCTTCCCAATTTCTTTACTGTTTCCTATTATCATTGATTAAGTCAAACCACATAATTTCTTCTTCCTTTCATTTTGGGCATTAAATATTGATTGTAAAATTTTCCCAGACATAATATTTTAATTTTTGGTGCCCTGCATAATTCGAATAATGCTAATTATACATAATCTTAACTGAAGTGTGGTAGCCAGAGTAGTGAATTTGGACTGGGAAGATACAGATTCAAAAACATACCCTTCTTAGTTGCAAAACTCATTAGGGAACTTTCAGCAAATCAGCATCTCTGTGTCTTAATACAGATAGCCCTGCATATATCCTACAAATATGATAAATAACGTCATATTTGCAGATTTGGGGTACAGATAATGGTATTGAGAAAGACTGGCAAATAGGGCAAAGATCAGGCATAATAAATACTAATTAGTACTCTGTAATTGGAGGTCATGAAAATACAATGGATTTAACTTTTTTCCCCAGGCTTCATCCAATCCAGATGTTTTTGTAGCTTTTAAAGACACAATCTCCTTCTCCTTTTCCATTTTTCTAGTCTAATCTCCCCCCCCCAATGCTAGCTCAAAAAGTTTTAATGAATTCTCCTCAATTGCTCCATATATCTTACGTCTGCTTGCCATCTCTAGTTCCTATCACCAAGTGACCAAATAACTCACTCACATTACTTTCTGCAGAAGAAACAGTGTGATGCCATATAAAATGTTTGGGATGATTTACCATTATGCAGCAGAACCATGCACATAATTATTTTTTCTGGAATGAGTTAATTCAAACTGCAAAGAGACCTTCACTTATGAACCAAAATTGGGACCAAAATTTCCATTGCTAAACAAGGCAATTGTTGGGTTACATCTGATGGTATGACATATTTTCACCAATGTTAAGTGAATCACTTCAGATGTTAAATGAATCATTCAGTTGTTAAGCAAAATCCAACTTTCCCCATTAACTGCTTGTTGAAAGCTTCCTGGAAGGTCACAAAGGATCACATGACCCAGGGAAGTTGCAACCATGACAAATACATAGCAGTTGCTAAGTGCCCAAATTTTAATCATGTGACCATGAGGATGTTGCAACAGTCATAAGTGTGAGGACCAGTCATAAGCCACTTTTTTCAGTGCTATTGTAACTTCTAATGGTCATTCAATGTTTGTATGTTGAGGACTACCAGTACTGAGGGTATAGGAATTTTTCACAGGGACGTTGAAGTGTCATATACCATTTCTTGAACTAGCAGAAATTATATTGCCATAGAATTTACTATTGGCAACCTATCCTGACACAGACATGCTGTTAGCAAATGGCACTGATCTTATTTACAGTCTGCAGATATTCAGAACAAGGATGAATTGATA
The DNA here is from genome assembly GCA_034064705.1 of Bothrops alternatus. Taxonomy (NCBI): domain Eukaryota; kingdom Metazoa; phylum Chordata; class Lepidosauria; order Squamata; family Viperidae; genus Bothrops; species Bothrops alternatus. The sequence continues at coordinate 179,708 of JARGCV010000243.1, forward strand.
TCCCAGGCTTTGTTTCCCTCCTCTCCTACCTAATGTCACCAGCTAGTAGGAAAACATCTATTAATCACTCTCAATATAGATAAAGTTGGTCAGGTAAGAAATAAGTTTTGACAAAAGAGTGAACTGCTTGAGTTTTGTGGAAGTGAATTCTAAGTCAGCATGATTATCAACTAAGAATTTAGCTCCATTTGAACACAAGTCTAGCAATATTTTAGAAGAATGCTAAACCTGTATGCAACCCTGTAAAACTTGTATGCAAAAGGACGAAGGGTGACATGACAGCATTGTTCCAATATCTCAAGGGCCGCCACAAAGAAGAAGGGTCAACCTATTTTCCAAAGCACTAGAAGGCAAGGCAAGAAGCTATGGATGGAAACCAATCAAGGAGAAAAGCAACCTAGAACTGAGGAGAAATTTCCTCATAGTTAGAACAATAAACAAGTGCCTTCAGAAGTTGTGGGTGCTCCATCACTGGAGGCTTTTAAGAAGAGACTGGACAACCATTTGTCTGAAATGTCTCCTGTTGAGCAGGGGGTTATACTAGAAGACTTCCAATGTTCCTTCCAATTCTGTTATTCCGCTAACCCAAACAACTGACAGACATTGGATGAATTGCATCATGAAACAGCAAAGAGAAACCTGTTCTGCTTCACCATACAGTTCCCCTCAGGCTGATCCAAGTCTCTGAGCCTGAAATTGGGAACAATCTGGTTTGAAAGAACAAGGACACTCATGCTGCCTGGAGCAGACTGACCTTGGATGACTGCACCAAAGGGCTGGAGAGTAAGAGGCATGCCTGTAACAGCCCAAGTGGCCAAAAGTTCCTAACCCTAGAAGGTCACTTGACTGTCGCACCAATTGAATGGTCACTTTCAGACTGGTAAAAGTATCACAATCTATTGACTGCTTAAAGAGCAAAGTATTACTGTATACTGAGGATGACTTTAAACTGCCTTGGGAATGACTTGAGATTCAGGTGAAAGCAATGTCAGAAGGATATGGGGGGAAAAGGTTGCTGGGCTGTATTGCTGCTGTGATCAGGTGCAGATGTGGAAGGCCCTTGGTTGAGACACACCTTTTCAAGTATTTTTTACCTTGCAGCCTTCACAGGTAATACAGCGGTAGTGGTATCCTGTGGCTTTGTCTCCACATACAACACACTGCTCATCTTTGTCCAAATAGCTAGGGATGTACCCTGTAGGAGAAAGCAGCCAAGAGGTCAAAGCTAGAAAGATGAAACAGCAGCTGCAAGAGGTTAAGACTATTGAAGTAGACTAGAAAGCATTCTTGCCCATCACTCACACTCCATAGAGAAACAGAGCAAGATAGCAATAACTACTCCTTTGTGACTACTTACCAATATCTGTTAGATACATTTGTCCTTTGAACATAAAGTTTATATAAAGTGTTCATTCCCACTATATTTCTTTAAAACTGAACTTTAGGCACCATTTTATAAGTCAGTTCTGGTTCTCTGAGGTTTTTTTTTTACAAAATGAGAACAAAATCACTTAAAGCTCAACATAACATCGGTTCTCTTAAGAAGGACAAGTAGCTAAACTTGCTATTCTGCAGTGCCTTAGAAGAATGTCAGGATGCAAAATTCCCTTTGCTTTGTTGACAGCAGGCAGAAGGTGGAGGCTTAGAACTCCATGACCCATCTTCCCTCAGAATAGAGTCTACAAGACTGTTCAAGTCCTGCTTCCTGGCTGAGTGACAGGAGGCAGTGGCAAAGCCTGGCTTGCTTGCTCCAAGTCTTTCTGAAATACGTTTCCCCTCCCCAAAGCTTTCTGAAATACTGATAAAGAGCAGAGGAAAGCGTAACTAACATGTATGTCCATAAGAGGCCCTTTGTCTCTAGGCAAGGAGAGGAAAGCAGCAGGCATGATCATCCCTGCTAATTACCCCACTCCCTTTGTATAACCTTGACTTTTCCCATCAATACGAAATAACAATGTCCTCTCCTAGCTGTGCTCTTCCAATCCGTACTCACCCACTCCCACTCTCTACTATTGTGGCAAAAGGAACTGTTCTTCCTGTGGCTGTAATAAGGAACTAGGCAGGGAAATCACAGAAAGACAGACTATACAGCCTTGCTATAAAAGCTGGCATCTTTTTTCATTGCCTGAGAAATAGCCAATAACAAATTACCTTTCACCATCCAAACTGCCTTTTTGGCTTGCTTGACCTATCATCTCTACATCTCTTTTACCTATATTTATTCTTAATACCAACAGCTACAGAACCTATCTTGACTTTGGCTGAGAATGTTTCCCATTCAGTTCTGGGCTCAACCAGTTTGGCTTTAAGGATGTGCAACCTTTTTGGGTTGGCAGGCAATGCTCAGTGCTCCTTCCTCAGGCAATGGCTTCCCACCACTGTACCTTATGATCCTTTTTCCAGCCCTTTTGGCTTCTTTACTTGTTGTATCTGCTCTCCTATCTTTCTCTGCCTGCTTCCTTTCTCTCCCTCTGTTTTCCCTATTTCCCCTGAGGCCCCTTCTCTGAAATTAAAGTGGGGAAGGGTTAAAGAATGCATAGATAGCTGCAGGATGTTTTCTTAATAGAGCTCCATGTTTTACTCAGCATATACAAAAGGTTCAAGGACGCATGCATGTCTTGAAACTTTGTGTGTGGGCGCACAACTCAACTCTGATTATGTGGGTCTTTGTTGAAAAGAAACTTCATGCTCTTCTCAAACGAGCATGCTATTAATATCTATTACGTGTTTACTGCTATATGAATGAACTTCTTTGATTCCTAGAAATGGCTGAGAGCTGATTCTCACATTACATTTTCCATATTGGATATCCCTTAGTATATAAAATACATACTTCCCAACTAACCACCACCACCACCTATAGAGCACATGTAGATGTCACACAAATATGCCTCTTTTTTTTTTTTTACAGTGGAACTACTGCCAATTCAAAATGCCTAATGAACATATTCCTAGGGAAATACTTGGCAGTTTGTATTTTTCCAATACACAGATATACACATTCCCATTGACAAAACTGAATCAAATACTGAAAATTGTGTGTATTGGGCAGAAGGGGGGGCTGATAACGAACAGCATAATAAAAACAAATTTGCATTAGCAAACTTGTAGAAACAATATACTGAATCAATTTTAGGTGTAATAAAATATATTTAATAGACTTTCAAAATGGCTGTGTAATTATATAGGGCAGTGATGGCGAACCTTTTAGAGACCAAGTGCCCAAACTGCAACTCCAAACCCACTTATTTATCGCAAAGTGCCAGGGCCCCATCAGCATTGTAATGCCCTCGGGGGTGGGGGGCCGTGGCCACTGGGTGGGTGTGGTTGCGGTGGTCACGGCAGACTGAGTGGGCATGGCCGGAGTGGGCATGGCCACCTTGATGTTGCTCATGGGGGGATGCCTGTGGGGGCTGGGCAGAATTGGGGGAGATCCAGGGGGTCTCTGGTGGGTGGGGCAGTGGGCAGGAGGCTCATCCTGTGGGGTGAGGCAGGGGGTAGGCGGAGGTGCCATTGCTACGGGGCAAGGTAAGGCAGGGGTGACTGCTGCCTGACACCATCAGCCACCACACACAGAGGCCAGTGAGCACATGGTGGCATCTATCACCTCTACTCAAGCTTGCTAGCCAGCTGCTTCGCCTCCTTTGTGCTGGATGGGGCTGCTGCTCCTGGCGCCAGCAGTGGCCTAATGGACCTGAGCGAGCTGGCGGCGTCAGGTGTGCCCAGAGAGGGCTCTGAGTGCTGCCTCTGGCACACATGCCATAGGTTCGCCATCACTGGTATAGAATATCATATCTTGGCAAATATATTGTTTTATTAATAAAAAACATCATTTTTCATCTTGGGTGTTTATAATTTCCCAATGACAAAGAATACATAATTTAGTAAGTAAATTGATCTAAGTACTTCCAAATGAAAAGTGCTTAGATCAGCATGCTGGCTGGGGAATTCTAGGAGTTGAAGTCTACACCTCTTAAATTTGCCAAGTTTGAAAAACACAGCTTACTGACAGCTGTTACATGAAGTGATTCTACTAGTCTATATTGTTGATATTGATCAAAAAGACTTTCTATGGCTTAAGTAAGGATCTCTGTGTGGATATGCCAGAAACAAAGAATGAAGCCTTTCACAGGCAAACTGTGCTCTGCTATGGACCTACAGCCCTAAAAAAACAGTTCTGGCAAACTTTTCTCCAAGTTTTGGTATTTTGGTATTAAGACAATAACTTTCAGGAAAAGAAGAAATTCCATTTTCTGTTCTGGCCCACAGAGAACTTTCTAAATCTCTGGAATGCATAAAAGCAATAAAATCTTATGGAAGTCTTCCCAGATAGACTGAGAATCATTCGTAATAGCTTTTTTTAAAGGGCTAATTACACAGGAAAACACAATGATCCTGTATTTATAACGGATGGCTTGAAAGATGCCTTCCTACAAAAGGGGTCGATCTTGTAAGGCAGCAGCACAAGTAAGTGCATGTAGTCCTCAACATATAATCATTCATTAGACCATTCAAAGTTACAGTGGCGCTGAAAAAGGTGATCTGGGACGACCCCTTGCCTTTATGGCCAGCTCAGGAACTGCAGACACATTATCAAAATTTGGGCACTTGGCAACCAGCATGTATTTAAGACAGTCACACTGTCTGGGGTATGTTTAATAGCCCTTTGCGACCTTCCAAAATGGCGTCTAACAAGCAAAATCAATGGGGGAAACTGAATTCTCTTAACAGCCCCAGGATTCACTTAACAACTGCAGTAATTCTCTTAACAACCATGGGAAAAAGATCACAAAATCGGGCACAATTCATTTAACAAGTGCCTTGCTTAACAATGGAAATTCTGGTCCCAATTCTGGTCATAGGTCGAGGACTACCTATATTTGCATTTGCTGATTGAGCAGAAGCTATGATGTCACTAATGTAGCCTCTACAAAACAGAACGAGAAAGTCCCGAGCAGATTGTTTTCCAACTTTAAAGAAACTTTTGGCAAGTCTTTTTTTTTTTTAAGTGAAAAGTGACTTGGGGAATAAGTTTTTAATACTTGAGAATACATAAGACAGCTTTCTTCAAGCCTGGGACAAAAATGGGAGCTGAACCCAAGAGGAGGAAGATGTGATGGATATGTCCACCACCTTGAATTATTTGTAAATATAATAAAGCTAGGATACAGATAAACAAACATACAAACCTATGTAATTCTCCAAAAGCATATATAAATATTAAAATACAATGATTACAAAGCAACAGGTGCAAGCTTTCTCCCTGTTATCCATAAGCAGCTCCAAAAACTATTTTACGTTTAGCTGAATTTATTTATAAACTTCCCCACAATCAGCAATTCTGCCTTATCACAGTTTCTGATCAAAGAGAAGTTTGCAAGTACAACTGAAAGCACGTTTTAGGTGCATCTTTATGCCATCAAATATATATATATATGTACACTGTGAAAACAGGCAGATGCTGGAACATCCACAAAAGAAAGATTTATCACATCTTCTGCTCTAATTGTTTTATTTTAAGTATTTTAAAAAGACTGTGGTCATATGTAATTCTGCTTAGCATTTTAAGCTGCATCCAATCAGATACATGTAATTTAGCACATTACATCCAAAAACTCCTCACTCCAGCATGACTGACTGTTTAGGGCAAGTGGCATAAGTGATATTATGAATATCATGATGTCATCATGCAAATAACACAATAGAAAACTCTACTTAATCTGAATGATGGTTCAGTGGTTGAAGATGCTGAGCTTAACAGCCGGAAAGCTGACAGCCCAGGTTGCAGACCTGAGCTCTGCACAATGGGGATTATTTGTTCCAGTTCCTGCTCACCTAGCAGTTCAAAAGCATGCAAATGCAAGTAGATAAATAGGTACCACTTTGGTGGGAAGGTAATAGCCTTCCGGGAGACTTTGGCACATAGCCATGTTGGCCAGCTGACCACAGAAAATGTTTTTGGACAACACTGGCTCCCTCGATCAAGAAACAGAGATGAACACTGTGCCCTTTAGTCTGACATGACTGAAAGAGAAACCTTTGCCTTTACACTCATTCATTCTTCTATTATTTTTTTTTTGGGGGGGGGGAGAGAAATGGAAGTGAAAGGTGGTTTAGTCATTATCTGAAATATCTGGAATCCACTGGAGTTGGACAGTCAATAAATTTAAATAAGCAAATAATTTTATGACTGGTTCAAATTTTACCTCTTGTACCTTTCCTAACTCCACAACTCGTAACATAGTTAGGCTGCAAAGTTACCAGTAATTTTTAAAAATCTTAAATAATGATTTTTCAGAGGAGTTTGGGGCAATTTGGAAGGACCTCATTTTGTTCTCCAGGTGCTTCTTACTTCTAACAAAATTGGCATACACACCCACATAGTTTTTTTCATATGTTTGTTTAAAGTAGGACTGCAGCAATCCTAAATTTCACAGCCATAACTCTTTGGCTTGCACAGAATTGGTACGCTTTCATTACTTCAATTACATCTTATCTACAGGACAGTTGGAGGGTATAGCTTGAGCACCATAGTCAATCACTGTGTTTGGAGATGAGTTTTGGCTTTAGCAGCAAATTCTGCTTTGTGCTTCCACCTACTCCACAACTCCAGAACTTGGCCCAAAATTGACGAAGTTTTAGTCAACGAAATTACAAAATACAGATGACTGAAAACAAAAATGCCTGCCGACAGAAATCTAGCACACCAGGATGAACAGTTCTAGTTTAGCCCCTTTGTTATATTTTTTTATTTGGAAGGAATGTCTAAACATGTGAAAGTATGACTCTTTAACCTGCTTCTGAAGCACTGCAATCCATTCTACAGGCTTAACATTCTGTTATTTCATTTTATTAGGTTTAATATGTTCTTAGTTACTGAATGTTTTGCATACTATGAGAGATGCAAATAAATAACATTGCATCTGTCATTTTAAAAAAAAGATAATGAAAGCAAAGAATGATGGCTATTATTGAAACATGGAAGGAGGAGTAAAACTGAAAAGTGAACCATGATTTGACTTTCAGACACAGTGCCTATCTGCTATGTATTGTGGAAGTTAGGTTCACATCAGAAATTAATGTTCCAGTAGAGTCCATATATATTAATTGAAGATTTGATTTGAAGATTATTAACAACTGAACAATCAAGAAAAATGTCAAAGATTATAATCATATAGACACATTTCAAGAATTCTTTTTGAAAATCACCCCTTGCATATTTTGCAAACACAGATAAAAGATATTGTTTTAATCTGGTAAATTAAAGCAGGCTTCCAAGGGCAAGAGTATGGTCTTGCATGTCAAATAAAGCAGATTGTTCTCATTTAGTGATGTAAATGATATGTGAGAAAGACATTGGGAGACCAGGCCAAGAGATACTGCTTAGGGAGCAGTCAGATAAGAGAGAAGCAATAAGCTCAGATGAGACTTCTTGGGCTGTAAAGAAGATGGTAGGAAATTTACACTTCCAGACTTGCAAGGTTTTGTTAGCTTTACACTAAAGTAGAATTAGTTCATCTAGTCCTGTTTCCTTTCAGGACTATCTAGTAAGACTGAAAAATGATCACAATCAAGACTGGCAACTCAGTTGTTAAACGAAGCAGTCACACTGCAACAGTGTTATGATCTCAATTCAGATTTTCTTTGCTTTACAGACATGTGGAGGTCATAAATGCGAAGAGTGGTAGCAAAATTATGGTTTAATCATCACTGTAACCGCAAATGATTGCTAAATGAGGCAGCTGCTAAACGAGAATTATCTGTAAATAAAAAAGACATGCACAGTCCCTAAGACAGCCTCAAACTAATGGGAGTTAACTATATGTTCCACACATCCTCCCCCAAGCAAAGCTTCCAGCCATGCTGTTGAGGGATTATGAAAATTGGAGGCCAATGTATCTGGATCAAGATAAAAGAGAGTACCATACAATACTCATAAAAATAATGGTGTTATATGTTATGATTTATTTTCTAATCACAAACTTTCCATAATAATAAAGTTTCTATGTGCTGTAGATATATTAAAAGTCAGGATAATCTCTGCCTGCAGTTTTGAAAGCTGATGAACATAAAACAAAAAGAATGAGGAAAAAACTAAAATAGAGCAAGACAGCAGTTCTCTTCTGGCTGAGGAATGAAGTCCGGTTGGTCTTAGTCTTGCTATAGCCTCCTTTTGACCCTAAGTCTCCTCACAGATGAAAGAAGCCAGATCTGCTTCCTTTCTGCTGTCCCCTGGCAGATACATTATGAACTTAAACCCAATACTTATTCTCTGTAGAAAAATCTGGGAAGAATTTTCTAAAGAGGAAACTAACCACAACTTGCCAGATTCTTGGAGGAAATGAAAGAAAACCAAGAACCTTTTTAGTGCAGATATAGGGGCTCTCTGCCTCTTTTCCTAGCCTTGTGGTATGCTTCGTTTTATACAGATCATTCTTTAACTGTATGCACAGTAACGTCTTTCCATTTAGGTAAAAGGCAACAAAGCTGCTAAAACCTTATGAAAAGAGTTTTCTTCAATGTGGTTTATCCAAAGGACGAATGTATATGAATGCGAAATAATACCATCTACTTTTTTATTTTTATGAGAAAAGAATGAAAAATGTTATTTCTAATTTGTATTTCACATGGACACACCTCTTCAGATCTGTAAAAATGGAAGTAAATATGTTCCCCAGCTGACTAGAGAATTCTGGGAGTTGAAAAGTTACTAAGATTGGAAATTCTGGTTTATATTCTTTGTTTAGCCTCTATTTAAAAACAAATCAAATAAACACTGCTGATGGGTGGATTAATGTAAAATTATTGCCATGCTGCTGCATCACTTTAAAAAACTCTCAAGAATTAAAATTAAGAGTTTTGAACAGTATATTTTAATAAGAGGGAAAATGAACAAATGTTGACCATGGCCAGGTCTTGAGGGGTGGAGGAAGAGATTGACTAAACGGGGATAGAAAAAAAAAATCACACAAGGGGGAAAGATGTAGTCTGGCATTCTTTTGCATTCACCAGTCCACATATGATTCCCTCTTGCCCCATGACCCACTGTGGCCTCACCTTTAGAATCCCGCCCCCAGCTCTTTAGTGGTTTATCTTCCTATTGCAGGCTCTGCTATTTGACATTCGATATCCTGAGCTGCCCCATGACTGCCTTTTCTGGACTAGTGAAAAACGTTAAAAAACAACAACACCCCCCCCCAATAGGCTCAAGTCAAAGTTGGATACATTCTGGGGATATTGTTTTATTTAAATTTGTCAAAGCAGGTTTCCCCCATCTCCTTTAATTTCTTCTATCTTTCCAATCCTCTGGAATATCAACCCTGTGTTATATAAGTGTAGTAATAACTTTGAGAGCCAGTTTGGTCAAATGATTAAGGCATCAAGTTAGAATCCAGGAACTCTGATATCTAATCCCGCCTTAGGCATGAAAACTGGTTGGGTGGCTTTGGGCCCTTCACTCTCAGCCCAATTTACCTCACAAGGTTGTTGTGGGGAAAATAAAGTGAAATAAGGAGTATTAGATATGTTCACTGCCTTAGTTATTTATAAAAATAATAAAGGCATGATATAAATAAATACATAAACAAACAATAAATACATTTTTAAGAAAACTCAGTTGGAATAATTAATAATGTGATCTAAGAGGAATTTCCAAAGAAATACATGCTTGAGTACAAGATAGGAAGCTAACAGAGATCCTGTCCCCTTAAATCTTTATGGAGCTTTGCAAATCTCCATAAAAAGGCTTACAAATGGTAATGCCAGACCTTCCAAATTTGTAACTGACAAAGCCAAACAGACCTGTGGCTATCAGCTGGATATGGCATTATATGATTTTCCTGCCTGCTTAGGACAGTGGAAAAACAGAACGATCCTGCTGTAGTTATTACAAAGTGCTATCATCTTTGGATGGATCGTTTTACTACCAAGTAAAAGTTCTGTTCTTACAGCAAGGGAAAGAATCCTAAAAAGTGAGTCACTTCCTCAGTGGCAGGACTACAAGGAAATGTACTGTCTTCTAGTATCACAGAAGAGATAAGCACATTGATCTCAAAAATTCTGAGCACTGGCACACTTGGAAGAGATGCTTACCTGACATATTGCTTTTCACCGAACATTGGCTGCTTTTTCTTTTACGTTTCCCATCCGGCCACCTTCAGAGAAGAGAAAAAGGAGAGAATCTGTCAGAAATATGGAGTTTTGCGCATTCAATTTATCTTTCTTGCTCATCTGCTCAAACCTTATCCCCTGCCTCAAAACGTTCCCAAATCACCAGAGCTCAGCTCACCCTTTTTCTTCATGGTGCAGCATTTCCATTATCCTATACTCTTTAAGAAATCAGGAGGTGTGAGCAGTACAAGGGGACTTATCTGAGAAGAACAGAAGTGATAAAGAGGTTGGGAAGATGTTTTAATGCACATATGCATGGTTAACCCCCTCTAGGGCCAAGATTCCCATGCTACCTTCACACAAGTAAGAGTCCTGCTACACTGTTCTTACCTCAAGCTAGAATGGACTATATGCAGGAGATGGGAAAAAAAAGGGAAGTTAAATTATCAGAAAGCGCTTAAAAGAAGCTAACCCAACCCAATCTAAGGTCTTACTTCTTGCACTGAGATCTATGGCTGCCCTAAAAAGAAGTGAGAGGTTGTCATGATAGCATTACACTTGCCCAAGAAGGGTGATTGTTCCATTTAATTTTGTGACAACTTTTTAGTATAGGTTAGGACTTAATGACATAACCTATCCAAAGTTAACTGGCCTAGTTGAAATCTTCTGCCTTAAGATAATATCTTGCTGGAGTAAGAAAATGTGATAGAAAGAAAGGTGTAAAGTTACAAGAATCCTTTTGGCAGCTGAACCATAGGTGTCTATGAAAGAGAGGAAGAAAAATTCATGAATCATTGGAAATTCCTGCTACTACAAAAAAATAAGAGTCCCAATTCAGCTAATATTTACAACTATACCCAATATTTTGTGTACATGTATTTCATTTGCATTATTAAACTTGGATGGTATACTTTATTAATTTGAAAAGAAGATTCAAATTACAGTATTTGGGGAAAAGCCTAATTAAAGATTGTTATAAATTGCCAGAAATATATATATATATTTAAGAAAAGAATAGATGATTTATTGATTACTGACCTAAACTCTAAGGAATAATCAAGGAAAATTTATCAAAACTGTCTATTACCCACTTGTCTGAAATTAAATTAATTACCAAAAACCCTATGAAACTTTAAATGTTTCAGTAATTTGAGTACAGCATAGTATGCAGCATCTGAGAATATTCTTTTTCTAGTCAAAATATCTGAGAAATTGTTTTCAGAGAAAAAAATCTTTAAAATAAATGTTAGACATTTCTGATAATAATTCTTCCAAAGATTTCAGAAACAGCTGAAAAAAATGATCTTGCATGTATAATTTATATGCATGTATGACTGAGATAAAAATTTTATGTAGGTAGAATATTCTTAGAAAAAATGATTTTTTAATTAAAATATAAACTATATTTCTCTGCAAAATACGTACAGATACTCCTTATTTATAACCACTCATTTAGCAGTTATTTGAAGTTACAACAGCACTGAAAAAAGTAACTAATTGCCATTTACAACAGTTGCACAGCATCTTTACATGTTTAAAATTTGGATAAGTGACATGTGTATACGAAGGCTGCATCATCCCAGGCATGTGATTGCCATTTGCAACAGTTCCAGCTGACTTCCAACAAGTAAAGTCAAATGGGAGAATCTGAATTCATTTAAGGACCAAATTTGATTGACTTAACAACTGCAATGATTCACTTAAATGTGAGAAAAAAGGCCCTAAAACCGGGTGTGACTCACTTAACAACTGCCTTGCTTAGAAATGGCAATTCTAGTCCCAACTGAGGTAAAAAAATCAAGAACTATCTGTACATAGGAACACCTACATGCCCATAATCCAGTGAAAATCTGGCTTTTAATTATTTCAAATTATAGACCTTATGCACTTTTTCCTAATATTCCACCAAAGAAACTGAATATTCTTAGCACTATTAGAGAAGGGGCAGAATTTATAGCTTCCATTGTAGAGAATTTAGTATTTTGAACAATTAGTATGGTATAGCAGGTTAAGATGTTAGACTAATCAGACTGAAATCTGCTATCGGCCAAGGAAGTTCCCTTTGTATCTTGAGTTAGTAGCTCTCTTCCAAACCAATTTATCTCACTGAGTTGATATAAAGATAAAATGAAGGCATAGGATATAAGCTGCCTTGAATTCCTTGGGGAAAGACATTATGAAGCAAAGTAAATACATGAATTTCTCGTACTAGATTGAGCTATATGAACCTAGAGAGCCAGTTTGGTGTATGATTAAGGCATTACGCTAAAAATTGGGAGACTGGGAGTTCTAGTCCCCTCTTGGACATGAAGCCAGCTGGGTGACCTGGGGTCAGCCATTTTTTCTTAGCCCAAAAAAACAGGAAATTGTAAACCACTTCTGAAAAACCTTGCAAAGAAAAGTGCAGGGACTTGTCCATTCTTTTAGAATTGAACACAATTGTACAAAAGAAAAAAAATGAACTTATCCAGCTGTGTTCATAATTACATCAGTTTAGCCCCTAATATCACTCTCTCCCCATCTTAGTTTCAAGATGATTGTGAGCAAGAGAGGAAATTATTTTCCAGAAGAAGAAGGCTACAAAGATTAAGCCTGAATGCCATCTAAAATGCAGCAGAGTTGACTAAGACAAAGAATTTCAAGGTTCATCCACTATATAAGATATATTCTTTGCAATATGTGATCTTGTGGACAGTTCTGTTGAGTAATTTGTTGCCCCACTGAAAAAAGCAATCCAGGTATTTAATGGGACTGTCCCAAGAGGCCTCCCTCTTGATGTTTATTGAGAACCTTCAGAAGAGGCAGCAGCAAAAGAGACTTCTTAATGTGCTAGAGGAGAAAAATACCATAAATATTCAAGTCTAATTCTATGCTGAAGCAGTAATTGAGATGAAGCATTGCTATTTCTCCCTTATAGTACTGGCAGGCTTGTCAGCTAGCAGCTTAGTTAAGAGTGGAAGCAGCAGGTAAATCTCCCATTGTGAGTAGTTAGCATAGCATTCTGCTAATGGTCACTCCAATTTGCAAAGGATTGACTTTTTTATGGGGAGGGTCTATTATAGGGATACAGGTAATATCTTGCCTAGACTCTGAGGTAAAAAGGTATGAAGTTTTCCTAGCTATCTCTGGACATCTGTGGTCTTGATCCTTGCTTCTTGATTCTTGATTCTTTAAGGAATCTGAGAGGTATGATGAATTGGAATGAAAGGTAGTTAACATGTTTGTTAGGAAAAAATAGATGCTATTGGTTTTGTGGTATACCCTGCCTGAAAAGATCCTTTTTGAAGCTCTTTGTATGGGACAACTATGGCTCTGTATCTAATCTCCAATTCTTGGGTGTGATTAGGAGATTGTAGTCAGGGTACAGCTACAGAACACCTTAGATCAGTGGTGGCGAACCTATGGCACGTGTGCCGGAGGTGGCACTTGGAGCCCTCTCTGTGGGCACAAATGCTGTTGGCCCCAGCCCCGCCTCCCCCTGCAACCCCTTCCTCACCAGCAGCCTGCCTGGAGGAGGCTCCCCCAGGTGCGGCCCACGCAGAGCAGCACAGCCAAACACATGGCAGCTGGGCAGCAGGGGCAAGACTCCGCCCTTGCGCTCCATCATGTGTAGATGATGCTGCAGGGTACAGGCGGAGGGTGTGGCCACCATGGCGCTGCAAGGCTGATTGGGCGATCTGTGGTGAGTGGCCCTGTGGGGGGCGGAGCGGGGGGCGGGCTAGGGGGTGGGGCGGTTTTTGGGCACTTGATCTCAAAAAGGTTTGCCATGAGTGCCTTAGATGAACCAGATTATTTGGATCATTTTCACTTAAGATTCAAGCTTGGATATGCCATCTTCAGTTGTCCTCTGGATAACCTTTAATGGGATTTGAGAAACCTGCCCATCACAGTGTTTTTGGATTTCTCAACAGCCCTCAATAGCATTAGCCTGGGATCCTTCTTGACATTGGCAGGAAGGGATTCAGAATTGGAACACTCATTCAATGACCATTTAAATTTATGGTGGTGTTGACCAAGGAGGACTTATGATGGGTTCTCATATTGCAGCTCTCACAGCATCCCATAATCACATGGGGTGCTTAGCAACTGGCTTGCAGTTATAAATCACAGTCTTCCCCAGCCACACAATTCCCGTTTGTGACCTTCACTGCTGGTTTCTGATGAGCAAAGTCAAGGGGGAAACCAGCAGGAGATTATAAATGGTAATCACTTGACTGGGGGATACTGTGATTGCTCAGAATTTGCCTGATGACAGAAACTGGGATTGCTGCAACTGCTATCATAAATTGGTGCAATTATGTGATATCACACCTTATAACCATGTTGCTTAGCAAATGAGTTTACAGTTCCAATTACCATTGTTAAGTAAGGACTACCTATACTTCTGCTCTTTTTCTTCAATGCAGTTCCACTCAAGAGATGGGGGATGAGAGAACGGCCGAGGCCGAGGGAGTTGCTCTCTATGGAACGTTGCAAGGCTCAGTCTCTCTCCTTTACTTTTTTATATTTACATCAGGGGTTCTCAACCTTGGCAACTTTAAGACTTGTGGACTTCAACTCCCAGAATTCCTCAGCCAGCAAAGCTGGCTGAGGAATTCTGGGAGTTGAAGTCCACAAGTCTTAAAGTTGCCAAGGTTGAGAACCCCTGATTTACATGAAGCTGCTGGGAAGTTTGTTGCACAAAAAGCAAAAGACATTTTATTGAACTCTTGGCCTAGTGTCTGAAGGCTGTGAAGGACCTGGGTAGGGTTCGCATTTTTTTTCACTGAGCGATATCTTCAGAATTGCCATTTGACAGGGCAGCGCCACTTCTGAAAGAGCATTGCCCTATATGGCAATGGGCCAGGATACTTGCGGGACTGTCTTCTGCCTCATAAATCCCAGCGACCGGTTAGGGCACATAGGGTTGGCCTCCTACAGATCCCGTCTGTTACACAATGCCGTTTGGCGGGACCTAGGGCTAGGGCCTTCTCTGTTGCTGCCCCAGCCCTCTGGAATCAACTTCCCTCAGAGGTTCGTACTGCTCCCTCCCTCCTAGCTTTCCGAAAACTTTTAAAAACACATCTATGCAGACAGGCTTGGGGCTTGTGAGTTGCGCTCTGCCCCTGGGCCTTTGATTGGGACTGTATGTCGTATGAGTGGGTATAGTTTTATTGTTTTTTATATTGTATATTATTATTTTAACTAATTTATATTTTGTACTTGTATTATTTGCTGTGAACCGCCCTGAGTCTGAGAAGAAGGGCGGCATATAAGTCAAAATAAAGTAAAGTAAAGTAAAGTAAAGGTCTATATCTCTGGGATCCTTCTGAACCTGCAGCTATTGCTTGATGGTCAGATGGAAGCTGGAGCCAGGGGACCTTTGTGCAGCAATGGCTGGTACACAAGGTGCAGACTTAACTGAAGCAAAAGACCTCCTGATGGTTAATTTATCACTTGTCTGGATTACTACAATGTGCTTAACATGGGGCTGCCTTTGAAAAACACTCAGAAATTTAAATTGCTCCAGAATGCAGCAATCCAGGTATTGGTTGCTACAGGCCAATAATTTATTTTTATTTATTTGGATTTGTATGCCGCTCCTCTCCGAAGACTCGGAGCGGCTCACAACATATATATATATAAACAATTGCAACAAATCCGAACAACATTAAAAATACAAACCCCATACCCATACATACTCATCAATCACACCACAATCAACAATCATGCCCAGGCCTGCCGGCAGAGGTAGGTTTTTAAATTCTTTCGGAAGGCCAGGAGGGTCGGAGAAACGCGGACTTCAAGAGGTAGTTGGTTCCAGAGGGTGGGCGCCGCAACAGAGAAAGCCCTCCCCCTAGGGCCCGCCAGACGACATTGTTTCGTTGACGGGACCTGGAGGAGGCCGACCCTGTATGCTCTCACCGGTCGTAGAGAAGTATGTGGCAGAAGGCGGTCCTGTAAGTATCCTGGTCCCAAGCCATGAAGTGCTTTATAGGTAATAACCAACACCTTGAATTGGGCTTGGAGACCAATAGGCAACCAATGCAGCGTGCGGAGAGTTGATGAAATGTGGGCACAATGAGGAAGACCCACAACTGCTCGCGCAGCTGCATTTTGCACTAATTGTAGTCTCCGAACACTCTTCAAGGGTAGCCCCATGTAGAGAGCATTGCAGTAGTCAATCCTCGAGGTGACAAGGGCATGTGTGACTGTGAGGAGTGACTCCCGATCCAAGTAAGGACGCAACTGGTGCACCAGGCGAACCTGGGCAAATGCCCCCCTCGCCACTGCCGACAAATGATGATCCAATGTCAGCTGTGGATCGAGGAGGACTCCCAAGTTGCGAACCTTCTCTGAGGGGTTTATAGATTCACCCCCCAGGGTAATCGAAGGACAGATAGAAGTGTCCTTGGGAGGCATCACCCACAGCCACTCTGTCTTATCGGGGTTGAGCCTTAATCTGTTAACACCCATCCAAACCCTCACAGCCTCCAGACACCGGCACATCACCTCAACCGCTTCACTGATATGGCCAGGAGTGGAAATGTACAGCTGAGTATCATCAGCGTACTGATGGTATCTCACTCCGTGGCAGTGGATGATCTCACCCAGTGGCTTCATGTAAATGTTAAAAAGTAGGGGGGAGAGAACCGACCCCTGAGGCACCCCACATGGGAGTAACCTAGAGGTGGACCTTCGATCCCCCACAAACACCGACTGCGACCGACCAGTGAGATAGGAGAACCACCGCAATACGGTGTCCCCCACTCCCAATCCCTCCAGCCGGCGCAGGATACCGTGGTCAATGGTATCGAACGCCGCTGAGAGGTCAAGAAGCACCAGGACAGAGGACTGGCCTCTATCCCGGGCTCACCAGAGATCATCCATCTGAGCGACCAAAGCAGTTTTGGTGCTGTAGCCGGGCCTGAACCCCGACTGCAGAGGGCCCAGATAATCGGCTTCCTCCAGAGACCACTAGAGCTGATGCGCCACCACCTTCTCGACAACCTTCCCCACAAAGGGAAGGTTGGAGACCGGACGATAGTTGGTCAAAATTTCTGGATCCAGGCAAGGCTTCTTGAGGAGGGGGCGCACAAGTGCCTCCTTTAAGGGAGCCGGAAAGGACCCCTCCCTCAAAAAAGCGTTGACAATCTCCTGGATCCAGGTACGTGTCACCACCCTACTGGCCGAAACCAGCCAGGAGGGACACGGGTCCAACAAACAGGTGGCAGAACATACAGATCCAATGGCCCTGTCCACTTCCTCAGGCGTAACAGCCTCAAACTCTCCCCAGATGACCGGACAAGAACATGCCCCTGTCCCCTCAACTGAATCATTATCAGTCGACTCTGCTACACAATTGGAGTCTAGGTCAGCCCGGATCTGAGCCACTTTGTCTGCGAAAGTTATTAAAGTCCTCGGCACTACCCTGCAAGGGGGGCCCCGGACCCCTTGGGTTAATAAGGGATTGGGTCACCCCAAACAGGGCGGCCGGACGAGATTCCGCAGACGCGATCAAAGCTGAAAGATACAAAGATCTTGCCGCCTTAATCGCCTTCAGATAGGCTTTAATAAATAAGCTCAATCTGGTTCGGTCAGATCCGGACTTTGTCTCCATCGCTTCTCTAGATGTCTCTTATGGCGCTTCATCCCCCTGAGCCCCTCAGTAAACCAAGGAGACCTCCTGGGGCCAGCACCACGGAGAGGTCGCAAAGGCGCAATCCGGTCAATAGCCCCCTTCGCGTCCGTATTCCATGCCGCTACCAGGGACTCCGCCGGACTGTGAATGAGGGAGCTCGGTAATTCCCCAAGCGCCGTCTGAAAGCCAACTGGATCCATCAGGCGTCTGGGGCGGAACCACCTAATCAGTTCCGCCTCCCTGCGGGGAAGGATTGGGGCCGTAAAATTCAGTCGAAGCAGAAAATGATCAGTCCATGACAAAGGCATGATATCTAAGCCCCTTAAAACCAGATCATTACCCAACTGCTCCGAAAGGAAAATCATATCCGGGGCGTGTCCACCCTCATGCGTCGGGCCCTGCACTACTTGGGTCAGGTCCATGGTTGTCATGGTGGCCATGAACTCCTGTGCCAATCCCGAGGATTCGCCAAGCGACGGCAGATTGAAGTCCCCCAGGACTATAAGCCTGGGGAACTCCACCGCCAGCCCAGCAACCTCCTCGAGTAGCACAGGCAGGGCTGATGCCACGCAGCTGGGAGGCAGGTACGTAAGCAATAAGCCCACCTGGACCCCTAGGTCCAGCGTCATAAGGATGGACTCGCAACCCGGAATTTCGGAAACAGTGAGTCTACGTAGACTGAAGTTCTCCGGGCCAAAATAGCCACTCCTCCCCCCTTCCCTGGGGTCGCAGCTGATGCCATACCTGATAACCTGATGGGCACATGCCCGTGAGGGGAACTCCCCCCTCAGGGCCCAACCAGGTCTCAGTCACACACGCCAAGTCGGTCTCCTCATCCATGAGAAGATCATGAATGAGGGGAGCCTTATTGTTAACCGACTTGGCGTTAAGCAGCAATAGCCTGAGCCCAGGGCCCGAGCTACACCCATCACCAGAATCGTGGGGAGAGCAAGTTTTTTCAGAAGGGCCAGAACAAGGAACTGCTACGAGACAGCAGGACCGAGTTCCCCGTGTGCAGCCTACCCTCCTGCTCCCGCCATACCTGCCTCTTCCCTGAATGACCGGTATATTCCAACCCTCATTGTCTCCAGAGTCCGCATCTCCCCAGTCCCCGGCCTCCCTCAAGCTTGGCAGGCCTGTCCATTTATCTATCATACATTCTTCAAGCATGTCCCCGTCCCATACATACATCACTCACCCCCCCCAATTTGATAAAAATTAAAAATTTAAATTTAAAAGTTTAAAAATTTAAAAACAGACGTATAAACATATTAAATTTAAAAAACCACAGTATAAAACATATTAATTAAAAGAACCACAAGCAGAGATACAAGAAATAAACCAGTCGCCCCAAAATGCCTCATCAGGGGCACAGACTGAGCTTGAAGGTCAACTAAAAATGTTCCTAAAAGTTGCTCTTGGGAACTCCACAGCCATGTCCCACAACATCTTCTCTTCCACTGTAAAAAGGCTCTCGAGTGGGGGCAGCAACCAGTGGACATAATCAAGCCCCCCGACCAAAGCTGTACAAGTTCCCAGTTCCTCATCCTTATCATAAATAGTATCTTGGTTATTGTCCCCTGACAACCAGCATACACTTCCACCGACAAGCCAGCATTGGGACCAAAACTCGGCAAAATAGAGGCCGAGAAACAATTGGTGGCAAAAAGCAGGGAAACCAAAAAGCTCTTCTGTTTGAAAATCCCCAAAAAGCCACATAAAGCCAGACAGCAATGGCAGAAGCGGGGCGAACCAGCGAAGGACAAGATAGACACCTCCGACAGGCGAGCCGGCTCCAAGCCCCCCTGGACTTGCTGGTCGCCAGTCGCCAGTCGCTGGTCACTGGCCGCTGGTCACCGGTTGCTGGCCGCAGGCTGCCGGTTGCAGGTTGCAGGCTGCTAGTTGCAGGTTGCAGACTGCTGGTTGATAGCTGTTGGTTTACTGAATGCTGGTTCACCGGTCCGGCTGCTGCTGCTGCCTTTCGGCTGTAAGGGCATATACCCAATATGTATGCTGCTGCTGCCTTTCGGCTGTAAGGGTATATGCCCAATAAGGGCATATACTAATCTTCATTTTCTTTTATCTGTGTATTATGAATATTTTATTGTGAGAAACATTAAACAGAGCAAAATAAAAGTATGATAATGATTAATTATAATTAGAAATTCTGCATATTAGTACTTATTCTCCCACCCCTCCATGGTGATCTTAACATTAGTGAAATTTTGACGACGACTACTACTACTACTATTACTACTACTACTACTACTACTACTACTACTACTACTACTACTACTTATTATTATTATTATTATTATTATTATTATTATTATTATTATCAATGTCGTCGTCATCATCATCATCATCACTACAACATACTACAGGGAATAGACTCTTCTTCATTTAATAGCCTGGGTTCGTCTCTCCCAACAGAGTGAGTAAGTGTGCAGAAATGCATGTCTCTCCACTAGCTTTTCCTTCCAAAATAAATTCCAAAGACAAAATGTCCTTTTTGGCCTAGATCAAAAACAACAACAAACGGTGACCTCAGCTGAAACTCCACCAATCATCTGCCAGTCCAAGCACTCTCATTTGCATGTAGATATCTTATTGGCAGTTATGGAATGGAATGGAATGCAGAAGACAGAGTGAGAAAGACACCCTGTTGGACTTCTTTGCAACCTGCGTATTCATAAAGCACTGAATTGGGAGGGGGAGTCCCGTGTTTCTGCAATTTCATAGCACTTCAATTTTTAAAAAAATTCCCAGCCTATTTGCAAACTATTTTAAAAAACTTGGCAAAGAGGAATGTTTCTAGTAATTTCTGAAATCACCCCATAAGACTGAGCTCAGGTGGGTCTCTTTAGATAAAACAGTGATGGCGAACCTTTTAGAGACCGAGTGCCCAAACTGCAACCCAAAACCCACTTATACATCGTCGGGTGCTGGGTGGGTGTGGCCATTGGGTGGGTGTGGCCCATTGGGTGGGCGTGTCTGCGGTGGTAACAGCAGACTGGGTGGAACTAAAAAGTTCAATCAATCAATTCCAACTGCGAGATCTCCCCCCCCAAGTTGAAATTGATTGATCAAACCTTTTTTTTTTTTTGCACGGCAGTGGAGGCCAAAAGTGTAAAGGTTTTATAAAACCCAGCTGAAGACCTAGGACTGGGTTGACGGCGCACGTGCCCACAGAGAGGGCTCTGAGTGCCGCCTCTGGCACCCGTGCCATAAGTTCCCCACCACTGAGATAAAAGGTCCCATGAAGTCATTACAGATCAAATCCTATGAACAAGACAGAAATGCATCAAACATAGCCCAAATGCCAGGGAGATTTCTCCTCAGGATTAAATAACACAGCAAGAAAGATGCAGCAACAGATAATAGTAATAATAATACGTAGTTGCAAGCTCCCAAAATGGTTGTTAGAGCATGAATTCTTCTGAAAAGGATTTACAAGAAATGAAAAATAGCTCTCATTCAGCAGCTACAGTGTCAACTGATCACCTGGAAGCACAATTTGCTTTGACTTGGCTATCACAACTGTGATGAGAAGAACCACAATTGCCAATTTTATATCCTGGAATACAGTGGGGCCAAGAAGTATTGAGGCAGCCACCAATTGTGCAAGTTCTCCCACTTAAAAAGATGAGACAGGCTTGTAATTGTCATTATAGGTAGACCTCACCTATGAGAGACAAAATAAGAAAACAAATCCAGACAATCACATTGTCTGATTTGGAAAGAATTTATTTGCAAATTATGGTGGAAAAGGGGCGTTGTCTTACCTGAACGCCTTTTCTCAGCATGGTGGTGTAGAATCCACTGGATTGGGTTATTTCAGCCCTCCTGCTCAGAGAGACTAGGAAAAAAGCCTTAGCCACGCCTTCCCCTGGTCGTGTCTCCCAGTTTTTTACGAGGCGAGGTAGCTAAGTTCTGACACCGTGGCTCCAAAAAAAGGTAAGAGAGTAACAGAAGAGGGGTGCCCTCCACGCAAGCCTAGCCCGTTGTCTAAGGGAGGGAGTGGATTCTACACCACCATGCTGAGAAAAGGCGTTCAGGTAAGACAACACCCCTTCTCCAGCATGGTGGATGTAGAATCCACTGGATTGGGACATACCAAAGCCCCCCATGTCCCCCAGGGTGGGAGGACTAGGCTGGCGTCTCTCTGAAGGCAACCACCTGTTGAAGGACCCGTCTGCTGAACGCGGCATCTGCCACGGCAAACCTGTCAATCTTGTAATGGGTAATGAATGAGGACGGAGACGACCAGGACGCCACCCTACAAATTTCCTCTACGGAGGCCTGGGTGGCCCAGGCCGTGGAAGTTGCTGCGCTACGTGTGGAGTGAGCCGTGATACGTGATGGGATGGGCAGCGACTGCGAGACGTACGCCCTAGCTATGCAAGCCCTGATCCACCTGCCAATGGTAGCGGAAGATACCTTGCGGCCCATGCCAGATGGTTGGAAGGAGGCAAACAAGGCCTCAGACCTGCGGAAGGGGCCTGTGCGCTTTATGTAAATGCGCAGAGCCCTGCGCACGTCCAGTTTATGCCACTGGCATTCTAGTCTATGGGTCGGAGTAGGACAGAAGCTGGGTAGTACGAGGTCCAATGACCTGTGAAAGCTGGTGTTAACCTTGGGGATGAATGAGGGGTCTAGTCTGAGGACCACTCTGTCTTGGTGGAAGATACACAGGTCCTCCCGAACTGATAGAGCGGCCAGCTCCGAAATCCTTCTGGCTGAGGTAATGGCTATTAGGAAAGCCACCTTCAAGGATAGGAAGTGTAGCGAACATGATTGCAGGGGCTCGAAGGGAGCCTCCGTTAGGGCCCGTAATACTGTGGGTAGGTCCCAGGAAGGGTATCTATGCACCGGGGGTGGACCGGAGTTTTTCGCCCCCTTGAGGAAGGCCGAGATCGCTGGATGGTGAGAGAGGAGACCCCAATTGTCACAGGTGAGGACCGTGGATAATGCCACCACCTGTCTGCGGATGGTGTTGGTGGACAATCCCTTGGACATGCCATCTAGCAGGTAGTCTAAGATGTTTGGGACGACTACTGAGAGGGGATCCAACCCCCGTGGGGAGCACCACTGGCAGAAGTTTTGCCAGGTTGCATCACAAATCCTGTTTGTTGAGGGGCGTCTAGAGGCCTGAATCATAGCGATTGCCTCTGGGGAGTAGGCCTTAGTTAGGCACTCCCGCTCAAGTGCCAAGCGGCTAATTGCAGCCACTGAGGGTCTGGGTGGCGGAGCTCCCCCTGAGAGAGGGCCACTTTGTTCAGCGGGAGCCTCCACGGAGGGGACAGGGACAGATCCACTAGATCTGCAAACCACGGGCACCGAGGCCAATATGGCGCAACCAAGATTACTTCCGCTCGCTCCAGTAACAGCTTGCGGATGGTGGCCTGGATCAGGGGGAGTGGAGGGAAGGCGTACAACAGCCCCTCGGGCCACCTGCACCGTAGGGCGTCCGTCCCCTCGGCCCCTCTGGTTGGGAACCTGGTGAAGAATCTGGGGAGTTGGGCGTTGGCCGGGGAGGCAAAGAGGTCCAGGCATGGCTCGCCGAACCTGGACCCTATCATGTCGAATACTCTGGTGTCCAGTCGCCACTCTGCGTGGTCCACGGTTACCCTGCTCAGCGAGTCTGCCTGCCGGTTTGCCTCCCCCGAGATGTGTTCCACCCTTATCGACCTCAGGTGGGTCTCTGCCCACAGCCCCAGTTCCTTGGCCTCCTGGAGGAGGGCCCAGGAATGTGTGCCTCCCTGCTTGTTGACATGGGCCTTGGCCGCCACGTTGTCCGTCAGGACTAGGACATGCTTGCCTGATACTAGGGGAGAGAAGTGGAGGAGGGCCAGGTGGATGGCCCTTAGCTCTAGCTAGTTTATGTTCTGCTTCAGCTCCTCCCTGGACCAACGCCCCTGTGCCAGCTGGGTTTGGAGGTGGCACCCCAGCCAAAGAGACTGGCGTCTGTCGTCAGGACTACCTTGGAGGGTTCCTTGAATACGGTCCCCTTGGACATGGCTGCGGAAACCCACCACTGGAGGGACGTGAGGACGTGGTGTGGCACCTGGATCTTCTGGGGAGAGGCGCTGAGGTTCTGTTTGTGAAAAGGGAGGAGGAACCACTGGAGGGTCCTCGAGTGGAGCCTCGCCCACAGGACTATCCCCATGCAAGATACCATCTTTCCCAGGAGCTGGGACAGCTGCATCAGGGGAACCCTTTTCGTGCCCCGGATCTGGGATATCAATTTCCGGATGCTCAGCTGCCGCTCCTGGGACAGGTAGACCCTGCACCGTTCTGAGTCTATCAGTGCCCCCAGGTGGAGGAGTCGCTTTGAGGGGGAAGTGTGGCTTTTCCCGAAGTTCACTGAGAACCCGTGGGACTGGAGTACCTAAATGGTGGTCCTCAGGTCTGCTTGCGCCGACCAAATGGATCTGGACTGGACGAGGATGTCGTCCAGGTAACACTGCACGCGCACCGGCATCATCTGGAGATGGGCGGCCAGGACCACTAGCACCTTCGTGAAGACCCTTGGGGCCGAGGAGAGCCCGAACGGGAGGGCCCGGTACTGGTAATGCCGGCGCGCGTAGCAGAAGCGCAGGAACCTGCGGTGGTCCTGGGAGATTGGAATGTGAAGATAGGCCTCTGTGAGGTCTATGGAGGAGAGGAGATCCCCCTTTCTGATGCCGGCCAGTATGGACCTTAGGGTCTGCATTTTGAACCGTCGGTACACTAGAAACCGGTTCAGGCCCTTTAGGTCCAGAATCGCCCTCCACCCTCCTGGTGCCTTGGGGACCACGAACAGGATGGAGTAGAAACCTGTCCCAGTCTGATCCCCCGGTACGGGCTCTATGGCCCTGATGTCCAGGAGGTGTTTGATGGCAGAGGATACCAACCGTGCCTTGGAGGGGTTTCGCGACACCGGGCACTGGAGGAAGCGATCGTGTGGGATCGCCTCGAATTCAAGTGCTAGGCCTCGCCTGATTGTGTCCCTGACCCAGGAGTCGGAGGTGGTCTGCTCCCAGACCTGATAAAATCGCTCTAGGCGCCCCCTATTGGGATCTCCCTGAGGGAGTCACTTGGTTCGCCGGAAAGGGCGGCTTCCCAACCCCCTGAAGGGGCGTTTAGCCTGAGGCTGGCCCCTGGGTCCTGTATTTTGGCGGTCCTGCTGACGGTCCTGCCTCTGGGGGAAGGAACGTGAACCTCTGGGCCCATCCCAGGACTGCCCTGTCCGAATAGGCTGCCACCACTCCCAAGGACCCACGGGGCGTGAGGCCTGTCTGCGGGAGTCCGGCTGCTGCAGTCTATTGGCCTTTTTGGAAGGGTGGGCAATGACTTTACGTTTGTCCCTATCCTCGACCACATGTGGGTCAAGGATGGGGCCAAACAGGTCCTTACCTGTGTACTTGGCCGAGGAGAGGCAGCACTTTGCCCATAAGTCCGCCCTCCAGTGTTTCAGCCACAGGAGGCCACTGTGGCCCCTACTGAGCGGGCTGAACACTTGGCCGAGTGGAGAGAGGCGTCGGCCATATACTGTGAGGCCCCTATCAGTTTGACAAGTGTCTGGTGCACTCTGACCTGTTCCAGCGGTATTGTGGCCTGAAGTTCCCGGAGCCACCTGATGGATGTCCTGGCGAAGAAGGAGGTACCTGTAGCAGCCTTAATGGCCTGACTAGAGGTCAGGTGTGCTCTTCTGTAGTTGGCCTCAACTTCTTTTCGTCCGCTGTGAGGAACTCTGTCATGTCTCCTGAGGCAGCAGAATTTGAGAACAAGGAAGTTAGCGGAGAATCTACTGACGGGACCTCTAGTAGGGAAGCGAAAGACGGGGCCACATTATAGAGCTTCCTTTCCACGGTGCTTTCCCTGGGAATGGTGGACAGGGAGGCCCACTGGGCCTCCACCGCGTCCTGGAACACGAAGGGACAGGGAATCTGTTTGTGTTCCACTACCTTCACCTTGAACAACGGATTTGACTCCTTGTCTGCTGAGGTGGAGGGTTTCTCCTCCTGCACAGAGGTTAAAGAGGCAGTGGAGCATGCCTTTGATAGTAAGGAAGTAAAGATGGAGTGATCGAGGAGGCAGGAGGCAGAGGCCTGATCGGGTTCTGCCTCCTCCTCGTCTGACATGGGGGTATCTGCAACGTCTAAGTCCTCGGACTCCCCCTCCCCCATCTGGGACGAAGCCTCTGAGATAACATATTCCGGAGCTGGAGAGTAGTCCTGCTGAGGGGGAGGACCAGTGGGAGGAGAGGGGACCTGAAGGGGAACCTGTGGGATCCTTGGTGGAGTCATGAATTGTGTGAAGGCGTGCTGCATGAAGGCCTGGAATTGGGCCTGTGACCATGCGGGCCCCTGGGCCCCAAGGGTTGTCCCTACCAACGCTGGGGCAATAGCCATTTGGGGGCCCTGCTGAGGAGGAGGGGAGGAGTGAGAGGGACCTGCCCGTTTGGTTTCCCCCAGAGGAGTGGTAGTCCAGGCAGCATTTGGTTGGGGAGGCTCCATAGTATTGGTATCCAGTGGGGCAGGGGGAACCGGATCGGCCCCACTGGATAGGAGCCGCTGTGCTTTGGAGAATTCCCTCTCCAATGCCTGATGCCTCCTCGAGGCCACTCGCTCCGCTGACTTAGAGGTCTCCTTGGAGGTAAGATGCTTGGTCTTAGCCTTCTTCTTACTTCCTGTATTTAAATCAGTTGCCCTGCGCTTTGGTTGCGCGGTGGGAGCACCTGAGACCGGTGTAGTCATTGGCGAGGGACTGTCTGCCATTACCGCTAGTCAAGCCTGCAGAAGGGTGACCAGTGGGAGGGAATTGGAACCTAAGGCCGCAGAACAATGTTCAGGGAGGAGACGCAGCCGCCCCTCACTCTGAATCCAAATGAGGCGAGGCAGATCAGTCGGACAGGTTGTAGGCCTGTCCTATAGGCCGTGTGGCTAAAGGCCACAGCTATAGTAAACAGGTGGCCTGCGAAAAACCCTCACTCCTGCCGGGTCCTAGGTAGCCAGGGCCCACGGGGTACTGCCTCCTCCAGCAGCCCTGGAATGGGTGTGTTTTATGACCCCTGCTGTACCTTGGTGGAGGGGGTAGGGAGCCTACAGAAAAGTATGACCGGCCGGGCGTTCCTGCGCTGACGGGGGGCGCCCGCCGATGGCCTTGGATGCCGGGGATTTGCGTCAGAGGCTGTCCCTGGTCGGGCCTGACACTTTAGGCCAAGACGAGGGGTTCTGTGGACTGGGCCTTGCAGGCCTGAGATCAAAGATGGCCGCCGCCGCCCGGGTACCTGGAGTGGCGGGAAACTGAGACCATGCGGTCCTAAGATGGCAGCCGCCTGTTTCCAAGCTCCTAAGCTATGGAGAGAGGCGATTTCCTCCCCCCGAAAAACAATGGCCCCGGGGTGAAGGGAGCAGCGCGGAGCGAAGCCTCACTCTCACTGCTCTTCCCCCCCCACCGGTTTACTTGCGTGTGGAGAGGAAGCCCGGTGCGCGATCCTCGACAACGGAGCCCCATGTCTGGATCAGGAGTCCGCCGGCGTCCGCTGTGCCTCCTTGCCGGTTTTGCTGCGGCAAGCCTGGTGGTCTGGAGGGACCCCGGAGAGGCTTGAGGCGGCTGCTGGCTTTCCCGCCGGCTTCAGCCGCTGGGGATATCCGTCGTTGTCCCCGTGCCTCTTGTCGGCTTGCTGCAGCAAGCCCGGCGGTTTGGAAAGCCCTGGGGAGAGCGGAGGCGGCTGCTGGCTTCCCCGCCGGCTTCGTGCCGGCGGGGATCGGTCCGTCTGGAGCCGGCTGGCTCGAAAATCAGGACCGGATTGCTAATCCTGGATGGATCTAAGATTTTAAAAAGCCTAAATTTGAAATATTTTTGGAGTTTGCTTGGTCAAATTTGAGATTAAATCAAACAACTACGGAGCCAACCAAAAAGGTGTCTGCTCTGAGCTCGAGACTAGGAAAAAACTGGGAGACACGCCCAGGGGAAGGCGTGGCTAAGGCTTTTTTCCTAGTCTCTCTGAGCAGGAGGGCTGAAATAACCCAATCCAGTGGATTCTACATCCACCATGCTGGAGAATAAGTATGTGGTCACCTACAAACAAGCAAGATTTCTGGCTCTCATAGACCTGTAACTTCTTCTTTAAGAGGCTCCTCTGTCCTCCACTCATTACCTGCATTAATGGCACCTGTTTGAACTTGTTATCAGTATAAAAGACACCTGTCCACAACCTCAAACAGTCACACCCCAAACTCCACTATGGTGAAGACCAAAGAGCTGTCGAAGGACACCAGAAACAAAATTGTAGACCTGCACCAGGCTGGGAAGACTGAATCTGCAATAGGCAAGCAGCTTGGTGTGAAGAAATCAACTGTGGGAGCAATAATTAGAAAATGGAAGACATACAAGACCACTGATAATCTCCCTCAATCTGGGGCTCCACGCAAGATCTCACCCCGTGGGGTCAACATGATCACAAGAACGGTGAGCAAAAATCCCAGAACCACACGGGGGGACCTAGTGAATGACCTGCAGAGAGCTGGGACCAACGTAACAAAGGCAACCATCAGTAACACACTATGCCGCCAGGGACTCAGATCCTGCAGTGCCAGACGTGTCCCCCTGCTTAAGCCAGTACATGTCTGGGCCCGTCTGAAGTTTGCTAGAGAGCATTTGGATGATCCAGAAGAGGATTGGGAGAATGTCATATGGTCAGATGAAACCAAAGTAGAACTGTTTGGTAGAAACACAGCTCGTCGTGTTTGGAGGAGAGAGACTGCTGAGTTGCAGTCAAAGAACACCATACCTACTGTTAAGCATGGGGGTGGCAACATCATGCTTTGGGGCTATTTCTCTGCAAAGGGACCAGGACGACTGATCCGTGTACAGGAAAGAATGAATGGGGCCATGTATCGTGAGATTTTGAGTGCAAACCTTCTTCCATCAGCAAGGGCATTGAAGATGAAACGTGGCTGGGTCTTTCAGCATGACAATGATCCCAAACACACCGCCCAGGCAACGAAGGAGTGGCTTCGTAAGAAGCATTTCAAGGTCCTGGAGTGGTCTAGCCAGTCTCCAGCTCTCAACACCATTGAAAACCTTTGGAGGGAGTTGAAAGTCCGTGTTGCCCAGCGACAGCCCCAAAACATCACTGCTCTAGAGGAGATGTGCATGGAGAAATGGGCCAACATACCAACAACAGTGTGGGCCAACCTTGTGAAGACTTACAGAAAATGTTTGACCTCTGTCATTGCCAACAAAGGATATATAACAAAGTATTGAGATGAACTTTTGATATTGACCACATACTTATTTTCCACCATAATTTGCAAATAAATTCTTTCCAAATCAGACAATGTGATTGTCTGGATTTGTTTTCTCATTTTATCTCTCATAGGTGAGGTCTACCTATGATGACAATTACAGGCCTCTCTCATCTTTTTAAGTGGGAGAACTTGCACAATTGGTGGCTGCCTCAATACTTTTTTGCCCCACTGTATGTATCTTTTCATATACATATTATTTGAGATTTCTGTACCAGAAATGGTATAGCATCTAGGCTCCCTACAAAATACTACCCATTAGATAGGCCAATTGCACCCTAGATTCAGGAATTGAATCTCAGGAAAACTTAATCTTTCTCTTCTTTTTCTGCTAGGATTCCCCATATTACCCCAAGCAAGAAAATGATTTTCCTGTGCTTGGACTGTACCACTCAGACAACAAGAAGGCACCTGCACAATTTAATCCTTCTCCATAGAGAAATAGCCCCTTAGCATGAGAAATTATATTTAAGAGAAAATAAGTTCATTTTGCCCCTTTCACACCCCCACCATAGACATATACCTGTTTACATATTTATAGTTAAATGGAATGGAAACCTGTAGTGATGTAAACTCCCATCTATAAAACAAAGTGATTCAGCCCTAATGCAGGTTTATGCAGTGTTAAAAAATAGGGCTTCCACATCTGTCTCATAGGCATTTCAACAGAAATATACATCCAACCAAATGCAGCCTTAATGTTTGAATTATAGCAGCAGGATATGCAAAGGAAAGGCAGAAAAAAATTAAAGCTGTTTGTCAGGGAAGCAGCCCAAAAAACAGCACAGGCTGGCAGTGTGTACGTGCACTCTTTGAGCAAACGTTACATATCAGCATGTACACAATGCAGCTTCTAAAAAAAGACTATCGTGACTGCAAAGTTGAGGGGGAAGGCAAGACTGGTACGACCAGACTGATACCCCTCCCCATTTCTAAAGCACCCAACAGGATGTCCTCTACATCCACGTGAAGCTTATAGGCACGGCTTGTACTAGGAGTTCCTGGAACCAATGCCAGACTATGCTCTCTCTCGGCTGTTCCTCACAACAGCTTGCATGACGGTGCTTGGCTCTGTGCCAGCAAAGGAGGCCAGGACGGCACCTGAGGACAGTATGTGCCAGCAGCAGAACACGAAAGAAAGGCACAGAGACATTCTGCCTTATAGCCTTCGGGATTCCCCAGAGAGGTCGGAGAGGAGAAGAGAAAGAGCAGGGAATGCAATAAATTGTTTTTGATCCGGGTGCCAGCTTCTAGGGAAGGAAAAGAGACAGAATAGCCCTGTGAATTCCAGTGGGTGGGAAGGGAAAGACTTGGAGGAGATTCTGACTCGAAATATTTGTGTGCTAGAATGGAGACAATGAGCTTTGGTTGCCAAGTTCAAATCTTCCCTGAATGTAAAATTCAGTAGGAAGTTTGAGTCATCACCATCTCTTAGATTTAGACTTGTGGTATAAGGACACATGGGCTGGATAAGGCACCCCTGTATGCTACGCTACACATTTTGAAGAGAAAAACAAGAGGGGTATGTGTGTGTGTGTTATAAATGCAGTAGATACTGTAAATATATATATGCAGCAACTACCTCCCCCCCACCCCACATACATATCCATCCTTACAACAAGGGTCTCAAGTAGATGCTTCTACCAAACAAAATCAAAGCTTGTTTTCCCATTGCATGATGGCCTATTGTGGAAAAACTGGATATTCAATCCATATATAGTCACTTGTTGGGATGCAATGCTACAGAAATCGAATCAAACCAATAAAGTGATAATTGCTCAGATAATGCCTGTGAAGATGGAAATGTTTCTCTTTATGGTAGCCAAACTTATTTCTTTCTCTTTATGAAAGGATGCACAACTCAAGAATAATGGATTTCTTGGATGGGCAAAAATAGAG
Source organism: Bothrops alternatus (assembly GCA_034064705.1). Lineage (NCBI taxonomy): Eukaryota > Metazoa > Chordata > Lepidosauria > Squamata > Viperidae > Bothrops > Bothrops alternatus. The sequence continues at coordinate 210,635 of JARGCV010000243.1, forward strand.
AAGAACAGAGCATTTTATCTCAAACTTGCAAGCAAATCCTATCCCTAAGTGTTTGTGTATACTAGTTAATTAATTAATGAACTAGCTGCTCAACACCTAAATAACTCTGGGCAAGTTATGCCAACATATGAAAAACATCACTAATCAAAACAGCAAAGTCCCAAACCCATAACCATTCCGACAGAAAAAAGAAAAACACCATAAAAAGTGTCTCCACAATCATCCTATTCGCAAGACTCGGAAAAACAACTAAGTCTTCAATAATTTCCTGAAGTACATAAGGATGGGAGCCACATGAATCTTTGAGGACAGACGGCAAAATGTCCAACAGAGTAGGTGCACTTCTTGGGTTGTGTAACATGACGTTGTTTAATTGACAGGACTCTTAAGTATACCCACCCTGCTAGACAGAATTAGACATGCAAGGACAACGGGACACAAGCAGTGCATCAAAACATTAGGCCCTATGACATGAAATGGCTTTAAAGGTGATAACTAGCACCTTGAATTGAAAATGGAAGCCAACTGCCAACCAGTGGAGTTCACAAAGCAGAAGGGTTGCATGGGCATAACATGATACTCCCATGACTGTCCTTGCTGCCACATTCTGGACCAGTTGTAGTTTTGGAATGGTCCTTAAGGATAGCCCAATGAATAGCATGTTACAATAATCTAATCATGAGGTGACTAGAGCATAAGTGACAGTCTCAAGGTCCTCCAGGACCAGTAAAAGGTACAAAAGTACCTTTGCCACAGCTATAGGAGTTGAAGGTCCCCTTTGCCACAGCTATAGGAGCAGGAGCTGAGAATCCAAGAGGAAAGCCAAATTGTGCATAAATTTCATTTGAAGAGCTGCAACCCCACTGAGAATCAGCAACGGAATCCCTCTAGTCTAGACCCAGGAGGCCAAACAGACATAGCCACTTTGTTTTGTAAGAATTGCACCTGAATTTGTTCTTTCCTTTCCAGACACGTATAGCTTCCAAACACTGGATTAGGACTTTGATTGCATTGCTTAGCTGGCCAGGCGTCAAGATGTACAGTTAGATACCATTCACATATTGTTGATACGTGATCCCAAATTGGTGGATGACTTCACTCAGCAGTTTATATAGATACTACATAGACAGGGAGAAAAGCATCAAACTCTGCAGCACCTCGCCATGAGGGGATCACACCCATGGATGTGATCTCGCTCCACTTGACAATACCAACTGAAGCCAGTCATAGAGAAAGGATGAAAACTGCTATAAAATAGAGGCCAGTTCAAAGGGACTGAATAATTGGCAGTACTGGAAGCCACTGAGAGATTAAGAAATATGAAAATAGATTCACTACACCCATCCTAGCTTTGTTCCAGGGCATCAACGAGACCAATGCTATCTCTATACTAATCCCTCCAGGGTCCTTCTAAGCTAGAGACCAATTCCGTCTCCACCATGTTGCCAAGAAAAGAAAGGTTAGAGACTGGAAGATAAGATCCAAGTCTATCTTCTTGAGGAGAGAAAACATACCAGTCTCCTTCAAGATTGAGTGGATCATCTCCTCAAAGAAACTAACATCACCATAAAGGTCCAATCACAAGTCATATCTTGGGTGGCTTTAGCCACCCAGAAGAGATCTGGATCTAACAAACAGGTGGGTGAAATAAAAGGCTAAAAAATCCTATCCACTTTCTTAGAAATCACAGAATTAAAGCTGCTTAAAATGCCTTGTCCTGGACACCTCGACTGGATTATGTTCAATCAGAGTCCAACTGTTTGCAAATCGACCAAGTAATAAGAATATTCCCCACAGCAGCTCTGCAGATAGTCCTGCAGCCCTCTCCAGTGGCGACAATCTCCCTAGGCATGAATGCTGGGTAAACATTTGGCCACTTTTATCACTATAATATAATATCTAATACAGGTTCTTAATCACGCTCAATGAAGTTTGCTCTTCATCTTTCTTCCATAGCACATCAGGCATTTCTTTTTGCACTTCATCTGATGGAACTCCTCAGAAAACCAAGGCACGCTCAGCAGGAAAAGAGAGACCTCAAAAGGGAAATCTGGTCTGAGTCCCCAGTTGCATGTTCATTCTGGATTGCAACTAGAGCCTCAGTTGAACTGTTCATCAGAGAAAACCACAGATTCAGAAGAGGAACCCACACACACACACACTTTCTTATATTTTACACAAATTTATACTCTGCCATGTGCAATAAATGAATAACTATTTACACATCCTCTAATTTACATTTATCACAGAATGTAGAAATCTGGAAACAATATTATAAATATTTGAGAAAGGGAAGCATTTTGCAGTCAGTGTTCAAAATCCCTCCCTCACTTCCTATCTTAGATTCTCAACAGAATATGTAGGGATAAAGCTTGCTAAATCACCACTTGCATGAAGCAGTGACTGGAACTTCTCTGTCAAGGCTGTGCCTTTTGAGCATCTGAAGAGTGCATTTTATTGACCGTATGAACCCCATCTAATTTCATTTCAATATCAAGGATCCAAGGGAAATTTAAGCCCCAGTAATCCTCATTTGAAAATTAAGCAGAGGTCAAGTTCCTGATGCTAATCTGAGCAGAGGGCAAAGGGATTTGTTAGCAGAGTTTTAGGGGAAGGCTACTGAATGTAAATACATACCAGGCAAAATCCAAACAAATCCAAACCTTTGGATTCTCCCAACTCTTGCAAAACCACAGAAGTACAATACCAATTTTGTGCAGCAGGTGGCAGTGTGGTTTACTCCTATTAGCTCCACCCAGAGTATGACTGCAGAAAAGTTTATCCTTGTTCAGCGTAATCACTAACATTATTAAATAGTTTATTCATGTACTCATTGACATTTCACCCAACATTGGCTGTGTCTTGTCAAGTCCATATTCAGAACCCCAAAGGTCAAAAAGGCACCTCATGATAGTTGGCTTTGCATACAACATGCCAGTGGGTCAGTCAGTGAAAAGTCAGTCAAAGATTCAACCACTGTCAATTGTTTAATGTAATCTTTGTTAGTTTTTTTTATATGGATGGGATGTGTGGGGGGGGGAGGAGAGGAAGAGAGAGGCCTTGACCTGATGCACAAATCCAGCTTTGGGGGCTTATTTATTTTTAAATTTATTTTTCAATGTATTGGAGAACGCAGAAAAGGATCAACTCAATAACAAATTTAAGCTTGTGGAGACTAATCCAATAAAACAATTCTCAGAATGCCAATTTATGCAGCCAAGCCCATGTTTTATTATTTTCTATTGTCCAGCTCATGTACATCATGGACACAGACACTAATCCATATAGGTAAAGAGAAAAGCCTAAGGTCCATGTATATATCTTAGGATATTTATAAATGAGTTGTATGAACAGAAAATGATTGCCTCCAAGCTCTTCAGCTGTATTATACAGTTAATTTCTGCCCTTCATACAAGAGCATGAGAGAAAAGATTCTCTGAAACAAGAAGTACTGTATCCTATTATTACATTCCTGGGTCAATTAATCATAGTGGCCTTGGGCAAGTGTTTCACCTGTCTTTTAGCCAAGCCCAAGCTTCAAAACTTTCCAGGAGTGAGGGGGGTTTAAGTTGGATATTTCTGAATAATGTCTGATTAGATGAGTTGGAGGCTAGAATAAAGAGCTCATATGGAGAAGGTAAGGTGAAAAATAGTTATACAGGAGGCTCTGATTCCATCACTTCCCAACAAATACCCTGAAAGAAGTCTTTAAAGTTGGAATTGCCAGTGATCTGTTCCTTGAATTGAGTTACCTCATTCCTCTAATTGTATAGGTCAAAGTTGGTTGGAAGAACGAGACCGGCTAACTTCAGATATGCCACCTTGAGCTCCTTATACAAAGAGGGGAATACCTGTATGATCAAAAGAAATATTAACATATATTTCATTGTGATGAATCTGGGCAAAATTGAGTGGCACCAAATACTGGGGCAAGATTTTCACAGACTAGAGGATGAGGTATTGGCATGCATCAACTCAACTTTGAAGTCAACCATTGCTAGATTCCTTATGCCTAGTGGTGTTATTAAGTAGAATCCTTAGTAGTCTTATTGAGTTTGTTCATTTGCACTTCAGTTGGTTGTTAAGATTGTGAATGCATGTTCTTTTACAGTCTGAGACAATAATGCTTTGTGCTTATATATGTCTGCCATGCCAACTTTACCACTGAGGGAAACATTGTTATTGCCTATTTTCAGATCACTGTCACTAGTTACACAGTGCAAGAATTGCATGATTTCTATTCAAATCTATTCCACATGACCTTTATCTGCAGGTCTCAATTTTTTCTGGAATGATGTTGCCTAATTAGATCCCCCCCCCAGGATAGGTTATGGAACAAGGGTGCCATCTACTGGCCAGGTGTGCTCACCAGAAACTAACCACATGCAGACAGATTTAAAGAGGGGAGAGGAAGTGGCTGGAGGAAAAAGAGCATTTTACAGGTTATCACTCACAAGATGAGGTCTCTTTTCCTGTTGCTGGAAAGTTCTTAAGCTCATAAATGAACACTGGTTTCAAATACTAAAGCATGGAGATATAGCTAGCCTGAGATATAATTTAAAATTTAGATTATGTTGCCCTTCACATCAACCCACATACACGTAACAGAATACATTCTCTATTCATATGTATGTGTACAAAAAAACTGGGAGACTATGATTTCTAGTTCTGCCAGGTGGATTTCCTTGGGCCAGTCACAGGAAGGAGACAATAATAAACCAAACTGAAGAGCCAGTTTGATCTAGTGCAGGGCTGGGCATTTTTTATGGCCTCTGGGCCACATCTCGCCCTTTCGCTATCCCTGTCTAACCCACCCATCCAATTAGGTGAACTGAAACTTAGAAAATTCACGAAAGGGCAAGGAGAGAAAGTACTTTTCTGTGTCTGTGCAGCACTTGTCCCTTGGAGCAGCCTGAAGAGGTGGCGGTGGTGGTGGCCATGGCAAGAAGGCACCTGGGCTCGGCCACTCACCGCTGCCTTCTTGAAGTGCGGCCTTGTAGGCGAATGGGTGGAGTGCAGCCAGCAGCTGTTGGTTCAGCCCTCCACAACAGTTCCCATTCCTCATGTGGCCCTTGGGAAAATTAATTGCCCACCCCTGGTCTAGTAGTTAAGGCACCAGGCTAGAAATCAAGAAACAGTTCTAGTTCTGCCTTAGATGTGAATGCCATCTGGATGACTTTGGGCCAGTCACTTTTTCTCACTCAACCCTTTCTCACAGGATTGTTGTAATATTGAAAATACGGGACGGAGGAAAGAATATATCTGCTGTCTCTGAAAATCGAACATGAAACACAAAAAAATCCCCCATTTTTAAAGGCAGATGATTCTATAATATAAATCAGGTTTGCTACCAACAAAAAAAAACCACCAAAAGAATTACAAAATATTACAACTGCAATAATCAGTTAGAGACAAATTTCCCAGCCAGGGTGGACACAAAGTTAAAAAAAACCCAGATAAATGAAGACATTGATTGGTTGCCTTTTACACCTGTCTTTCCAAGTAAATCTCTTTTAAAAAATTATCAGCAATGTAATCATATACAGGAGCATTTAAATGCAGGGAAACCTAAATAATGATACTAATTTTAATCATACATACATAAATATAATACTTGGAATCCATGTGGTGCTTTCCCTGCATTGTTATAGTACACTTAATAGTTGATACTAGTAAGTATGCTAGTATCAATTTGTTCCTGCTATATTAACAAAATAAAAATAGCAGGGATCTCATGGCAAAATTTGAACTGTGAAGTTACCATTTCTGCTTCTATGGTTTGGAAATGAGAGAAGAAACTCAGTTACTGGCCCATTAAGTTTTGGTTGTAACCTAATTTCATTTTTTAAAATTCTTTTAAATTAAAAAAAAATGAAAAGTTAGTAGGTTGCAAAGCGAAGGCCAGCTTAATCATAATCCTTCTTTCTAACAATGCTTCTTGGTCTCACAGAGGCCCCTCTGGCATAGTTAGAAAATAAAAAAGAACTTTTTGTTAAATATAGTTTCATATACTTTTGATGAAGACTTTTCCATGGCAATTATTTTGAGAAGGTACCTCTAAAACATCTCAAAATCCAAAGGTAGGGACTCTATTCTACATGATGTGGAACCAGTTTATGGGAGATGGGGGGAGAGGTAGAAATTACTCCATTCAAGCCTGCTCCAGAAATGCCATTCTATCATCAACACATGAATCACGCGGTCTTCTTGGTTGTGGACTTCCTTGTCATGACCGACTTGGTTAGTTCTATCATTACAAAGATCTACATCAGTTGATACAGATATTTTAATTTTAATTTGGAAAGGATTTTGCCCCATATGTTGATCTCTAAATATGAGACAACTGAGGTTTTTCTTAAATCAAATTGCTTTTGCATATTTTTTAAAATTTTTGTCTTATTATTATATATTATATTAAATTTATATTGTTTAAAGTTGCTTGCAGCCCCATTTGGTGAAAGATAGAATATAAATCTGACAAACAAATTGCAGCATGGTCTGAACAATCCCTTTTTTTAGGGTTCTCTAAAATTCTTGTTAGCCCCCAACTAACAGTGAAAAAACTCAAAAGTCCGCAAAAAAAGTCTAGTTCAGTATAATTTTTTTTTGCACAATTCTAATCCCAATTTGCTTTCTTATACCTTTTGTATAGGGTTTGTAGCCTGTTGAAATTTACCCACATTCTGTGTTTCCATCAGATTCTTTTCAGTCTTCTTTTTCCATCCTTAGCTTGATTTCTCCATTTAGCTCTATAGAATCGGATTTATCTTCCTGACTGAATCTTGGCAGACCCATTACCAACTTCCAATTGGGCAAAGAACAAATACTGAAAACCAAGACTGGCAGAAAGAGGCTGAGCTACCAGCTACATTCCTATCAAGAACAGAAATGATAGACCTGGAAACTGCCTTTGCTCAATTAGAGTCTGGTGTGTGCTGTGGGGGGGAGGGGAAGGGGAGAAGTGCATCCTGAAGGACAGAAGGTACATGTGGATTAATTTAAGTTACTCCCTAACTTGGTTCCCTGTCCTTCCAATTATTGCAAACAAGAGCAAAATAGCTTAATTCTGAAGAGATTTCCCAGTATTACATTGAAGGACCTTGAGCAAAGTCAGTATTTCCTCAGTCATTTATAAAAACAGAAAACTGCCTCCTTGTGAAGTGATCACTACCAGAAAATGGCAAAAAACAGAAAGCAAAAACTGTGTTATAAACTTTAGGATTTGAGAGATGGGAGAATTCCAAAACAGCTTGGTCCTCCATCCTTGCTTAACTATCTCGGCTGCCAATACTTCATGCCAGCAAAGTCTGGGCAAACAGAGGCAGCAATACAACTGGCTGACAGACAGGCAGTCTCGGCAGCAAAAGACACCTGCTGCGTTGTGGGGCTCAAGAGGGTCCAGTCCCTGCCAGCGTTAGAGAATGGGTTTATTATCCTGACTATCCCCACCTCTACTTGGCACTTCCAGATGCCACGGACAGGGATAAACAGACCCAGCTTGCAGCCTGGCACACATGGAGACAAGCCCTTCTTGGGAGTGGAAGTAGACAAAATCACAGTTGTTCTGGCTAGCAAATAAATGGGACCAAGAACCACACAATTCTCTTCCTTTCTCACTCATACATATAGCCACACAAGCACAAACATATGGTTTGAGTCAAAGAATACTGATGAACCTGAATGATGCAATAAACTGGATCTGCATCTATGAGAATTACTATAATGCAGTGGATTCAAATATAATATAGGAATTTGCATAATATGAGACTCCCTATTTAATCAGGTTTCTCAAAGTAATGTCTCTCTCTCCCCCCCCCCCCGTTGTTGGCTGTTATAATTTGCAAGCCAGAATGGATATTGACCCTGTAGTCCAATAAATTTCAAGAATATCAGCTGTCGAAGAGCTGGCCTGTAGGAAACAAAACAGGAATTTGCACTGATGTCATTTACTCAGCTCTGCTTTTCAACATCTAGAACAGGGATGTCAAAATGCTGGCCCATGGGCCAGTTGCATTATGCAGAGGGTGCGCCCACCACAGCTCCGGCAATGCAAAAAATGTAGCGATATGTCACGACACGTCACATGATGTGATGTGGCGAGTTTGACACCCGTGATCTAGAAGAAACTTGCTAGAGGAAAGTATTCTGAATTTTTCACTGTTATGCAATCAACATGTGGGCGACGTGCAAAACTGGCTGATTGTTCTCAAAAACTAGTTTAGATGATACATGTATATAGAAGCAGGACCTTTAGACCAATGAAGATATCTCCTTAATGGACTGCTATCTATAGTCTGGGTTTTCTTTAAACCTCAGTGATAACTGGAAATCTGCTCAGAAACCTGAGGTTGATGGCCAGAAGTATTTTCTACAAATTTATGTTGCTATGTCAGATGTGACTATATCTTCACAGAACTGAACATGTTTCAGTTATTTGTAATAAAATCTAAGCTGGGCTATTGGTTTCATTAGGGAACAGGTTCAGGAAATTAGGCCAGTACAAAATGAAAAAAGGCTGAACAAGGCTTCATAAATAATTTAGTCAAGGTATTTGGGTATGTTTGCATCTATCTGCATTTTTTTTTACAGAAACTGTATAATTTTGCAGTAGTGGAAGGTAACTACATGATTCAGAGAAAAGATAAAGCTACTTTAAAGAGTCACAGACAAATACCACATTTATACTCCCAAATTATTTTTGAAAACCCTTAAAACAGCTTCTTGGATATTGGTGACTGGCTTACATGGAATCAATAATGTTTATACTTATAGCAGTAATGAATACATTTTCAAGTTTATTTCATCTTTTAATTTCTAACACTTTAAATTATTTGAGTCCAAGTTATTAAGGATTGACTGTTTTCACCTAAAGTGTCTGCATTTTGAAGATATGTTTATTCCTATGTCAAATAGAAGTCAGAATGGCAGATACTGTTCAAGGAAAAAAAATCTTTTTGACAGTGGCCTCACATCCCTAGAGCAAGCTTTCAGTAATGATGCTTCAGGCCTCTTGTCTGCAGACTCACCGGAAAACTCTGAACACATGTATTTTCAGTAGCAATTTCATGAATTCTATTTTTGCATTGTTGGGTCTTATTGGTAATTGATTTTTAAATTGATGCTATTTGTATTGCATTTTTATTATACAGATGGATGGATGTGCTTATAGGTACCGGTAGCTATAGAAATTAAATAAATTCACAATAAAATTTTAAAATAATAGCAATTTATTCTATATTTTGCATTCATTTTGTATGAGAAGGGGTTACAATATTTTTCTTGAAGCAGGTACCCCTTAAAACTGGCTATTTTGGACAACTCTCAGTCCTTCCATTCCCTTTTTAGAGAACATTAGTAAAATGGTGGCGGCCTAATTGCAGATTAAGCAGATTATTTGGGGAAACTGAAATGGAAATAAAGTATATGTGACTGGGACAAGTTAATACACATCATTTGACTACTAGAATATATTTGGCCAGCCCTTTCTCTCAAATGTTTTTCCTAATTGTTTTTCAGGCTGAACCTCTTTTGTCGTTCCCATATCCTTTTTGTCAAAAGCTCACCTTTTGTTGTTATTCTAAAAGTAAAATAAAATATGGAGAAATATATGAAAACAAACAAATCCACTGAAGTTTCTTAAGACTTCACATTCCTAACCTAATGCCAGATTTGTTATTCAGTTTCCTTTCTGGAAACAAACAAACAAGAACCGAGGATACTGCAGTGTGAATTGACAACCTCTAGTTATAGCATTTGGAAATTACCTCATAAACTTGGCTGAAAACATGACAGCAACCTCTGTGCATATTGCACATGCCTGTAAGCTTACATATTTTTTTTTCACATACACAATATTACCTGCTTCCCCAGACATTAATTTTTGCATGGGGAAGGGGAATGTTATCACCTCAGCTTTACCACATTAATTTTGTTACCACCTTAGAAAGCTAGAATTCAGGTTTCAGAAGATGTCACAAGGATTACTAATCCAATTATTTTACATAAACCTGTACCCTGAATTTTAATATGAAGTTGTTTGCAGCTTTGATTACCGTTTGTATATGATCATCTGTAGTTAATCCTTAATTGCTACAGCTAAATTTATAAGCTACAGTCACAAAAAAATGTGCTTTTCACCTATTGTTGGAGATTGGCTACTTCTGATGTATGCAAAATCTTAAACTTTTTTTTATAAAATTAGGATAGAGAGATTCTACATAAGAACTGTGTGCCACGCTAAGTTTTAATAAACATATTTGCCTCTCAGTGATTGTAGTGATTGCAATAAGACATGAAAATCCACAAAATAGTAATAAAAACCAATAATTACAGATAGGACTATTCCAACAATCTTAGAAACAAGACTTTTCAATGTAGATAAACTCACACATTCAGCTTCAATCTATGAAGTGTCTAGCTAGAGAATATGCGCACATAAGAATAGGGAAAAGACCTTACATATCGCAAGGAAGTTGTCTGCTGAATTCATTACCTTGTTCTAATCCAGGACCTTTGTTGGAATCTCCAATAGCACCTGTGGCACCCCAATTAAATCACAAATACATTGTAAATCACTGAAGTCTCAAGAAATCTTGGATAATTTGGGGCTGTAGCATGGGCCAGAAAAAGCAACCGACTTTTCCCATAATCACCCATCATATATATAAATAACATAACAATAAAATCAACAGAAGGGAGTACGTGCTTGTGTCAGGTTGAAGTTTTACATCTAGAAGTCATCAGATTGTAGTTTGGGTTAAAAGAATTTAAAGACGACAGAGTTGAGGATGGCTTCTTTCTAATAACCCAAATCAGAGACAGCATACAGTAGACATTTTTCAGGTCACTCAGCGAGGTCTTTATTTTCAGCCTTCACATAAATCTGTATTTTCACTCATAGCCTTGTTCACACACCCACACGGGCAATTTAGCAGTTTCAGCCACATACTAGCACCCATTTACAGGGCAGTCCTATGAGCAGAGGCCTGCGTTTGAGATATGGTTCTCCTTCAAAGGGGAATGTTTGCTCAGAAAACTCCACTAACAGCAAAAAAAGCATACCTCAAGGATTATTGATTTGTTTCTTTGTCCAACAGTAATCGATTCAGAGAAGTTGATGAAACAAAAGATTTCAATGCAATATTTTCAAAGCAATACACTGTTTCTCAAAGTTTCTAGATTTTAGTAATAGAAGGATTCTTCAATCTTGTGGTCCCAAGATTCTCGGCAATAATTAGTTTATGTAACCCCAATCTTAGTAAGCCTATTTTTTGTGAACCACACATGAATTAGCTAACAATAATATATATATAAAAAACAGGCCATGTGATATAACAGAATAACAGAATAATACAGTTGGAAGGGACCTGGGAGGTCTTCTAGTCCAATCCCCTGCCCAAGCAGGAAACCCTATAACATTTCAGACAAATGGTTTTCCAATCTCTTCTTAAAGTACAACAAACAGGGAGGTATACCCCTTTACTGAAAAATATCTATCAGTAAGAGAGCTATCTCCATGCTTTGGGAGAAAAAAGTGCAACATGCAAGAGATGGACTTCAGAAAGATTTGCAACAGAGTATGCTGGCTCCTTGCTACAAGTGTTGCCTTTTTGCAAGAAGCAGAAATGCACTGCTTTGCCTACTTGAGGACACTTAGGCTCAATGTCAAGACCCAATCTAAAGTCCATGAAGACGATGAGGAACAACTACTTTAGAGGAAAGTAGAGGAAAAAAATTAGGCAAGAGATCCTGGACAGGTTATTTTGTATAGCTCTCTGAAACAAGCCACGATTTTTGCAGGAGCCACTGTTATGAGTGCAAAGGACACTGAAGGGATGTCCAAGTACCTGAACATCTGCACAGCCAGTCCAGAGACAGCAATTTAACAAAATATCATTGCATTTGAGCAGAGCAGGGAGAGTGCCCTTCAGATTTGTTCATGACTAACAAGAAGGCACAAGCCATGCTTTGAGAAACATTGCAGTAATGTAATGCAATATTATCCTCACACTAACAATTAGGAGCTGCCTACTGGCTTTTCTAGTTCATAATTAGTTCTGATTAAAATAAGAACAAGAACAACCCAGCTTTTCTCATTTACATCTTATCAAAGTACAACTCATTCTCCGGCAACATCTCTAATTTGCTATGTCCCCATAGTATTGCCTTTCTCCCGTCCTCAGTCCATACAGTACACAAGACAGCCTTAAGTCATGGTTAGCTGTACAGATGTTTTCCCTTCAGTTGATCAGAACCAGTGATAATTTCAGGATGCATATAATCTGTTAATTTTAACTATCCATGTTGGCAAAAGTACAGACAGATGCTCCAAGGGAAAAGGATGAGCCTACTATCTATACTTTACTTTGGTGTATACAATCCTTTCCAGTGCTTTTTTCCTAAAAAAAAAAAAAAAAAAAGTTGCCGGAACTCACACACATTATACAACCCGCCTTGCCTACCCTACAAGGTTCCATCCAAAAAAGGTGCCAGAACTCCGTTCTGGGCGTTCTATGAGAAAAAAAGCCCTGATCCTTTCCCTTTTGTCCCTTATGGTTCCCTTCATTTTTTTCTCTGTGTAAAAAGAGCTGATGTCACTGCTAGAAGATTCCTCCTCCCCCATTATTATTTGCCCATAGGCTGTTTTCAAGTGGGTTTAGTGCTCTTTTGAAAAAAAGCATTAAACTAATTCTTAAAACAAGCATCTCCGATATCTGGTTTATGGAGTCTGGGATGGAGCAGGTTTGAAAGTATCACTCCTGTTTCATTGCTTCATATAGTAAACTTGGGGAGGTACTGGATTTTCACTAAATCTCTGGTGTTTATCAATGCTTGTGATCATTTGCTGCCAGCTGGTGATTTTCAGAAAAGGGAAGACTGCCAAAAGCAGAAGGTTTAACCAAAGGCTTTGCTTAACATGCCTGTACACTGAAATCAGGATGTCACCAGAACTGAGGATAAGAGAGGAAGAATAGGAGTCAACAAGTTTTATGCCTGTTTAGTTTTCTGCTGGTTCAGGGATGAGTAAGTAGCATTTTAATTGAGCCATGAGGAAAGACTTACAATAAAAAAAAAGTTGGTAGTGAGAAGTTGCCCAATTTTTCAGATCTACTTTTTTTTAAAAGCAGTGAAAAGTACATTGAATGCTAAATATGATGCTAAATTGTACGTTTCGGGATGTGAATGCAGAAAACAGCAGAGGTAGCATCAAATGGAAAACACTAAAATCATAGAGATTTAACTATATAGTCCCCTTTCCTCCCCCTAAAAGTTAATGCGATATTGCAGGACAATCAGAAATGGGATAACTGAGAATCAAGAATATTCAAAGATCCCTGAGATCTTCGTAGAAATTTAATTTTTAATTTTCAGCACACGGCTACTTATTAGTGTGTTTCATCAACAAGAATGGAGCTTTTTACCATGTGCGTTTCTAGAACAAATTCAGAACTAAATAGAGGCTTTGAAACTACCACTGAAGGAAATCGCCAACATTCTCTAACTATTTTAATGCTCTGTAGATTGCCATCAATTTGATGGCCTTACCGGGTTTCCTCTGGCTCCGATAGGCACTCCACCGTGCTGGGCTTCTGTTCCATTCACCGCAATTCCATCCAGGACCAATAAAGAGAGACCAAGGTGGGCTCCGCCCCCAGAGGCAACACTCCACAGTCGCCACGACAGATGTGGATTTGGGATTTGAGGGAGGAGAGGCTATTATGCTATGAGGCAAGCCCCATTGTGGTCTCTTTCACTGTTGGCAAATTGCAAGCATTCTGGGTTGAAGATGAGACCCTATAAAGATAAAAAGAAAGAACAGATTTCTTATTCATATTTTTATCTTGAGTTCTTCCCATTCCCTTGACTTTGGAACATTTTTTTTTTAAAATCTAATTCACTGACATATACATGTAACATGCTGGTTATAACATTACCCAATTTCTGAATCTTTCCTCCCAAGTGCTCAATTTTTGCAATTCAAAACCATACGACATGCAGGATGAAATATATAAATGAAATACAGTTTTGTCCATGCCTGCTTATTATGGATATATTTTATATGTCAAGTGGAAAAAAAAACCAGGAGGAAGAAAAAAAGAAATATTTTCGAGCACTGATACATTGGCTGAATTCGACATGCATTTAACCAAGGCAGAACTATTCTTTGACAACAGCATTATTCCTTTCTTCCTGTGATGGTGCTTTCCTCTTGTCTCCAGACATCCATTGCTGTACTGGTGTTAAAGCAGCATTTCTCCCCTTATACTCATATTATTCATCAGCACCCTAAAAGTGTATGAAATTAATTACTTTTTACCGCTTCTGATGCTGGAAACAAAGTCATGTAACCAGTGGTGGAATGATTGGAGAAGAGCCTTTTGAATGCTTTAGTTGATGTGAGACACTCTCCCACACTCCCTACTTGCAGTCAGATTCCTCACTGTAATTCTGCTACTCAGTTTGCAAAGATTTGGACAAACTACCGGTACTTTAAATTATTGCCTCACTTTCATGCCCAATGATGGGAGGCTAGCATGTTATCCTGGTAAAGGGGAAAGGCCAAGAGTCAGAGTTTAATAAGATATTAAAGAATATTAGGCGTCCCAGCCTTGACTCCAAAAATCTGGATAGTGACTAAATAATAGGAATGAAATTCAGCAAATTCTAACTATTTTTTGCCATCTAGTGGTCAACAAGATTTCTGCAGTTCAAATATCGCAGACTCATTAAACAGTTGCGTTCTGGCATATGTCTGACTGAGTAATGCAGATGCTAATAACTTTGTGCTCTTCTTATATTTTACACATTAAGTCTCCTTATCCATTTTTATTGACTACAGCTAATAGGAGTTCAACATTTCTCTTCCATAGCTCTTCTCTAAAGCCTAGATGTTTAATCTTTCCTAAAGTATACTATTGGTATAGTATATTAGTTAACACATTATTTGCTTCACTCAGCTTTTGTTTGTTTTGTTCTTTTAAATTTTGCTGGTCATTGACCGAATAAATATCACTGATTTTCTAAAGAACTGAAAATGTTGAGATGCAATATTTGTTTTTATGTTCCATGTTCTTGACTGCAACTCTTCAGAACTAGTTTAGAATAATTATCAAGAATGTGAGCTATAAATCAGTAAGTCCAGGCAAATAAGTGCAAGACTTTTTCTAAAAAAAAATTACATTTCACTTTTAACTCCTTCTACAAGTTAAGAATGGTAACAGTATAAACAGCAATGTCTTTCTATCTTTCTATCACGTAAGAGTCATTGTATGTATTACTGTACCACAATATCTTACGGCATACTTAAAAGTATTATAGATTCTTATTATTTTATTATTATTTTATTACTAAGAAATGGACATTGAAAAAAGCTAATAATTTTTTTTGTTTGCTTGTAAGGCTTGGTAGATTTCATCTATTAAAAGGTAGGGGATATAATTAATGAACCCATTATTGTATTATTAAAAAACATTAGAAACATGTAACTTGGCTGAGGGTACTGACAAGAAAACAAACTGATGGATCACCAAATTAATCCAGAGTTGTCATTCGAGGCACAAATGACCAAGCTCAAATTATCCTACTTTAGACACATTATAGAAAGACTCAGCTTTCTGGAGAGGGCTTTAAATGCTGGGAAAGGTGGAAGGTAAGAGGATGGCAAGCAGCAAGGTGAATGGATTTAGTTACAGTGGTGATGAGTGCTCTATCGGGAGACATAAAAGAACAGGTTAGGGATAGGTTGTCATAGAGAAAATCTATGTATGCGGTTGCTAGGAGCTGAAAATGACTAGACAGCATTTAATCAATAAATCAAACTTGGCTCACTCTTTAACCAACATTCTGCTATATACTTCTGTTCCAGTATTTCATAGCTGAATTCACTAAGTGAGGATTTTAAAAGCCATAGTTGTTTGATAAATATAATTTATAAGGAAACTATAATACTATTTCATTTGATGTGTGAATCCAAAAATTGAAAAGCAGTGGTCCACAGTAGGTAAATGCAATCAGTCATTTAGCTTGGAGCTGAAGCAAGATAGTTTCTGTATCAGTTTTGGTGTCTTATGGGCAGCTCTAATGTGTATACATGCCCAAGCTGAAAAGTGGATATAGGACTTTAAACTCAACAATCTGAGCCAATGGAACATGCCTCTTTGAAATAGCATGTGCAAGTGATATGTGGTAAATGAAAGTCAGTCCATCTCACACAACAATCAAAACAAATCATTTTGTGAATTTTGTGAACACAGAGCTACATCCTCTTGTCTACATTCATCATCAGGTATAAAGAGCTATATGAAAAGGGAGATGTGGTTCACCACTGAATCTGCCATTAGGCAAAATGAGACAGCAGTCTTGGACATTACAAACTGATGCTCACGCAACCACTGTTTCGTGAACCCTAAGTGACCTTGCCTCTCTAGTTCATTAACAGGAATAAAAGAAAACTGAACTCTTTGTTCAATCAACTTCAGAGAAGAACAAAAAACAATAGAAGCACCCATTTGCCTTTGACCCCAAGCAAAATGCCTTGAACTTGTCCTAGTTCAGTTATGTTATCCCTGCTGACAGATGCTGAGAAATCTCTTCTATGAATTTATATAATTCCTCTTGAAAAGCAAACTTTGAATCCCCCAGATATGACAGGCTTGCAGCACCCAGGATTCTAGAGCTGCACAGCCAAAAGGAGCTGGACTGAGAAAAGCCGATCAGTATCAATGGAGCTTCATAAAAATATTGGCATTTGATTCCATAACAGCCCTGCGTGTCTCTTGTGCTGCAGAGAAAACAGAAGGTTCTTTCTATGCCCAGCAATATCAGAAAACCTGTCAAAATCCCGTGCTGAAGCTCAGGATCTCTAGACAAGATGGTCACAAAGAAAACAAGCACCTAAGTTAAAACAGGAACCAGGCTGAGAAGGAGATGGGGGAAGGAAGTTTTAAAAACTCCACTTCAAAGTGAACACCATTACTTATGCATACATTTAAATAAAGACTTGCCCATAAGAAATAAACCTCCCTGTTAGAAAGACATATAAACCCAAGGATGGGAAAGTCATGGCTTAAATAGGATCATCTACTTCCTAGCACAGAACTAGAACTGAGGAACTGCTGTAGCTGGCTCAAAAGCAAAATTTAGCTCTAAAATTTGTTCTCCATATGCAGTCTTGAAACATGGTGAACATTTATACAATCTGTCATTTCCCTATACATTTTGGCTTAGTCGATTCCTTGAACTTCCCAACTTAGAAATGTTTACGTTGATTTCTTCCTAACATATGCCCCCACCAACTAAAGTTATCAGACCCCCATCATGGTGATTAAAGGTGAGGGGAGCTGAAATTCAGAAACTTGTGGAGGGTCACAACTTTCCTACCTCTCCTTCAGAAAAACTAAAACAAGAATGTCCTAATGCATCTATAAGTTTTTATCATGTTTATGACACACTAAAAATCTATGTTTATACAAGTAGCAAATGGCAGGAACTGTATTGGGTAAGATTATATTAAGATGGGTAGCAGGAATATTATACAGAAAGAGGCAGTGCAATGATTCAGTGATTAAGATGATAGCTGACAGACTGGGTTTGAGACCTGAATGCCATGTTATGGGGTGAGCTCCCACTATTCTCCCCAGCTCCTGCCAATCTAGCAGCATGAAAATGTGAGTAGATAAATAGGTACCACTTTGGTGGGACAAGTTACTGCATTCCATATTTTCATGCTGGCCACATGATGACAGAAGCCTCTCTTAGACAACACAGGCTCCCTCAGCTGAGAATTGGAGATGAGCACCATCTTTTTGAATCTGTCATGACCGGGCAGGGGAAACCTTTAACCCTTTATATAAAAAGTATCGCCAGAACAATTGGGGCAAGTAATGGATATATAAGCAAGAGGAGACATATGAAAATAAGGAGAAATGTTTTCTTCAAACCACTCATAAGTGATTAGCTATTGTTTGGTACCTCATCTCCTCTATTCCAGTTAGTAAATATATACTAGGCCTCAGTCATTCCCTTACTTTCTCCTCCTTGCATCCCCTCTTTCTCTAAGCAGTATTTTTTCTCCCTCCTGCTGCTCTTGCTGTCTCAGCCATAGACTTAACATGCTACATGCAAAGCGCTCTGTAAGGAGACCTGCAGCTCTTTGGCATATTGCCAAAACTGTATTATCATCAAAGGAAATGTGAAAACAGTCAAGTCCTGCTGGCCTCCCCAAAAGGGGAAAAAAATGAGGGAAGAGAGAGGAAAAAATGCTGGGAGGCCCAGCTTTATCCTCAAATGACCTTTTCATTGGGACTCAACTCTCTTGAAATGGATTGGGAACTGAAATTTTGCAAGAATATAGATAGTGTTCAAGTTGTGGAAGGGAAATCATGGCAAAGATGATGGAGAAGACACAGTTAAATCAAAGAATAGATCACCAACTCCTCCTGTATGCAAAGAAGAAGTTAATAACTAGAAAGAAATGGATAGGAGACACACGATTTTGAATTCAGCAATGCAAAACTATGAGCTGCAATAGAATTATCATTCTATCTTCAGCAATTCAACCATCGTGTAGAAAACATACCACTGTTTATTTTATAAGGCTGAAGTTCACTTTCATATTAATACTGAGCAACTTTTACTTAGTTGCAATACTATCTTCAAACATTTTAAAGGATTTTTAAAGAAAGGGTGTCCTTCTCCCCCTCAAAAAAAATTCCTAATTGTTATCTTAACATTTTATCACATTCTACTGCAGCCTTCCACAACCTGACTGGGAATTTTGGGAACTGAAGGTCAATTAATCCAGATGATATAAGGAATAAAGCGGAGGCAAGGGGATGAGACCACATAAAGAAAAAGGTGGAGCTGGATAAATAAGAGCAGTCCTGTTTAGTCAGAATTACGCCATCATCAAGAGCAGGAAACAGGTTTAATAATAATTATAATTACGTAGCAATTTCACAGCACTATAAGTGCTTCATTTAAATGTCGCTTTTCATACATACCAAAATTGTAGAGGCTGAGATAATAGAAATTCTGTTTACAGTCACCCAAAAATTACATGGCAGGAACAGTATTCTAGGTAGGAATTTTTCTCCTAGTATTGTCATTATGCTATACCTCATCACCAAAATGTATTCATTACAAGTTTTCCTTAATGTATTTGGGAAGATTATTGAAATGACAGCAAATCACCTAGCATGTTCAAATTTTCTCTTAAAAGGAGATTCTTCAGAGGGTAGTAATATGTATTGTAGTATATATTACTGCAATAAGAAACCATGATCTATACATCTTTGCAACATTTATTAACTTCAGCTACCAAAACATCCTATGCAATGTAATCATAGATATGTTGTTAATAATATCAATAAATATGATATCCATTCAGGTATGGATATATAAGTTGAATAATTCAACCTAAGTTACAAAGACAAATTATGAAAAATACTAGTTTGACAACTTTAATACATTTTTAAAAAAAATAAAATAAGCTTTAAACATTTATTTTGCATTTACTTGCTAAATTATGTTAATAAATAAGTATCAATAAATTAAACACTTGGCTAGAACTTGACTGCTTTTGAAAGACTTTAAGTGGGGTGAGATCTGCTTGGATGAGAAATCAACAAGAAATTTCTGAGCAGCAGATCCAAGGAGAAGTCAAAAAGCATCGCAAAAAACCAATGGTATGCCATCTTCATATTTTTGTCAAGAACACTAGGTACATAGATATGCCCATGAAGTTATTAAGATCTGATCTTGAATCAAAGGAGTTATTACTTTTTATGTAAGTAAATTTAGTGTTCTGAATACATGAAATCCTTGTTTAGTGGTCAGAATTGGGACCAACTATTCAGTTGTGTTAAACAAAATGGCCACTAAATGAAACGATGAACTATGACCTTACTTCAACTTTGCTTTACAGACTTGGGAAGGTCATAAATGTGTGGATTGGTCACAAAGTTATTTCTATGAACAATCATTAAGCAAGGAAGTTGCTAAAGGAAGATTTCCTCTACCTGCAAAGCTGACCCTAGAGGAGGGAAGATCTTGAGATTAAATTTCTGTGGTTCCTCTTTGTTCTTACCATAAAATCGGAGCAAAAACCTCTGATACCCCATATGTTATTTCACTGTAATTCCCATTTGTCACGATGCCTGGCAATGCTGGTTGATGATGATGGAGATATGAACAATGACATTTGGACAGTCCTGGATTCCCCTTTCTCTTGCTCAGTTTTGTCCCCTTCAGGCAGGCTGGAAGCTGCAGTCTTAATGTACCTCATGGGCACCAAGTTAAAAAATCATGGTAATTCATATGGATGAAACACTGCTACTGTTGAGATTGACATTCCATCTGATAGTCCTTAACTTACAACCATTTGTTTAGAGATGGTTTGAAGTTACAATGGCACTGAAAAAAGTGGCATGACTAGTTTTCACACCTACTAATGTTGCAACATCTCCATGGTCTCATGATCAAAATTCAGGCACATGTGTTTATGATAGATGCAGTGTTCCAGGATCAGATTCACTTACCAACTGCATGATTCACTTAACAACCATGGCAAAATAGGTTTTAAAATGGGGCACAATTCACTTAACCATTATCTTGCTTAGCAACAGAAATTTGGACTCCAATGTGATCATAAGCTGAGGACTACCGATAGTTCTCCACTTACAATCATGCATTTAACAATGTTTCAAAGTTATAAGAACCTTAAAAAAAGTAATTTATGACCCATCCTGAAACTTATGACTGTTGCTCCACTCTCATGGCCATGTGATTGCAATTCAAGTGCTTGACAATCAGCTAGCATTTATGATAGTTGCAGTATCTTGCAGTCACATGATTGTGATTTAACCTTCCCAGTCAATAAGCAAAGCCAACGGAGTAAGCCAGATTTGTTTAACAACCACACAATTCAGTTAACAACCATGGTAAAAATGGTCTGGTCACATGATGACTTGCTTAACAATAGCACTCTTTAGCAATTGAAATTTTAATCTCAACTGTTGTCATAGGTCGAGGACTATCTGTGGAAGTTTGGACATGTTCAAACATTGCCCACCACTGATTTATTTATTTGTTAAATTTATTTGCTACCTATCTCTCCAGGGGGCTACTCTGGGCATCTTACAACAATAAAGAGGAAGAAATTAAGAGAGAGTAAACAGAAGTAAAATAATAGAATAAAATAAACAATGAAAAAGAACACAATGATAATACATCAGTATGATAACAAAAAAACAGATGGGTGGAGAGCAGAGAATAAAAGGGAGGGGTTATATCCTTTTTCCAATTGGGATGTTACTACCTCATTTGTGCCAATTGCACTGACTTAATTTTTGCCAGAATGTTACATCAAAGTTCTCCCCATTTTAAAAAAACAGACAAGAAAATGCTGAAAACAAGTATGCCTTGTTTCTCTTAAAAACAGATTCCAAAACTATTTGAAATTTTGAACACATTATTTTTCAGTTGCCCATGGCAACTTGGAGGAGTTTCCACAATTGAAACTGTTTGGGATAAAAGGCAGAGTGGAAATTTGCCACCAGAAAGAGAGAGCGAGTCAGATTATTCTTCAACCAAATCAGTCTCATTGTGGTTATTGAACATGCAATAAACATGCAATAAACAACCTCAGTGTGGTTACTGAACATGCAATAAACATTGCTTGTGTGGTTTCCACACTTGCAACATTTGCGGCACATTTAAAATACAGGAAATTAAGACAGCGATGGGAATTGAGCTAGGAACACACTACCTGAGGCCCTGCCAGGAACAGCTGAAATACCAGGAGAAAGATGTGTTGGCCTAACTTCAATCTGATTAATCCACATGTTAAGGTTGGGGGGGGGAGAGAGAAACAGAAAGAAATAAGATGTGCTATGCAGCAGAATAGGAAAAGATATTCAATTTTCCTCCTTGAAATTCAGGACAAATTGCACAATATTGATTCTTTTACAGAATCTAATGACTCTGAAACAGAACTTCATGAGGATTATTCACTTGCATGTGTTCCTCTATTGTTTTATTTTAATGAAAATAAGAATGTGAATAGTCCTCATGTTTCAAAAAACTTTCAGCCAGCATTTGTGGAAGGTTAAAAGGCAAAACTGGAAAGCAACATTTAAATTCTCTAATCTAACACCGAAAATAACACTGTGGTGTGATTTCAGCTCATGACACCTCATTTCTGGAATTAGCACCCAGCTGCTGGGGAAAAGATGAAAAGAATGAGAGTGCCAGCTTTTACTTCTGACATGATTACTAGAAGTCTAGGCTTAAAATTCATGAATTTGTTTATCCCAGCTTCAGTGGTGGGATTCAGCCAGTTTGCACCAATTCAGCAGAACCAGTAGCTAATTTTTTGTTGCCCATGCCCAGAATGGACTTCCGGAAGCGGCATCCACACAGAGAACCTGTTGTTCACATATTTGAATCCCACCACTGCCCAGCTTGTTTATTTTTATGTATCTTTAGCTTGTGTTTCAGAAGTCAATAAAGGAAGAAGATATAGTTGGATCCTTTAGGAATTCATTTACTTCAATCCATTCCACCTCCCCTGCATATACCTACTACTGAACATAAGGACACATAGAGCAATTTTCGATTTTCACCAAGTACTAGCCCTCTCATATAATTTTTAAAATATACTTATTTTCATCTATTCATAACAATATAAGAAAATAAATACATACTGCTTTAGGAAGATGGATGCTTTCAGTACATTCCTTCTCACTCCAATTAGAAATTTGAAATTAAATAGGGTTGGCTATATTCTTGAGACCTGCTTCTCCATAGATTATGTTGCTTTTTCAACATATTTATCTCAGATGAATTACATAATGGCTGATGAAGAAACATAATACAAAGTATACTGAACGTATGATGGCGGCTATAGAACCTACCTGTTTAAGTACCTATATAACTGTGGTTCTCTCTTTTAAAATGTCTACAATTTAAGGAACATATGAAACTATTAATATATACACCTGGCATAAAAATAGATGGCCATTAAATTAAGGTCATCTAGTCAAAACCACTTATGTCATAGCAATGTTGCAATGAAAGAATTTTGATATGTCCCCATAGTACATTTGTTTCATTTTGTATATCTATTCTCTCAGTGAATATGGTAGAATCTAAATCTTTGTAGTCCAAGAGATCAGTACTCAAAAGTCCAAAGAACCACAGATACAAGGTGAAATAGGCCTACCATAGAAAACAGCAAAAGAAGTATCATCCTTTCTTTGTAGACCATTGGGATTGGAGGAGAGTTAAAGATGAAATAAATTGTTTCACCACAGTCACAACGTTTTTGTTTGCAATTTTGTATGGAGAGTCAATTTGAAATAGTCATTAAAGGCATTGGTCTAGAAAACTGGAGATTAAGTTCTAGTCTTGCCTTTGGCATGAACCCACCTGGGAGACTATGAGCCAAGGAAGGAAAAATGAAAAAAGGTAAAAAAAAACAAGAGGAGGAAGTAGAAAGGAGAGGGGGGGAGAAAGGGAGGGAGGGAGGGAGAGAGAGGGAGAGGGGAGGGAGGGAGGGGGAGGGAGGGAGGGAGAGAGAGAATTGTGGTGACACAGTGGTGGTTAGAATGTAGTATAGCAGGCTATTTCTGCTGTCTGTTAGCAGTTTGATTCTGACCAGTTGAAGGTTGACTCAGTCTTCCATTCTTCCGAGATTGGTAAAATGAGGACCCAGATTGTTGGGGGCCATATGCTGCCTCTGTAAATCACTTAGAGCAGTGGTTCTCAACCTTCCTAATGTTGCGACCCTTTAATATAGTTCCTCATGTTGTGGTGACCCGCAACCCCCCATCCAGCTGGCCGGGGGGTATCAAAAACTTGATAAAAAAAACACACAAAAAATGGGAAGCATAGGTAGTCCTCGACTTACAACAATTCGCTTAGTGACTGTTAGAAGTTACAACAGCACTGAAAAAGCGAATTATGATCATTTTTCACACCTATGATTGTTGCAGTATCCCCAGGGTCATGTGATTTACATTCGGATGCTTGACAACTGATTCATACTTATGACGTTCACAGTGTCTCAGGGTCACGTGACCAATGGCCAGGCGGTGTGATCACTCAGGTTGCAGGGTGCCTGTGGGGGGGGAATCTGTGGGTCTCTGGGATGGACTGGGGTGGGTGCCTGCTTTCCTTCCCTCCCCTTGTCCCTTACTTCCTTCTTTTCTTCCTTTCCTTCACCTCCCTTAGTCTCTTCCTCCTTCCCTCCCTCTCTCCCATTGTCCCTTCCTTCTTTCTTTCCTTCCTTCCTTTCCTTCACCTCCTGCTTAGTCTCTTCCTCCTTCCCTCCCTTTCCCATTGTCCCTTCCTTCCTTCTTTCCTTCCTTTCCTTCACCTCCTTCTTAGTCTCTTCCTCTTTCCCTCCCTCTCTCCCATTGTCCCTTCCTTCCTTCTTCCTTCCTTTCCTTCCCCTCCCTTAATCTCTTCCTCCTTCCCTCCCTCTTTCCCATTGTCCCTTCCTTCTTCCCTCCCTCTCTCCCATTGTCCCTTCCTTCCTTCTTTCCTTCCTTTCCTTCACCTCCCTTAGTGTCTTCCTCCTTCCCTCCCTTTCCCATTGTCCCTTCCTTCCTTCTTTCCTTCCTTTCCTTCACCTCCTTCTTAGTCTCTTCCTTCTTCCCTCCCTCTCTCCCCTTGTCCCTTCCTTCCTTCCTTCCCCCTTTGTCCCTTCCTTCCTTCCCTCCCTTCCATTGTTCCTTCGTTCCCTCTCTCATTGTTCCTTACTTCCCTCCCTCTTCGTCCCTTCCTTCCTCCCCCCTCCCCGTGCCCAGGAAGGGACAAGGGGAGGGGGATAGGCTGCCAGCATGGCTGGGGGCTTTGCTGCCGGCAAACCTGCCTGTGGACAAGCAGAGACAAGAGGAGAGCTCCGCCCAGCTCACTTGCTCAGCTTCGCCGAAAGACATGTGCTTGCTAAGTTAGCAGAAGCTCCAGGATCAGCGCCGGGCTACAGCTGATTCGCGCTTCTGCTAAATTAGCAAGCGGCATGTTTTCTAGCAAAACCCGAGCAAATTTGCTGGGCAGGAGCCAAGGAGAGCAGCTACAGCTGCAGAAGCGTGGATCAGCTGTAGAGGCTCGCCCTAATCCTGGACAAGAGGGAAGGAAGGAAGGACGGAAGGGACAAGGGGAAAGAAGGAGGGAAGGAGGGACAAAGAGGGAGGTGAAAGGAAGGAAGGAAGGGACAAGGGGGAGAGGGAGGGAAGGAGGGACAAAGAGGGAGGTGAAGGAAAGGAAGGAAGGAAAGGAAGGAAGGAAGGGACAATGGGAGAGGGAGGGAAGGAGGAAGAGACAAAGAGGGATGGAAGGAAAGGAAGTTCCAGCCAGAAGAGGCTTGGCAGTCTGGCTGCCGAGGAACAGAAGAGCGCAAAGCCAAGGAGAAGAAGGTGGCGGTTTCCTCCCAAAGGGGGCTCCTTTTCTCCACCCCTTCCCTGGGTTTGTGGGGAATTTCTCATCACCAATGCTGACAGATGCTCCTTTGAGCCTGCCATGAGCTTTTTCACCCCCTTTGCTTCTCCTCCCCGCTTTCATGAGGATTGTGGCGCCCTTGGGAAGCCGATCGTGCTTTGAAGCTTAGGAGAGGAGGAGGAGTCCCTTCCTCCTTCCTTCCCTCTCTCCCTGTCAAGCCCTGGTGGGCTCAACATGAACGGGCAGAGGAGGAGATGAGGATGGGTGGGGTGACAAAGGAGACTGGCGGCCGTTGCCAGACCTCCCAGCTGACAAGCGCAAGTTCGGGGGTCGCCAGCTGACGGGCGCAGGAGTTGGGTGCTGTGGCAACCTCCCCTTCGCTGACCTGCATGCACGAGAAGAAGTCAATCCAGTTGCTGCACAATGAGTCTCTGGGGCCTTGCTCTGCACCTGTGCTCTTCATGCACCCCCTGCAGGCCACATTTGGTAGAATTCGTGCAGACTGCCGCCAAGCAGCATATTTTCCACAAACAAGTGAGGGGGAGCAGAGGGGGGGAGGGAGAGAAGGCGGTTGACAAGCCCTGCCTAAGACCATCGGAAATATGTGTTTTCCGATGGTCTTAGGTGATCCCTGTGAAAGGCTCGTGCGACCCCCAAAAGGGTCGCGACCCACAGGTTGAGAACTGCTGGCTTAGAGAGAGCTGTAAGCGATATATAAGTCTAAGTGCTATTGCGATTGCTACTGTACATAAAAAGAGAACTGGGCATTTCTCGATTCACAACATAGACACAATTTAAGGATTCTCAGATTTTGTGAATACTAGGAATATCTAACAAACTGTCACCACTGGAGGAGTTTGAACATTCAAAAACAAAGGGTTTTATTTTAGAGCTACCTGCCATAAAGCTCCACTTAAACAGCAACTGCTGAGAATGTTCCTCAGCATCTTCAATTTATCTTTGTTTTTTTAGGGAGGGCTGGCTTCCCTCGGCTGGCAACTATCAAGGAAGTATATCTGGTGGGACCCAGAAAAAAGGGCTTTTTTGTGGTGACTCCCTTTCTTTGGAATATCATTCCCCCAGAAATAAGAGTAACCCCTCCCCATCTTTTTGTTTTTCTGAAGACATGATTTTGTCAATGGGCTTGGGCACCTCATTTGGAGTTAATTAAGTACTTTGTCTGATTATCGGAATCATGGGGTGGGCAAGGTTTAAACTGTGATTTTTAATGTTGTATACTGTCCGGAATCAGTGTGTGTAGATTGGGTAGTTATATAAATCTGTTTCATGAATAAATTGAATGAATAAATAAGCAAGCCCTGAGCTGCAGCCAACGATTATTTTTATTCCCTAAGAATCTCCATGGGGTCAGGCAGCACTCAAAAAAGCTCTTAGAAACAAAGATAGTACTAGAAAGCAGCATATTGTTTTCTTGCTGCCCAATTTCTATGTTATAGTGAATACATTTAACTATAATTTAATACATATTATAAATATAAACATAAAAAAGCATAGGTGGAGAAGGGAATTTGAAAAACACGAGGGAGATTTTGGCAGACACACCAATACATATGGGCATACTACTGGACATTGCTGCATCCACCAGTCATTTACTGAGTTCTAGAAGCTAAGAGTGCATGCACTGAAAAAGAGAGGGTGCCAGGAGAACCCAGTTAATGAGCCAAACCACAGCCTGACTGATTATGAGTCATCAAGTCAATGTTGACATTTGCTGGACACATAGATATTCTTCATGACAATCTGTTCCTAATCTGGTCTTCCAGGTTTTTTCAACAGTGCTCCCATCAGCACTGTAACTCAGAGGGCTAGATCTTCACATAATGTGTCCAAAGTAGGATAATTTGAGTCTGATCATTTGTGCCTCAAGTAAGGACTTGAGGTTGATTTGTAGAATGATCTATTTGTTTTTGTTACTGTCCCATGGTATTTTCAAGAGTCTTCTCCAACACCAATATTCAAAAGCATGAATACTCTTCTTATCCAGTTTTTGTAAAATCAAACGTTCACTTTTGTATAATGTTACAGGGAATACCACCACATGGACTATAATTATCCCATATTCATTTCCTTAACCTACAATTGCTCCTCTATTTTTCGGGTATGACAATCTTCCAGACTCATTGCAACATCATTCAATTTTTATAATTATTCCAATCTTCAACTCTTATATTGGAAAAGCAACAATATAAACAAGCTCGCAATGTTATGGAACTATAATGTGAATAAATACAATTTCTGGAGCTTTTGCCAGGGAAAAATACAGTTGTAGTTTTGACAATTTATCAGAGCATCAGAAGGAACACAAGGCAGGTGCCAATGGACAAACCTCTATGTTTGCAGAACCCCAGTTATATTCTCAAGAGGGAAACAATATCTACTCAATTTTCTCTGCAAAGTAGAAGATGATTAATACATTAGTTCTATGTTACTTAGGAAATAAAAGAGGTGCAATTACCAATACCAAACTATCAAAACCTTTCTTCTCTAAAGCTCTTGGGAGTTTCTACAGCCTTTTTCAATCCATAGCAGGAAGTAGAATTTCCCACTATGACAGGACAGTCTTTCACCAAAGACTTAGGAAATGTGTTCTTACAACTTTTTATTCTGGAACTAACTTTTAATGATACATGCAAAGTAAGAATCTATAAAAATGAATATTTTCACTTTTTTTTAAAGTATTTTTCTGAGCATGAGTAAAACTGTATTGGTCTTCAAACCTGAAAACAGAAAGTGTTTTTCAGACGAAATATCATGCTATATTCTCATTACAGTATTTCAGTATTAAAGACTTGTTGAAGGCAAGGAAGATCTTTAGCTAATGTTTTGTTGAGCAAATATACATATCAAAGGCACTATAGCATTTATTATTAATTGCATATTGTTATTATTATTCATTGCTTACATTCTTTTATTCATAATGTATACATGATTCTCTAGCAAGTTTGGGCCCAAATATTTCTTTTATAAATACTGGCAATTTATTGTTAGAGTAAGTGTTTATTGAATCAACTACAAAGAACCAGAGTTTAACATGAGCCAAGACTCAACAAAAATTTAAACTCTCAAATACTACATTTGATTCTAGGAATTACCCAATATATATTGAACAGCCCTCTATAATGTAATACTTTTTGAATGTGGTGGTATAACATTATGCTAAATAATGAAACGTGGGAAGATTGTATAGCTCTGGCCAATTGTGGTTTATTTAACTTAAGATGAAGAGCAAAAGTTGCCAACATATCTCAAAATACTGCTTTGCTTCAACAGGAAAGAACTAAAGCAGAGTATCTCTCCAAATACAAAGGAAGACAGGTCCTATGGAGCACATGGAGGAAGCAGTGTCCCTTCTTTGCAATACTTTAAATCACTCTGCCTAAAACTTTTGTGTTCTTGAATGTGAAGCTTTACAAAGAACTATAATTAACATTCACACAGTCCTCAAGACTTTCCAGAACACCATCAGAATGGACCCACCTCCAGGGGGGCAACAGAGAAGGCACACTTCCTGGATCCCAAACAATGATACTTGTTAACTGAAAAAACCAGGATTATATATTCCTGTCAACCCGCAGCTAGGCAGACATCAAGGAAAATAAGCAATTCTTCAGATAACCTAGTTATATTGAACACTCTGCCCAGCAGGGACCGAGTCACCCTAAATAGGACTGATGGATAACTACGAATCACCCTAAGTAGGACTGCTGGATAACTAACAGCAGATGCAACAAGGGCAGAAAAATATTGACATTTTGCTACCTTACTGCCACAAACTATTTCCTAATATAGACTCTTATTATGTTGGTTAGACTCACTTCAAGTCTTCCTCCAATGTCACTCCAGGTAACTAGTCTAGCAATTTATCTCCCAGTGCTCCTCAGCAAACCAAGAAGCTCTCTAGACTGGCACACATAAATAAAGGCAATACAGTCCAGCCAGCCACCCCATTCCACACAGTGACCAAGGCCCCAGACAATCTGCTCATAAGATCCTTGGGGGAAATGCCAATTTCCTTCTGGAACCCATTAGATCCATCAGTTACCTGGGATGGGCCTATTAAACAGGCCCACCTTTCTGCAAGGGGAGGATGACACCAGTGAGCCGAAAGTTACCAAATGTATCCAAACAATATTTAACAGTATTTTTTAATTTTTCAGCCTTTTCAAGGCTGTGTCAACCAATTCTCTGCTTAAGGAGGCAAAACACATTGAATATACAGACATTAATTTTTGTATTAACTCTTTCTGGGTTTCTACTATACATAAGCTCACTAAATAGATGTAGCATCTTACAACACACTACAATGCTATCATCCTCTCTCAAACTAACCAAGGAAAGAAAACTTCTCACACTGAACACATGCAGCCAGTCTTTAACTGACCTGGTTAAGTGTGCTGTGCAAACACAGATAGTATAAAGTTAAACATATATTCCATCCTGTTGTTTTAAAAGCCAATAAAGTGGGAGGAGGAGAAAGCAAGACAATTGTACTGTAGTGTAGGAGAGTCCATATTGTACATTATGAAAGTGCTTTATAGATACCAAATAAGATTTGATTTTAAACTAAACTAGTTTAGACCAGCTTTTTTCACTGTGATGCCCCAGATGTTCTGACTGAGAATTTTAGATTTTGCCTGACAGAAATTTGTACAGTTGAAATCCAATACATCTGGAGGTCATCAGGTTAAGGAAGGCAAGACTAATGTACAAATTGAGGCTGGATGAGTTATTAAGCTTGTGTGATCTCTTTTTCAAACACAAGGAGAAGGGAAGTGCTGAATAGGTTTCAATTATTAGACTAATTGTTATATTCAGGAAAGACAACCTGACTTTAACTTCAAGTAAGTTAAGGTTTACTTTAACCATACAATACAAAATACAACATATGGTCCTAACTAGTTCTCTAGTTATAACTAATTTACTTCCAGTCTCTTCTTCAGAGCTGGCCAGTAGTGTACGTACGGATGTATGCATGCACACAAATCATGCATACAACTCATGTGATTCGGAACTGGCTCAAGTTATAAGTCTTAAAATAGCTGTGAAGGTATATCTGTATCAATGTTTTTCAACTTTGATCATTTTAAGTTGTGTATGTCAACTCCCAGAATTCTCCAGTCAACACACTGGCTGGGATTTCTGGGAGGTAAAATCCATACATTTTAAAATTGCATGGTTGAAAAACACTGATTGATAATTATTTACTGTATATATAGCAGAGGAAAAACTGAGAGATAACAACTGAAGTTTTCCGGTGAACCTATTGTTAGACTGAGTTGCGACCAACTATTCACAGAGATCCTATGGTCTATTACATTACACTCATTTTCATTTACCCTTATGATTTCTTTTTGTGCATTTGCTAAATGCGCAAATAATGGTATTATTGCTAGTGTGAGGATATTGCGTCATCTCTTGTTTTTCAACCTATTGTTTGTAGTTTGTTCTGATCATGGCAACTTATGACAAAAACCTTTGACTTGTGAGGAAGTATTTGTTAGTGGTGATCATTTTCCATTATTTATGCCTCACTAAAGAGAAAAAAATAGGGTTTTTTTAAATTCTTTTCTTTTAATATAATTCTCAGCTACACATGCTTGGCAATATTAAAATAAGAATGCAAATGAAACACTTAATTGAGAGTAATGAAATAGGCTTATGCCATAAATGAGTACAACAGTATGACCTTTAAAATTTCATCTCCTTCTCATACAATTATGAGCTCTGGAAATATGATGCTTTGCTGTATTAGTAGAGCATATGATATTGGACCATTCTAAATACTAAGTATTTATCAAGTAATTATTACTTTCAAAAATGTACAGGCTCATGAGAATTCTAATGGTTCGAGGACAAGAGTCCCAAATTACTCATGTCTGGTTTATAACATCTTCAATATTATAGCATATTGTATAATGGACTTTCAGTTCAAATTGTTTTCCAATTGGAACATCTTTTGAGGAAAGAGCCACCTTCCCCTCATCATTCAGTAATATATTCATTTTAGGGTTTTAAATCTATGTCTTATTATTTTTATAAGCTGTAAAATTTAACCACAATGCATGTTTTTTTAAGTTTTCATTTTATGTTGTTCTGACAGTTGTTTACATATCTAATTTTCAACATACAATAACTTGGGTCTTTCAGTCTTCTTATTAATCATGTTGCCCCCATCCCCCTAAAAATATTATTACCTACCTACTGAAACTTGAAATGGTGTCCCCACTACTCCCAGACTGAATTCTTCAGCTGCACCATCACTTTGTGCATACAGAGAAAGATCCCTTGCATACCATTTAACAGTTGTATCATGCAGGAATGGATCAGCAAAATGATTGAGTAGCAGTTATTGGGATCCTTGGTAAACTCGTTAACTTTCTAAGCACTTTGAATACTTAAGAATCCAGTACGAAAACTGTTGCATTTCAAAGAAAGAGATGATAGAATAAAATTATGCAATATGACAGTCAGAATTCTAAGAAGGCTAGTTTGCTTTCTGATAAATGGCTATTTGTGACTACATTTCATAAATAGCTAGTTTGTTACCCTTTTATTAGGGTACCCATCACTGTCCATAGCCCAAATATGACTCTGACACAAAACCTGTTACTTTATTTAAGTGAGGATAACAAGAACCTTACTTGGAACTTTCAACATAAAGCATATGAATACAAATCCTTCCATACTGAAGAAGGCAAAGCAATGTAATTTAAGGATGATGTATATTCTTTGTATACAGATAGTCCTCAACTTATAATAGTTCATTTAGTGACTGTTGGAAGTTACAACAGCACTGAAATATGCAGCATCTCCATGGTCACATGATCAAAATACAGGCATTAGACAACTGATTCATATTGAGGATTGTTGCAGTGTCCTGAACTCAGATGATCCCCTTCTGACAAGTCAATGGAGAAGCCAGATTTACTTAACAACTGTGTTAACTTAACAATTATATTCACTGTGGCAAGAAAGGTCATAAAATGGGCAAAACTCATTTAACAACTGTCTCACGTAGCAACAGAAATGTTGGGCTCAATTGTCATAAGTTGAGGACTCCCTGTAGTTACATGCACATTATTCTGGTTGCAGAATTCAAAGGTTTGTAAATTGACTGTTTTTGTTTTGTAAGTTTCTATTTCCTAGGAGTGGGTGCGATGGCTCCATAGTTAAAAACTCTTGAGTTTGTTAGCTGGAAAGCTGACAGCCCAGGTTCAAGACCCAAGTGCCATATAACAAGGTGAGCTCTTGTCCCAGCTC
This sequence comes from Bothrops alternatus, assembly GCA_034064705.1. Lineage (NCBI taxonomy): Eukaryota > Metazoa > Chordata > Lepidosauria > Squamata > Viperidae > Bothrops > Bothrops alternatus. The sequence goes on from JARGCV010000243.1 coordinate 243,356, forward strand.
CTGCCCAGCTGGCAGTTCAAAAGCATGCAAACACAAGTAGATAAATAGGTACCAGTTCAGTGGGAAGGTGACAGCGCTCTGTATGCCTCAGCATATAGTCATACTGGCCACATGACCATGGAAGCGCCTTGGGCTAAGAAATGGAGTTGAGTACCGCCCCCTAGAGTCGGACACTACTGGACAGGGGACACCATCACCTTTATCTTTAATCCCTAAGAACTAAAAGATGCAATCAAATCTATGCAAATAAGTGTGTGCAAACAACAATGAAGCCAGAGTGGGCTGAATTAAATTTTTAGCAATCATTAGACAGGATAACATCATTCTCCCAAGCTTGTCATATCTAGCTGAACAATAAATAACAATTAAAAAACAATATACGTGCAGATTAATTTGCATAATTTGCTCAAATTAGAGAATGTGGTGTCATGTACCACAGAAACATGGATACTAAACTGAAGTACAGCTATATTCCACACAACAACATTTAGGTTATTGGTTAATTTTAATTGGTCTAAATAACATAAAGTAACATAAAATCTAAGTAATAATAAAGCTTGAAAACAAGGGGAAATACCACAGAGAATGCAATTTATATGTACAGGAAGTTCTGTTGTCTACTACTATGGCAGACAAGAAACAATGTGCCACAGTTCAACTATCTGCAAAGTCGTAAGTCCAAGGAAATAAAACTACCATGTCAAGAGACAAAGAGAGCATGCATCAAAACAGGGGCCAAACTCTATGTACAAGAGACAGACTTGAAAGATATATGGGTCTGTCTAATTCCAGTTAAATAAAAAAAGGACAGAACTGGCAACTGACTGATGACTGGCAGTATCACTGAGGTGCAGCTAAGTAGGAGAATCCAGAACCCATCTCAGAATGCTTTGGCTTTCTTTCCATGATTTCCTTTGGAAAACACTTTCCAAAAGAATATGCATGCCAGAAGACCTTTTAACATGAAAGATTGAAGTCTGTTGATGCAAAAACATATAACCCAATAACCCACAGCAAGAGAAGCAATGAAAGCCAAAAAGCTTTGTACATTGTCCTTTTCCATCCTTACATTCTCCAGAAATTCAATGATGCAACTTCTATATCACTATATTTTCATGTTGGGAAGTCTGTTGATTTGTCATGTAACTCTTAGAAATTTAATAGTTTTCTGTTTCTCCTCTATAAGTTTGAGCCTAATGCTGAATTCATCTACAAAAAATTTGGGGAAGAGAGAGGGACAGACAGGGAAACATAGAAAACTGCTTTTTTTGCAATTTTATAACCTCAATAATTAAAAAAAAACAGTAAAATGTGGGAGGGAGACAGGGAATGGGCTTTATTCATGATTCTATTGGGGTAATTCACCCAATTTTGTTGTTTCAGTCCCCCATAATCTTTCAAAACTTTCTAGCCTAAAAGAAACACTGATCCAAGATAGTTTGCTAGCTGGGATGAAGAACACACCTCTTTTCCATGCTATTTACCCACCTTCTTCATTTAATGCCTTCTGGATGCTAAGCACTACAGCTCCCTTCATCCCCAATCAACATCTTAGCCCAGTGGTGGCGAACCTATGGCACAGGTGCCAGAGGCGGCACTCGGAGCCCTCTCAGTGGGCACACACACCGTCTCCCCAGCCCAGCCTCTTCCCATGGCCCCCTCCTCCCCAGCAGCCCCCCAGAGGAGAGTTGCCCCTGGGCGCAGCCCATGCAAAGCAGCGCAGCCAAGGACATGGTAGCCGGGCAGCGGGGATAAGACTCCGCCCTTGTGCCCCGCCGCGCGCAGATGATGCAAGCCATGGGCGGAGGGCATGGCCACCATGGCGCTGCTGGGTTGCCTGGGTGATCTGTGGCAGGCCATGGAGGTGGTGGGTGGCCCAGTGGGCAGGGCGGAGCGGGGATGGGGATGGGGGGTGGTTTGGGGGCACTCGGTCTCCAAAAGGTTCACCATCACTGTCCTAGCCCATATCTACCACATTTACCCTCATGGTAGACTAGTTCAGTGAATATGGAGACACACCTCTACCTTTCAACTTCTCTTTTATGAAAGATAAGTTTTGTTTATTTATAACATAACATGTGAAAATACAAAGGCAAATGGTAGGGGACAACAGTAGAAAAATGGAAAACAAAAAAGGTATGAAGAAAGCGGGGGGGACGGGGACAAAAGGCATTGACTTCTGACTCTCTCTGTTGCAGTAAAATCAGACATTAAAATCAAATCTCACCTTTTTTACATGTCTATAGTAGTATGCACTAGCCATATCTGTATCGGCAGATCAGTCTAATTGGTAAAACCCAAAATCATGATATCATTTTTTCCCACCTTTCAACTTCTCAAAGCCTTGTATTTTCTGATGCCTAGGTGGCCACTTTATTCTTCTAGTGTTACAGCCTGGCCTACAGAAATCCTCTGGCTCCCTAAGCTTGCCAGCAATTGACATTCAGTGGTTAAAATACAGTTTTCTAGTGCTTCTGCCTGCATTCTAGAAAGGCAAGTGGTGTCCTGTTAGTGCAAAAGACCAGAAGGAGAAGGTGCCGGAGGCCTACAGTACAAAATCACTTCAAAGGTAGAACGATAGTGTGATTGCTTCATAATGGCTAAGAGTCATTTTCAGCTTTGCTATACATTTGCACGCAACATGAACAAAGAGAATAAAGGATCATCTTCCATATTTCAAAACAGCCTGATTATTCTTATATAAATACACTCTCTCCTCCTCCATAAGTGTTTTGTAAAAGAGCAATGTTGGAAATGTTTGCATGTATGTAAAGGAAAATTTGGAGTTGAGTAGAGAACTTAAGAAAATTAAATATAGAACATATCTTGTGGGGAATGGAGAGAAAAATCTTTGCACTGAATCAAAACATCAGTCTATCTAAACTTGTTACTATCTAGCCCAAGTAGATACCCTCTAAATATGCTTTGATGACAAGGTTTGGAACTCTGAAAATTATAGTCTAATATATGTACAGTGGCCTAGCAGTTAAAATGGTGTGCTTGTTGACCAGAAGGTTGGCTATTCAAGACCCAAACATCACATGACAGAGTGATCTCCTGTTCCTGCCCCAACCGCAAAACCTAGCAGTTCAAAAGCATGCAAAATGAAAGTAAATAAATAACAGTATTCTGTGTGCCTTGGTGTATAGTCATGCTTGCTACATGATCATGGAATCATCTTCAGACAACGCTGGTTCCCTCAGCTAGGAAACGGAAATGAGCATTGCCCCTAAGTCGGACACAGCTGGATAGGGGAATTTTTTTTACCTTTTTTATATATACTTGAAAGTTTCAGACTAATGATGGCAAGCTTGGACTGACTGCTAATAATTCTCTAGGTTCCAACAAGTTTTTTTCTCTCAGTACTGAACCTTTCTGCCTGCAAAACAATGAAATCCATCTTTAAGTAGATAACTGTAGATATTTTTCTAAGAAAATAGTGGAGACTAAATGCTTACAAACTGGCTCCTCACCTCCCACCAATCACAGGATGCATATTACGTTAAAATCACTTCATAAAATAAGCTAAGGTAGTTCCCTACTGCAATCTTGCAAGTAAAGTGCACTAGTTTGATTGCTCAAGGCGATTGTACAGCTGGAACACTGTGCATTATGAAAACTGAATTTCTCAAGAAAATTACCTCCTTTCTCCAGTAGGAATAATATGAATATCCTACTTGTTCAGTAGTTTTATATACTGGAAAACTGACCAACGGAGTGGTCACTGAAGGGCATTTGCCTCAGATTAGGTGACATTCAAAGCAGAAATCTCTTATCCATTAATTCAGTAACCTTTATGAAAATCCGCAGGTGTTCTTACAGCAAATTTTTCATTCTCCCTGTAAACACCCTTCATCTTGACTATTGTGCAAACACCCTGGTTGTGCAAGCTTGTGATTGTGCAAAGAAATAAACACCTTAAGAGCACCAGTTAATTTTCCATGATCTCAGCTGCTTAGCTGTTCTCACAGGAAAACATCAATTTATCCTTGACAACTAGCACTGTCTCGTTGCCTTGCTGATGCACTATCCCTCCCCCAAGCTGGAGGTCTGCTTATGGAAGAATAATCAATACATCATATATTTTTAAAATTGTATCAACATAGCCACATCATTATCCCAGTGTTTTCCTAGATTATGTTGCATGGGGCATAGGATTCTTCCCTTGCTCTCAACTTAAACTTGGAGGCAAAGCCAATTTTGCATTACAGCTTTAGTTTTTTGTGCCATTCTCAGAACAAGGGCCAGATCACTGGTTAGTCCAAGTTTAACACCACTTCTCAGTATGTCACCATTTTTTTCACCCAGCTATTGCTCAGGGATGGAATTCAATTGCATGCTGTGTCATAAGCAACCCATCTGGAAACTCTGGATCATCCTTATAATTTTTCTGGAGATAATATCATTGCATACCTATTGGTAGAAAAAGCACAGGAAGGAGCAAGAGAGAAGATCAAAACTGCATAAGACAGTGGATGCAGCCAGCTAGTACAATGCCTTAATTTCTGGCATTTTCGACCTTTCCATATTATTTAGTTTTGGAGTTACTGTACATGGCTTAACCTACTGCACAACGCTGCTGTGAAATTAAAAGTCAAACAAAGAAAAACAAACAAAAGGCAAGACATGGCAGATTTCATGTTCCATTATCTCTCCAGTGCTCTTAAATACACAGTTTTTAGCATAGGCTGACACATATCACAGTGGTTCGATTAATTTAGGTTTACTGAATAAGCCACAACTGGCAGAATCTGTTATAAACATACTAAGTTATAAATCATGGTTTATAATTTGCACCCAAATTACACCCAAACTACCGTATATTAGTGCAATGTGCCAATATAGTCACAGAACAGGCACTATATGAAACTCTTCTATCCTGACATATCATGAATCTGAATTTCATATAGTAGCCATGAAACATTTAATTAATCTTTCAGATGCCATCTCCAAAATAAAAACAGAAGGTGCTTCTAGTATACAGATTCACGTTTTCTGCCACCATCACCATCACCCCAGTTTTTTTTCCATTCCATTGCAAGTAATCATGGTTAAAGTTCTACGTACTGAGGATTTCTCCTTCTGGAGATGTGCAGCCTGTCTTTCAGCCACCTTCTAATTCAATAGAGCTTCCCCCTTTCCTTCTAGAATTGCCAGAGAACCCTGTTCATCAACTCCAGGCCCCTTCTTCCTCTCCCCACTCCCCTCTCCTCCATTTTCTCTGCCCATCCCAAGTAAATACTCAAGGCTGGGTAAATAAGACAAGCCCCCCCTTCCTTTGTTCTCCCCCTTGGCCACCTGGCTGCCCCACCTTGGGCACACCTCTCCTCCTTGAAAGGCCCCCAGCACACACACCCCAGTCCCTAGCAGTCTGCTATAGCAGCAGCAGCAGCCGCCCCAGGCAGTTGGGGGCAGGGAGTGTGGTGGGGAGAAAAATTGTTGCACAATCCGGCTTAGTCAGTTTCTGGCATGACCCAGCCCTAGACAGATATGGTTGAGGGGGGGGGAGGAGATACAGAGATAGATCATGTTAACTCTTGCAGTGCTGTGTCCTTGTCCCTTTCATGCAAAGGAATGGAGTGAAACAATGGTACATGTACCTCTGAGTTTAAAATCCCATTATTCAACTTTGATTTGAAAGCCAAGGGAGAAGCAAATGAAGAAAATGGCAAGGTATCTGGGTTCTGGTTCTACTCTATTCAGGGGAACCGGACAGGAGAGGACGGAATCAGATTTCCTAGTTTCTACTGTGAAAGGTATAAATAGCCTTGTCATGAATTCATCTAATACATATAGGCTATGAGCCAGTATGGTTTAGTGATTAAGATGCTGACCTAGAAACTAGGAGACTGTGAATTCTAGTCCCGTTTTAAACCAGCTGGTGGACTGAGTTAGTCATTCTCTTTCAGCCAAACCCACCTCACAGGGTTGTTACAGGAAAAGCAGGAGGAGGGAGGAATATTATATATATTTTCCAATTTAAGTTATTTATAAAGTTTAAAAAAAGGCAGGATAAAAATCTAAGAAATAATAAATAGGCAAACCATTACTTCCACACCTTCATTAGGGGATAATAATGCTGATCCTCAGAAATACTGCAGATTGTTACTTAAATAATATAATGTGCCTGTTATCAAAGCCCCAAGTATTAATGCTGCTAGTACAATTGGTCTTAGTTATAGAACTGCTAATTTTTAGTTCTAAAATATTAGGATTTGGGATAGAGAGGGTTAAGACACAAAACAATTTGTAGTATGGATAAGAAACTAGATATTGCATATTAGAATAGGATTGATGAACGTGCAAATAGTTAAAATAGTTAACTATTTGTATGTGTGTGTTTGTATGTGTGCACATAAATCCATCTCTAATTGTACTGATAGTCTGACTTTTCTCTAGCATGTGTCCTTGTCATTATATTTTTACAACAGCCTTGCGAAGTAGATCATGCTCAGCAACAATGTTTGTAGAAAATCAGCTTCTCTACCAGCCCAAGCTAAAACTTCAAGCAATATAACTCCCAGATGTCATGAGTTATCTAGGGGGAAAAAAGTAGAACCTGGTGATTGTCAGAATTTAGCACACTGCTCCCAACCCTGGGAAAAATAGAGCTGTTAAGTTAAAAGAAAGAGAGATTCCGAGATTCTTGTATTGGGTATGTAACAAATATGGGGGGAGGAGAAAATATAATGCTGAAGGTAGCATGTGCTACCTTCAAGGCAAGGCATCCGAACACAATACATTCTCTTCTCAAGTGTTATAGGACAAAGAGTTCTATGACTTCAACTCAGTCAGGTATCTACAGGAGAAATCATGAATCACAGAGTCTCCAGGAGAACAGGAATCATGGTGGCAGAAAGGAAGGAGTGGGATAAGGAGGAAGAACATTATGACACATGCCACTAAGTTATAAGTCTGTTGAGCAGAATCAAACCTCTTTCTTTGTGACAGTGTGTCTACCCTGTCTCCAGTTTTTTTAAAATCTTGAGATGTTGCCAAAATGTGGAATTATTACTTTTGGAGACTTTGCAAATTCTGTAACTTCTAGAATTTAAAACAACACTTACACATTTATATAAACACTGAAACATAAGGTGAAAACAAATACACACGCATACTATGTCAAATTCTGAAGATTTATCAAAATACCCTGAAGCTGAGTTGTCCTATTTTTTCTCTCCCCCAAATGCTACAATTTCCCCAAAATTGTTTGCCAAGTTAGCTACACATTTGGTGGCATCTGCCTGAAACAAATTTGGGGAAAATCATGCCATCATCCTTATGATATGCAATGCAAGAAGCTGCCATTCTCTAACCTTGTCATTAACTGGGAAATGTTCTTAAAGAAATGGTAGCTGCTGTTTGAGTAAACAATTAATTTCCAAAAACAGTGAAAATAATAATAGTATTAACATAGTATTTTAGAAGGCTGCAAATACTTCCCATGTGTTACCTTGTTATAAATAACCCTTAGCACTCTGTAAAGACAGACCTTACTGCTCACATGTTGCAAACGTGGGGGCGGCGAGAGGGTGATTGTCAAACATCATCTGGTGAATTCAAAAGCAAGGTCTGAAACACTTGATGAAGGGAGCTGCAGTGCAAGAAAGCTTACACTTTTTAATTAAAAAAATTGTTGGTCAGAAAAGTGTTCCACCATAGGTTAACACGATTCTCCTCCTGATCCTCATTTTGTTTCCTTGATCAGTAAGCCTTACTAGCTCTCAAACACTTGGCAAGGCATCATCTCCAGTCAACAATTCTCAAGATATTACCTCTAACTGCCCTCCAAGCCAAATCACTCTCGCTTTTCATCCTTCCCAAGTGTCCTTGCCTTTCCTGTGCAGAGTCCCAGCTCACTAACTGTCCCCCCACCCACCTGCTACTTCTGCCAAGCCATGGAACTTATATCACGAAGTGTAAATACCATGGGTGGGAGAGCCAAGCTGAGTGTTTATTACATACAGGATTGGCGCACAAGAGCTACTGCCAAGTATAGAGTCTGGAAGCATGCCGAGGACGTACACAGAATTCATGTCCTTCAGGGGGACATGGAAATGCTGGGGGGTGGGGGTGGGGAAAGGGAGGATTCTTTGCAGCATGTGGCTTGGGCACAGGCCACCGCTGGCACACTGAAATTTTTTATTCATTGGCATCTGGAGAAAATAAGTGAATCAAAATGGAGGAAACAGAAATGAAGGTCTTCTTCTGTTAACAATCTTCCCAATACCCTTACACGTGTTCCTCAACTTATGACTGTAATGGAATCTGCTCATTATGGTCATAAGTCGTCATAGTCCTAAAGTGGAACACCATGTCACTGACCCTATTCAACGACCTTTGTTGTGGCAGTCATTAAGCAAAACCAACAGTTGTTAAGTGAATGCAGGATTTGTACCGTGAACACTGTGGTTGTTAAACAAACCAGTTGTTTGCCATGGGTCGTTTTTCCTGAAAATGGGAAGTTGTTGGTTTTTGGCAAAAACATTGGGACACTGCAGATGGCTATAAATGCAGGCTGGTTGTCAAGTGCCCAAAATGTGGTCAGGTGACCATGGGAAGAGACAGCCACTAGAACATCAGAATCAGATAAGTGTCTCTGGGGAGATGTGTCATAACCTCAGTGCTAAATGACTAGTCTTAATTATTTGTACTTCTTGTTCATATTCATACATGCAAGCCGTGGTATGGATGGAAAGATTTTCTAGAGACAGAAAAGAAGAGTCTTAAACTTCAGTTTTCTTCCAAATAATTTCAAGAGTAGTAAAGAACACCAGGAATTACTTTAAGCCTCTGTGCCTTCATCTATTACAAGACTTGTGATTTGGTTGTGTAACACTTATTTGACTTTCAATACAATCAAGGATTTTTTCACTACACTAATATAAATCTTCATTATTTGTAGCCGCAATTGTGTGATGGCAGGAAGGTGCAGTAGTGCAAATAATTGTCTTTACCAAATTCATATCAACTTGCTATCACAAGAAAAGTTCTCTCCATAGTGACATTTCAAATATACATGTGATGGAAACTGTATTGACTGAACTAGGCAACATCAGAAGCTGGAAAGAGAACATCAGAGACTTGCCTCCCAGCTTTTTCAATCTCGATGCATGAACTTCAACTCCCAAAATTCTGGAATGCTAACTGGGAAACACATGTTGAAGCCTGACATCTTAAAGTTACCAAGTTTGAAAAAATTGCTAAAATCATATAGAAGATTCCCCTCACTCCCTAAGCAGAAATATGAATGGAATCCAAATATCCTCTAACTTGGATCCAAGTTATAATCCAAGCTTTCTCTAACTCAGAGGGCCTTATTTCTTCATCCTTCTGCAAAGCTGAATTCACAGCTCTCAGTATCACATCTTTCAACTCAGTATAGCAGAAAAATTCTAAAAAATACTAGCCTGAGGTACATTTTTACTAGGTAACAAAAATTGTACTTCTTTTATCCAAACATGATATAAAAGATACCTAGACAAAAAATGAAACAACTCCTACATTTTACAGAGGTTATCTGGTTGAACATTAGCAAGATTTCCTCCTCAAATGGCTTTTTGCACAGCTGCTATAATTACCTCAGATAACTGGGCTTGCAGTAATCTGCTTCTGATGAAATCCCACCACTGCATCTCAGCACTATAGGCTATATTATACTGGAGATATAATATACCTCTCCTATCACCAGAATAATTGACTTAATTTTATAAGAACTTATTTTCATTTCTTAGGTCATTTGCAATAATTAATAAAACATAATTTGAGCAATCTCAGGCATTTCACTAAAAGAATGATTAGCTAATATATCAAGATATTATGTACTTTCAGGTTACAGTACTTTTGGTGCTATTTTAACTACTGGCCTGAACTGGTATAATCAATTGTTGGTGGGCTGTTTCAAATAATAATTCAAAACAGTATTGGATTATTTCCACACATACAAAACACAGCTCTGTAAAATTGAAAAAAAAGGTTGAACTATCAGATATGTCATTTTAATCTACAGGTTTTAGAATCTCTTTCATGTAACAATAAACGAACAACAAAAACAGTACTAACATTATTATGCTGAAGACATGGTTAAACTAGAAACATTTGCCCAAACACTTTTCAGTGTCTTCTTGTTTATTCCCCAAATTGCAAAGGGTTCTTTAAAGCAGGCTGAGACTGTTAAAAGTAATTTCAAATAGTTTTACATTGGTAGTTAAGACAAGGTAATTAAGGATAAAAGATGCTTCTTCCAGAAACTTCCAACTTCCTCATTTCTCTATTATGATGACATAGCCTTGCAACCTTTTACTGTATTCTTAATTACATCATCTCAGAGGCACTGAGTTCTTCATCAATAGTTTTTCATTGTTTAACAGCCTGTAGTAAACTTCTTTGAAAGTTCCACTGAAAAGTAGTATTTTGAAGAAGTAGCTTCAGCATTTATACTAATTAGCCAAATTATATTAATTTCTGTAGTCATGCAAATTTGCCAGTGTCTATTTATTTTGAATAGTTAAGTCTGCTTTAAATAATCATAAAAGAGATACAAGAAATAGAGCACAGAATCTTTGTCTTTTGCCTACTGGGAACTTCTGCCCATGACAAATTACAGACTTTTATGGTTTTAGAGTTTGTACCATCTAGAATAGAGGGCCAATGTCCTAATTCTCTTTGACTGCCTTACCCAAAGTGGGTTACTAGTAAAGGTTATGAATGTAATGGAACCTGCCTATTCCATTCGAAACTCGAAGATTTGTAAGAGTTAATCTCGTACCTTGAACGAGATCATTCCCTGCTTTCACCCATACATTCACTAACCGAATTCACAGTTCGTTAAGTGCACGAGGTATCAAAGGGTGGGGAAGTCCATGGGGAGTCTAGTGATGGAACAGGTCCCCAAAACCGCTCCAAACCACTAAGATACCTCATACTTCCCCTTCCCTTCCTGCGGTGCCAGATTCACCTTGCAGAGAGCTGTTGCCCCTCTGCCACTATTTATTTGACTTTGAGGGAGAGGAGAGTCGATGGAAGCTCCTCGAGGCTGTAATATCGCGTGAGTTCAGGCACCCATCCTCTTTTGCAGACAAAGCTTCCAGTTTCCATCAGATCTGTCAGGTCTCCATCCGGGCAAAAAGTGTTTGAGTGCCTATGGGATGCTTGAAACAGAGTGATTCACTCTGTTTCCAAGTGCCCCATTTGCACGCAGACAAAGCTTCTAGTCTCTGTCTGGAATCGCTCCCTTCCAAGCGTCCCATAGACACTCCAAACTTTTCACATGGACGGAGACCTGACAGTGACTGGAAGTTTCGTTGGCATGCAAATGGGGTGCTTGGAAACTGAGCATGCAGATGAAGCTTCCAGTCTCTATCAGTTTTCGTCCAGGTGAAAAGTGTTCCGGCAGTAGTGGAAAGGAGTTGGGGGGAAGGAGCAGGAGACAAGCACAACTTTTCGCGCTGAGAATAAAAGTTTCTGTGGGCCATGATCTCACGAAAGTTCAAGCACCCAATCTCTGCAAAAGAGGATGGTTGACTGAATTGCGCAATATTATGGCACCCAGAAGCTTCCATTGACTCTCCTCTCCCTCAAAGGCAAAGAAACCACAGAAGAAAGGAGACAGTTCTTTGCTAGGAAAGTGAGTCCGGCTTGGCAGGATGGGAAAGGGAAGCAATTGTGGGGAGTGGGGGATGGAATAGGGTGAATGTTACAGAGCCTCTGCAGTCATTCGTAAGGGCGAAAAACTGCCGTGGTGCTGCAACATTCATAATTTCTGGACTTACTCATAAACTCTAGAGGGCGCTAAATCACATAACTTCAAATGGTCACTAAGTGAATGCTCGTAACTTGGGGATTATCTGTATATAATTTTTATTCCCATTTTACAGACAAATGATTTGCCAGACATCTTCTAGATAGATTGGAATTAAGGTTTATTTTATATTAGTCATTAGGAAAAAATAATACAATCAGAATCTAGGCAACAATGAAACTATAGAGAAATCAAGGGGTTAGAAAAGGTATGCTAGGAACCTGGATTGCATCTGGTGTTTTTTGAAGATGGAAAAGTTTCAGCAAAAGGGTGAAATATATTTATTTTATGAGAGGATGGGAACTATTATTATTTATCTTCTTTTTTAACTTTTTTATTACCTTAAAAGCACCCAGAATGGGATTTTATTATTCTACTCTATGCTCCTCTTTTACCAGAATTTTCTGAGTATATCCTTTATTGATGTTTTCCCAGCAAATAGGTAGAATGACTGAGATCATTTTTAATAAGGGATGATGGGAAAGGGAGGAAAGTTCTATTCATATAGGCAGCAACTGAACCCCTACCACACCAAAACTTAAACAGATGGAGGTCCTCACCCCATCATATTACCACAGATATCAGCTGATCAACAAGGATAAATCAGAAGGAATTAGCAAGGTTTAGCTAAGCCTGTGTGAACAATAAAAAGTAATTAACCATCAATGGGCCAATCTGATTGGAGTAGCTAGAACAACTACTAGGTGTGCGTGTGGACATCTCTCAAAACAGATAAGCATTCTCAACCATGGAACACATATTACATTTAATCTGTCACGTCTGATGTCCTGGATGTATGCATGCTGCATGATAGTGTTTATTTAAGCATTGTTTAAGCCACTTCAGTTGTTGAAGCTACTCAAGGTGATGTACAACATATTCATAAACACCTTTTAAAAAGAACAGAAAATGAATAGTAATGATAACAACATTAGACACCATTTATAAGAAAAATACTTCCGAATCACCCTGCAAATTAAAATCGCTTTACAATGCTTTACAATCACACTGGAACAGCTGACACATTCCCAGCCAGCATGGCCAGAAGATCTCACCAGACTATTCAGCTATAGAAAATTCATGAAGAAAAGGTGACTGAAAGATACGAGACTACATCCCTTATGTATATTGCAAACATATCACATATTTAAATGGCTGGGAGATGAAATTAACTCCTAGCAACATTCCTAAATAAGTTCAGTAAAAAGAATTGACTGAAAAACACAGATGACAAGATTCTCAAATTATACAAATTATACATCATATTTAATCTGTTCAAAATTGGAAACAGGACAAGTTCAAGAATATTTCAGAATATTCAGGTATACTAACAGTATTTGGGGAGAGAGAGTATGCCATATCAGCATGGGAATTTTTTCAGGCTTATTTATTTATGTACTTTAACCATATTTCTATCCCAGTGCAATCCACAGACTCTCAGGCATACTCTTCCAGGCGCACAACACTATCCCACATATTATTTCTGAACTGCAAACACACATATTGCATATTGGTGAGGGGTTGGACTAGATGACCTACAAGATCCCTTCCAACTCTGTTATTCTATTCTATATAAAGATTAAACAAGGTCTTTCTCATGCATATACAAAACTAAGATTTCAGAAACTATTAAATAAAAAATAAAAATATATGTTATTTTTTATCAAATAAAAAAAATGATAAGTCTGTTTTATGAAAAGTGGAAGAGCAATCTTCCATTGCTCTTCATTTGTTTTTCCTACAAATGGAAGAACAATCAAACCTGGCATCTCTTATGCAATATTGCATTGAATCTGCTGCATCACCAAATTACATGCATATGCATCTTTAGCTTTTTAATCTATGATTGCTCTAAGTTCAATTACCAATTCTCACAGGCCAGACTAGCTTTCTCCAAACTGGCTCTTTCCAGATATGCAGGAGTACCTAGCCCTTAGAATTCCCCATGGTCATGTTTATTAGGAATTCTGACAACTGCATTCTCAGCATATCTCAAAGGTGCCAAGTAGATTCCTAATTGTTTTCTTGATTGAAGAGACACTATAGGATCCTTTGTCTTTTAGAAGAACTGCAGAAGACAGGATGTTTTTAATATTTAGTTGGCATCAGAACTAGGGCTTAAAGGATAAATGCTTCAGGCAATGCTATAAAAATGTCAGATTTTTAAAAGAAGACAATGAGTTCATTTCTAGCACCAACTCCAAGTTGAGAGACATATATGGGATATGTCAACTTTTCAAAGTAACTTCCATCCCTGTTTTCTTGATTAAGTATTAATTATATCGGCAGAAACAACAAATGGAATAGGACATAGTAGGGAATTGTAATGTATTATATTTAAAAAAAAACTGTGAGGAAAGGGGAGAAAACTACAGTGGGTACCCTGGCAAGATAGGGACATAATTAACTCCTTCCCCACTGTGCACATTCTTCCTTCCTCCATCCAACAAGCACAGGCACAAAACCACGCATGAGGAACTCCTTGTTTTGGACTGGAGGATCCAATTAAGTTTAAATATTGGGATGCAGGCAGAGGACAATGTCAATCAATGCAGCACAATCTGTCACAACAAATCTGTTATAGAAGGCCACCACAGTTTCCACATAAACTTGGGCCATAGTCAGCGTACTAACTATGTCTTGCAAAGGAGCTGGAAAGCAAAACTGCACCAGCAAAGAATTATTTGTACTGTATTTATGTTCCTTTATACAATAGAGTTTCACAGACACACACACATGAATATATTTTATTTTCCAGAAATATTGCTAAATCTGCCAATTTTTCTGGATAAAAAGCTTCTGTTAAATTTAGATTTGCAAATTAAAAGGTAATTTTTTTTTTAAAAAAATCTTAATTAGGAAAAAAAGATATGCACAAGTAGATTAATTTGATTTGAGGCAAACTGCACACCAAATTCGCACGGTATTCACATTGGGGCTCAATTCACAGCCCAAAATATTCCTCTGAGCAAGCTAGATGCTGGCAAAATCAGATTTTGATAGGGATTACACAGAATCACCTTCTGCTCATTTTTGCTTTACCTTGGCCCATGTTTGTCACAATTTTCTTCCCTTATTTTACAATGATTGTGATGGTTGAGCAATTTGCACCATAGAGGCCTTCGAAAGGGAGAGCCAAAACAAATTTTAAGCAACCTCCCTTCAACTTAGGGGAGAGACACCGAGGCTGGCCATATGTGTGCTAAGATGCCAAAGTGCTTCTCAGCAGCCAAGTGCCAAAAATCAGCCATTTTCTTTCTTCCTCCAAGTTGGAACTGGAAAAGGAAAGGGAACTCTCTCCAATAGCAGCACTTCATTTTCTCATCATGGAGGATGATCCCATCCATTTTATTCTTTCTCTGTTTCCAAGTTTATGCCTAATATTGCTCAAAAGGGCAGGAGAAAGGTAAGGGTTTTAGAGTTAAGAATCAAGGACAGTCAAAAATTTGGGTAAACTTGCCTAAGTGTCATCTGTCCATTGCACCAGAACATCAAGATTTGAGAGGGAGCCCCTCTGAGGGCCCTCCCCTTCTCTGCAGTCACAAGTTTCTACTGCCACCTTTCCCCATATTATAGGCCTCAAAGTGAACATTTGGAAGAGTAGCAATGCCAGGGTTTCAGATTGTTTAAATTTCTGTCTTAGAAATTGGTGAAGTTTATTTTATTTGTTAAATATATTTGCTGCCTATCTCACCGTGAGGCTACTCTTACAATAGTAAAACAGAAAAATAATAAAAAATGTAAACATAACAATGAAACAATAAACAATGATAGTAAAATAGTATGAATTAGAAGATGGGAGGAGGGGGAAGAGGAAGTACGGAGGGGAGGTGGAGTCAGCAGTTGCCACCTGTTGGGACCTCAGGCCAACCGGCAGAGCCAGGTCTTCAGGCCTTTGGGAAGGGGCGTTGTCTTACCTGAACGCCTTTTCTCAGCATGATGATGTAGAATCCAACAATTATAGCCTTCCTGCTCAGATAGACTAAGTCAGAACTTTAGCCACGCCTCCCTCAGGGAGTGTCCTCCAGTTTTGACGAGGCGAAGCATCCATGACGAAGTCTGACACAATGGCTCCAGAGGAAATATCTAAGACACCTGCCTAGACTGCTAGAGGAGGGTGTGGATTCTACATCATCATGCTGAGAAAAGGCGTTCAGGTAAGACAATGCCCCTTCTCCAGCATGATGCCTGTAGAATCCACCGGTGGGACATACCAAAGCTCTACATGTCCCTACGGGTGGGAGTCTAGGCCAGTGTCTCCCAAGAAGAAACGATCTGCTGCAGCACCCTTCTGCCAAACGAAGCATCTGCTGCGGCAAATCTGTCAATCTTGTAATGTTTGACAAAGGAAGAAGGGGAAGACCAGGTTGCTGCCCTACAAATCTCCTCCACAGAGGTCTGAGTGAGCCAGGCTGCAGAAGTGGCGGCACTCCGTGTGGAGTGAGCCGTAATGTTTGAGGGGATTGAAAATGACAATGAGACATAAGCTCTGGTAATACAGGCCCTGATCCACCTGCCAATAGTTGAAGAAGAAACCTTCTGACCCATGGATGATGGCTGAAAGGAAACAAATAACGCCTCCGATTTACGGAAGGCTGAAGTCCTCTTAACATAATGGAGCAGGGCTCTGCGTTCGTCTAATGTGTGCCATCGTCTCTCCAGATGATGGGAAGGGCGGGGACAGAAATTGGGAAGGACTAGATCCTGCGATCTATGGAACCAAGTGTTAACCTTTGGAACAAAGGAAGGGTCCAAACGTAAGATGACCTTATCTTCGGAAAAGGTACACAAGTCTCTGCGAACTGAAAGAACAGCTAACTCTGAAATTCTCCTAGCAGAAGTGATAGCCATCAGAATGGCCACCTTCAAGGAAAGGTAGCGAAGCGAACAAGAACCAAGAGGCTCGAATGGCGGCGAAGTCAATGCCTATAGGACCTTGGGCAGGTCCCAGGTCAGAAAACGATGAACTACAGGTGGCCTAACAGTAACAGCCCCCTTCAAAAAGGCACTTGCGGCCGGGTGTTGTGATAAAGGGGCAAGGTTATCACAGAAAAGGACCGTTTGCAACGCTGCCACCTGTCTACGGATGGTGTTGAGTGCCAGTCCCTTATTTATGCCCTCCAAGAGGTATTCCAGGATGTTGTGGTGTCAGGTTGTGTTTGTTGCACAACGTGGAGAAGTTCCTCCACGTAGCGTTGTATATTCTGTTAGTCGAAGGACATCTCGAAGCCTGGATTATCGAGATCACCCCCGACGAATAAGATTGTCTGATTAGACCTTCCCGCTCAAGTGCCATGTGGCTAGTTGGAGCCACTGAGGGTCCGGATGATGAAGGTTCCCTTGGCTGAGAGACACTCAGTCCGGGGGAATCTTCCACACTGGCGAGAGCGATAGGTCTACAAGGTCTGCAAACCATGGGCGCCATGGCCAATGCAGAGCAATTAATATTATCTCTGCCCCTTCCAGTAACAATTTGCGGATTGTTGCCTGCAGTAATGGGAGGGGAGGGAAGGAGTAAAGTAGCCCTTCCGGCCACTTACACCGTAGAGCGTCCGTTCCCTCCACTCCCCTTGTGGGAAACCTGGAAAAGAACTGGGGAAGCTGGGCGTTCACAGGAGATGCGAAGAGATCCAGGTGAGGATGGCCGAACCTGTCCAGATCTCTCTGAATAGAGCCGGATCCAGCCTCCACTCTGAATGATCTACCGTGACTCTGCTCAGGGAATCCGCCTGACGATTTGCTTCCCCTGATATGTGTTCCGCTTTGATTGGACCTAGGACTGACTCCACTCACAGGCCCAGACCCCGGGCCTCCTGCATGAGTGCCCCCGATCTGGTCCCTCCCTGCTTGTTTACATGGGCCTTGGCCACCACATTGTCTGTTAGCACGAGGACGTGACGACCCGCGACGAGAGAGGAAAAGTGACGAAGAGCTAAATGTATGGCTCTGAGCTCGAGCCAATTTATGTTGTGTGTTAGATCCTGTCTTGACCACCTTCCCTGGGCGAGATGGGTCTGAAGGTGGGCCCCCCAACCGAACAGGCTTGCGTCTGTGGTTATTGTGATCCTGGGGGGTTCTCTGAAAAGTGTCCCTTTGGACATTGCTGACGAGGCCCACCACAGGAGAGATAGGAGGAACCTTGACCCTTCTGGTGGACGAACTGAGGTTCTTTTTTTGGAAGGGAAGGAGGAACCATTGGAGGTTCCTGGAGTGGAATCTGGCCCACGGAATGATCCCTATGCACGAAACCATCTTCCCTAGAAGTTGGGACAGCTGTACGAGGGGAACCGATTTATCTCTCCGAATTGCGTGCACGAACTGTCGGATGCTGACCCAATGCTCCTGAGAAAGATACACCATGCAGAGATCGGAATCTATGATCGCTCCTAGATGAAGCAGTCGTTTTGTGGGGGCGGTGTGACTCTTTTTGTAGTTCACTGAAAACCCGTGAATTTGAAGGGTATGTAACGTGACCTGAAGGTCTGCCTGGGCCAACTGGAGGGAGCTGGACTGAACCAAGATGTCGTCCAGATAACATTGTACGCGTACCAACAACGCGCGAAGGTAGGCCACCAAGACGGCCAGAACCTTTGTGAATACTCGTGGGGGCAAGGATAGGCCGAATGGGAGGGCCCTGTATTGATAATGCCTGTAAGCGTAACAGAAGCGGAGGAATTTTCGATGTTCCAGAAGAATGAGAATATGTAGGTACGCCTCTGTTAGGTTGATGGACGACAGGAAATCCCCTTGCCTGATGCTGGCTAATATGGATTTGAGAGACTGCATTTTGAATCTTTTGTAAATTATGAAGTGATTTAGACTTTTTAGGTTGAGGATTGCTCTCGATCCTCCTGAGGACTTGGGAACCACGAACAGGATGGAGTAAAACCCCTGCCTTCTCTGTTCCTGTGGTACAGGTTCTATTGCCTTGATTTCTACTAGATGAGCTATGGCCAATTCTACCAGTTTTGCTTTGGATGGGTTCCGTGAAACGGGGCACTTTATGAAGCGACTTGGAGGGGGAGAGTAAAACTCTAGGGCTAGACCGTTGCTTATGGTGTCTCTGACCCAAGAGTTGGTGGTTGTTATTTCCCAAACGTCGCTGAACCTTGCCAAGTGACTCCCTATAGGAGCGTTGTCCCTGGCGTCACTTTGACCGTCTGTAAGGGCGGCCCCCTGCATCCCTAAAGGGGCGTTTAGATTGAAACTGGCCCTTGGCTGTGTTCAGGTGGTCCTGTTGGCAATCCTGCCTGGGGGAGAAAGGATCGCGAGCCTCGGGACCAATCCCAGGACTGCCCGCTACGAAAGGGCTGTCTCCATTCCAGGAGCCGCTCGGGCGGAAGCCTGTCTACAGAACTTCTGTTGGGGACGCCTATCTGATTTCTTGGATGGATGCACCAGAATTTTGCGTTTATCTTTGCCCTCGATGATGTGTGGTTTGAGGATAGGGCCGAATAAGTGGGAGCCTGTGTACTTGGAAGTGGACAGATGCCACTTGGACTTTAAGTCCGTCTGCCACTGTTTGAGCCAGAGTAGCCTGCGCGAGGCCACAATCGCCATTATAGATCTGGCTGAGTACCTAGTGGCATAGAGAGAAGAGTCCGCCATGTACTCTGATGCAGCCAGTAATTTGCTCAATGTTTGGTGAGTGCGTACTGCTCAGACGCAACAAGCGACTGGAGTTCCCGGAGCCACATGATAGAGGCCCTTGCGAAGAAGGAAACTGAAGTGGCGGCTCTAATGGACCATGCTGAGGATTGGTGTGCTCTACGAAGGGAAAATTCAAATTTTTTATCCTCCGCCTTCAAGGCCTCAGCCATATCCCCTGGAATGGCAGAACTGGAAAAAAGAGAGATTAAGGGGGCGTACACAGAGGGTACGTCCAAGAGCGACGCGAATGAGGAGGAAACATTGAACAGTTTTTTCTCCGTATTGTTGGGGGAGGGTACCGTCGCTAAGGATACCCACTGTTTCTGCACTGTGGAGCGAAAGACCTTTGGGCAAGGAATCTGTTTGTCCTCTGCCACCTGTACAGCGAAGAGGGGATTGGATTCATCGTCATCATCAGAAGTGGCAGGTTTGTCCTCCTTTGCCGAGGAAAGGTTGACCGTGGCACAGGCCTTGAGGAGGAGGGAACAAAATAGGGAGGGGTCAAATAACCCCGAGGTAGATGCCTGTTCTGGTGCTGCCTCCTCATCCTCTGACAATGGCATGTCAGTCATCTCTAGGTCCACTGACCCTTCCTCTCCTAACTGCGAATAGGCCTCTGAAATGCCAGAACCCTGGGTTGTGGCCTGTTCCGCTTGGGAAGAGGGCGCAGGAGGAGGCAAAGGGGGTTGAGAGGCAGGTTGACCCGTAGAGGAAGACATAAATTGGTCAAACGCCTGTTGCATAAAGGAGTGGAATTGTTGTGACCACTGATTATGCTGATACTTGGAACTGCCCCCTGCCTCAGCGTGTGTGGCTGCAGAACCCTGTTGCACAGGTGAGGATGATGTTGAGCGAGGGGTACCAACCTGCTCAGTTTCCCCCCGGGGAGACCATGCCCTAGGGGCATCCTGCAGATTCAAATTGCGGCTCAAATGGAATAGGAGTGTCCAGTGGAGCGGGGGAAACTACTTCAGCTCCACTGGATCTGAGCCTTTGGGCCTTGGAGAACTCCTTCTCCAGCGCCTGATGTCTCCTCGTGGCCTCTCGCTCGGCTGCCTTCGATGGCTCCCTTGTGGACAGATGCTTAGTTTTGGCTTTCTTCTTGCCCCCCCCGCATCCGAATCAACAGATCTGTGCTTTGTTAATGGGGGGGGGGTGCCTGAGCCTTGGTATGCCTGGGGCGAGGAACTGTCTGGCATGCTATCTAGATAATCCGGCAAAGGATACCCAGATGGTGGGGGGGATCCCAAGGACGCAGATCTGACCACCAGAGATGGGAAACCGACTCTTGCTCTGGACTATTGCGATGGCAGGGACAGCCAGACAAGTTCCTAGAACTGTCTGCAAGGCCAAGTGGCTAAAGGCCACAAACTAAATAGCAACAGGTGGTATAAACTGCCCTTGTGCTCAATCAACAGCAAAAAGAAGGTACATAAGCTAAAAGCACCCTAAGGTGAGGAGTGAGAGAGAGACTTCACGTTCGTTGCAAACTGGAAGCCTTATGCTTCCCCCCCCCCAGTAAGACCTGACTCAGCAGGCTCTGTTAAAGGAACAAGCAGGCTCACAGCCGGAGGGAACGCGAGGTCCCTGCACAAATCTCCTCCACAGAGGAATGGCCTCCGTAGCTGTGTCCGGCCACACCCAATAGCCAAAATGGCGGCCGCGCCTATTCTTCCAAAATGGCGGCCACGACCAGCACACACGGTCAATGGCGATCGCAGCCTCGAATACCTGTAATCATGCGAAAGGTGGGAAAATTAGATTGCTTAAGTCCTCAAAAAAACCCCGTAGGGCAACCAGGATCTCTTCCCCCCACTCCGAAGGCACTTGCGATTTCGTGGCGCAGCTCCACTGCAATCCGGATCCGCCTGCTTCGTCCGCCGCAGTGAGGGAGGAAGAAACCTCTCCAAATAAGGCTTGGTTGAAAGAGAGCCCTTTCGCTGATCGCCGAGCGAGCGGCTGGGAGAAAGCGAGGGGAAACGTTCCCCAAGCAGTCTTGCCAGACGGAGCCTGTTAGGTTCTTAAGGCCCAAAGGCCTAAAACTGAAAAAGGCAGCCAAATCAGTCTTTTGGGGTCCAATTAATAGACAAAAACTTTGAAATATCTAATTAAATTTGGATTGTAAAGAAAAAAACCCGAAATTGGAACAAATTAAAACAATTAAACAGACTAGGCCTAATCTAGCTAAGGAGCCACAAAACTTGCGTGCTGCTAAGCTGTAGACTAAGTCAAAACTGGAGGACACTCCCTGAGGGAGGCGTGGCTAAAGTTCTGACTTAGTCTATCTGAGCAGGAAGGCTATAATTACCCATCAGTGGATTCTACAGGCATCATGCTGGAGAAGGATACAGGGGTGGGGACAGACCTCACCCTGGGGGACAAATGTTCCAGAGAGTTAGAAGACTCTTCTCCTGGATCCCACCAGTCAGAATTCCTTGACTGACAGAATCCACAGCAGGCCTCCTCTGCTGGCATGAGTAGGGCAGGCTTCTCTTAGAGGGACGAAACACTTCATCAAATAACCTGGACCCATGCCATGGGGGATTTTAAAGTTCCCCTCACTGTAAAAGCTAATAAATTTATTATTTGTCAATCCATGGAAACTTTATACCATAATATATTCATTCCTGTCAGGTGCAAAAAGACTGTTGTTTTTACTGCAATAAAGAAGCTTTCGCTCTAGAATTATTGCAAATAATTCCCTAATTTATTCCCATTGTGGCACAGCAGAATGCATCCATTACCAGTTGATTAGGGATATGCAAATTGTTCCATGCGCTAAATTGCTATTTTGGGAAGATATGAGTTACACTCTAAAAAGAGCATATTGGGGTCAAAATTTCAACCTATACTGGGTTTTGAACTAATTATTTCAAATGCAGCAGATTCAGGTTGCGAACCAGACCTAGAAGAAATACGAAAACAAGTCAAATGGTCCCCTTGCATCAACATATTTTTCAGACTGTATACAGGTAGTCCTCAACTTACAACCATTCATTTAGTGACTGTTCAAAGTTACGACGGCACTGAAAAATATGACTCACAAATAGTCCTTGCACTTAGCAACTGTCAGTTTCTTCACGATTACATGAACAATATTTGGGCATTCGGCAACTGGCATGTATTTATGATCGTGGCAGATTTCTGGGGTTCCATGTTCACTCTTTGTGACTCCTCAGATGTCTTCCAGCAAGAAAGGCAATGGGAGAAGCAGGATTTGCCTAACTGCTTGAATCATTTAACAGCTACTGTGATTTGCTTATCAATCATGTCAAGAAAGTTATAAAATTGGGAGCAATTCAGTTAACAACTGTCTTGCTTAACAACAGATATTCTAGTCTCAATTGTGGTTGTAAGCTGAAGACTACCTGTAGTAGTTCCGATGAGGTTTAAGAGTCTTTACAAAAAAGGCATGGAGATCTTTTACAAGAGAATTTAGGTTTATGTGCTGCACACCGGATGGACAGTACAACAGAACTGCCACCCCAATATTCTATCTCCCCAATGTAACAGAACTTCAACCGCAGAATTCCCAACATGCCTTTTCTTCCCAAATTGCTGAAATCCCTCGTCCTTCACATTTAAAATATGCAAATAAGCAATGGAACTGGAGTATCAGAGCATTTCATTTCTACTGTACCATACTAAGAAAAAAGTCCTAAAGAAAAGAAAAATAAAGTTAATTTCCCGTCACTCCCCAATTGCATAGCTGTTGGAGAATACGGAAGAAGAAATCATCAGAATTGTTTTGTAACAGCTCAGACTGCAATGCAGGAGATACAAATGTAATTAAATTTCTTTATAGAATTAGTAACCCTTTTAAAAAACATAGTAATCTGGAATATATTCCAAAAACCTCGTAAGGACTAACAAACATAAGACCTGTGTAGTTTGGTAATGAATTTCCTATAGAACAACTTCTACCTATGTCAAGTTATTACTTAAATTGGATTCAAAAACAAATATATAATGCAATTCACAAATGCTTCAAATATCTGATATATGACTCTGTTTACAAACATAATGGCCCATATTTTGTAAATATGACGGTTGAAGATGCTTCTGAGATTTGATATTCCACATTTAAAAAAATCACTATCATCAGTATCAAAGTTACTAAAATTCTATATGGTCAAAATATATAATTCCATATCATGCTCCTCAGAATTCTAAATTTTAACCATGTACCATGTTGATGATTTTCATACTAATTTGCAGATCCTCCTACCTGCAAAATTGGAGGCTACGGCAATTTATTTATTTATTTTAGAATTTATAGTCAGCCTTTAGTCCAACATTCAAAATGACCTGTAGCAATTATAATAACATAACAAAATTAAGACAACTGAAGGTCCTTTCTTGCATATCCAGTAGTTGACCTCCTAAACAGGTTTGTTTGAACTTACATGCTGCTTCATTTCTGTAAACTCTGAACAGCTTATAATATTACTAGGAGTAAAAATAAAAATTAATTACTACAATTATCCATCAATTAATTCAAGATACTGCAATTCAGAGATGACATTATCTTGCTTGTCCCCAAAACCTTTCTAAAGAACCATATTTTTTCACAGCTCTTGGAAAATGTAATATATCTGGAGGTGAGATACAGTATTCCAAGGAAAGAGAGCCCTTACCAAGGTGGTCAAAGAGATAGTCAACCCCTCTGTATGTAGGGCTTAAAATGCTATTTGCACCTTGAATTAGGGTTGCTGAATCTGATCTAGTGGCACAATTATCTACAAATTAAATTATAACTGGGATTCAAGCAGAATTTCCAAATTGTGAACCAATCTTTCTGTATGTCTATGGAGATTCTCAGTCATCCAGGTCATGGTTGTCCGAAAGGTGCTTTTTCACGAAGCAACTGGTCTTTCTTGTTTTTCTTTGAAGATGTTTCGCTTCTTATCCAAGAAGATTCTTCAGCTCTGAATTCCATTCCTCACCATCCAGTCAGAGCTGAAGAAGCTTCTTGGATGAGAAGCAAAATGTCTTCAAAGAAAAACAAAAAAAGTCCAGTTGCCTCGTGAAAAGGCACCTTTGGGACACTCTTTCTGTATTTAGTAGCATCCTGCTTCAAATAGGTTCTCCCAAAGGTTTCATATTAATGTTATCAGAATAGGTAACTATAGGTAACTATACTAAAATTCAGTGTCCTAGGGATTAAACAGTAGTTCCTTAGCAATAGCTTCTGGAAATAAACTAATAGTAAGGTTGGATTCACTATAAAGAGTATACCAAGGCCCAACCAAATCAAATGGCTCAAAAGGATATCATGGTGAATAGTGCTGAAAGCTATACAGAATTTCAAGAAAACCAGCAGGCTATACTCCTTTTCTGTTTCTGATAAATGTCACCTACCAAAGGGTGAACAGATCAGCTTCAATACCAAATCCTAGATGAAATCTTGATTGAAATAGGTCCAGAAAACCAATTTCATCTGGGTACATTTGGAGACACAAGGCCACAATTTCCTCAATCATCCCACCCAACAATAGAATATTTGAAAATGGTCCATAACTGTTCTGGATCAAAAAATAACTTTTAAGTTTGTCAAGGTCTTTTTGGATCTTGAACTTGTCTTCTGGGGTGTTGGCTATTCCTGCCAGCCTAGTGTTGTCTGCAAATTGCTTAAATCCAAATCTAAAATTAGTTTTAAATTTAGATCTAAATCTCAATTAAAAAGTTCTAGTGTTTGAATTTGTAAAAATGAAATAAAAAATACATTATATAATAGTAAAATAAGAAAAAATACATCATGTCAAAACATTTTTATTGCATTTTCAATATACTTGCCTCCAATTTCTTCACAAATGAGCACATTTCACTTATTGGAAACACATGAAGTAAATGGCCACGAATCCTTAATTTAATAGAATAGGGTTTTTTTTAATAGTTGCTTCAACAGTTCACTTAACTAACTCCTAACTGTTGAAATAATAATTCTACATTTTTATATTTTTAATTTTTCTTAATATAATTGTTTATGATAAGCACGTGAAAACATTTTGTCTGGATTCCAGAACCTCTCCAACTGAATAAAAAATAAACTTAAAACAGACAACAAATAGTAACATCATACCTGAGATCAGCCAAAAATTATTTAGTGAAGTGCCTGGCATTATCATTTTATATAAAAGGAGCGATGGATACAATTGTTCTGGGATGAATTTGAGTGTGAGACTGCTCAGGAAGTAGACAGGTTCTCCATATTGCTAGATCAACCACTTATTTATTTGATCTAGGTCCTTTTGGTTTTTCAAAGCACCAAGGAAGTGATCTACAGTTGAATCCAGACTATGTTGTTGACCTCTCTGAAAGGGAGAATGGTGCTTTCTGCCTTGAAAGAGGCAGTGGTGCACCGTTCCTCAAGAGTCCATTCATGGACTAAACAGTTTTTGACAGATACTAACCACTCTCCAATCTTCCCTTTTCAGAGAAGGTTACTGAGAAAGGGAGTATTGTTCTGCAGTTGACAAGAACTCTGGAAGAAATAGATTATCTAGAGTCATTTGAGTTTGGTTTTAGGCCAGGATTTAGTACAGGATTTTGTCAATGATTTTGTGGCAGAGTTAAGATGGTTGGGATGCATCCAATGTGAGACTTAACTTCAAAATTTTCAGAACATTTTCAGAAAATTTTCATGCTTGTTGATAATTATGGAAGTAGATCCAATTAGATGGTATACTGGTGGTATACGGTTGTACTAGCCTAACATGATGAGGGTGGTCTTGAAAGGCAGAGGGAAAATCCATTAGCAAGGCAATGATGAGATAAACAAGATATAAGCCAAAGAAATTTATAAAAATGCCTTGGACAGCCTCAACCCTTAATTCTCATGGAAATAAAAGACAGCGGAAGGGGAGCAGATTAAGACTTGCAAGACAGATGTCAACCCAATAAGG
The DNA here is from genome assembly GCA_034064705.1 of Bothrops alternatus. Lineage (NCBI taxonomy): Eukaryota > Metazoa > Chordata > Lepidosauria > Squamata > Viperidae > Bothrops > Bothrops alternatus. Next base: position 269,711 of record JARGCV010000243.1, read on the forward strand.
CAAACCAGACATAAGAAACATACACCATGCGGACATAAAACTTCATTTAGAACATGGAACACTTACAGTAACAAATTCTTGGTTTACAAAGCACAAAAACTTGGTTTATAAGGTACAAAACATGCTAAATCAAAGATGAACAAGCCACAGAATGAGTTAGATTAATATCTGAGCTTACTCACCTGCAATCCTGAGGTTTGCCTGGATGCCAAACTAAAACATTTCCAAATTATCTTATTTCATCCAAGATTTCTGAAAAATAAAATATCACCATCTGATGATTACAAAGATATCAATCAATCTCATTTTACCTGATTTTACTGATATCAGTCTCCAGTTTCTCCTTTTGGAAGAACGATTCGAGGAAATAATAACTTGCAGTTGCAAAGGTCCCTGAAGCAATTATCAGGTTTCAAACTAGCTTACAGTAGCAGGATAAAATTGTTCATTATAATGAGCACAGGATGGGGATTTGTCCATTCTACCACATCACTGAGTAGCCATGCTCCATATCCCTTCTGTGAAACAATGCCAACTAGAACAGGGGTCCCCAATCTGGCTGTGGCATGCCAGCAACTGGTCTACACAAACAAGCAAAGCCCCATCAGTGGATTGCAGGCAGTACACAAACCCAGACACTCTCCAGTCCACGGAAAAACTTTTCTCCACGGAACCGGTCCCTGGTGTCCAAAAGGTTGGGGATCTCTGAACTAGAAGGATTCAGGAAATGAGATGTCTCTATTGTGGTGTTTGCCTCTAGAACAGCATCTCTCCTGAAATCTGGATGGCTCTTATCCTATTAACTTTCTGTAAAGATCTGTTTCAAGCTTAGACATCAGGGCTAGAATGTTAATGGAATGAAGACATGTATGAGATTTTGATTGAGAGCTAGTTTTTTAGAGGTCAGAAGGTTGAGATGAATGGCTACATAAATTCAAGAAAGAAAGTAATGTACTTAACATGTTATACACACATAAAAATAAATTATGGCTTAATATGATGGTCTTATTTACCCAACTTGCTAAGACAATGGCTGACTTCACACAATACTCTGAACTGGAAACTAGTCAACACCCATTTATGTTAGCTGGAACTGTTTTGAAAACCAGCCATTGAAAATTATCCAAAACCAATTCAACACACAGAATAGTCTCCAAGAAATAAGTTTACTTTTCCACTATCTGCACAATACAGCTTGTATTTGATTGCAACTAAGTCTTGCTAAAAGATCATCAAGCCAGTCTTTTCCTCAAGTTTTCAAAAGGAACTGAGAATGTCTATAGGAATGGTCCTCTGTCCCTGTAGCATAGACAAGACAATGGTGTGAAAATAAATGCTTACAATCAATTATCTGTGATTAATATCTTAAACACTAGACTCTGATATGGTTCACACATTGTGCTAAACTAAGCATCATTTCATAATGGTTTCTTTAATCATAATTGAATAGGTTGATTTATAAAACATACCAAGCCATTAATCAGGGTTTGAAATCACAATGACTTCACCAAGGATGCTAAACAAAGTCAAGCAAACAACTTTGTGGTTTGGTGCAATGAATGATTCGTGTCAGGATCATCAACTCCTGGCTGATGGCAGCTTGTAATCCTGCCAAACATCCTGATTCTCCATTTTTAATTCCACTTTTATGAGAGCTGTGCTTTTGTATGTGTGGGGGGAGGGTGTTAAAGGTAAAATAAATACCATATGGCCTTCAACTAAAAGGGATACACTTAGTGGCATCATGACCTCACCTCCTCAGCATTTGGTGTAAGCTAAGTGCAACTTGTGACTGCAAAAATGTTTCCAATCTTCAATTTGCCTAAATAACCTTTTATATTGTGTCAAGGATGCATATGTTCATCCAGCTGTGTGCTGTTTGTTCTGCCTCTTTGTTTTTTTGAAGGAAAAGTGCTCTGTGCATGTTCAGAGCCTGTCTTCTTTAGAGAAAACCAAAACTACATCCCTATCACTTGTCTGCACATTCCAGGCTGAAATAGGTTCAACAGCTTAGTCTTGGTGAGCATCCAAATTCAAATTAAAAGGCCCCAAAGAAACAAAAAAAATACTCTCTGCAGGAGATAAACTAGTTCCTTTTCCAGTCATTTAAATAACCCTCTTAACATGCAACTGCCTGGCTGGCTCCCAATTCCCACCATCCCTGCACCCAACATGGATTTTTCCTGCTGACTCAGGATATTTGCAGTTGCAAAACAAACCATGGCCAAAGTCCACAGTTGAAAAGGAGCCAAGATGCACCTGGAGGCAAAGGGGTGGCTGAAGGAGAGAGTTGGGAGCAGCAGGGAAGCCCTTGTTTGATATGGTAGTGTGGCATAAAGATAGAAATGTGGATGCGTGGATATGAGTGTATGCTGCAAGAGAGACTTGGAGCCAACAACTGAAAGAATCCATGTGGCTATAATAAACCTTGGAGATTTTAAAAAAAACTGCACAAGGGAATTGCAACTGAGATTTATTGGCAGGGATAAGATAAAGCAAACTTTTGAAATAATTTCCTTCACAAATTCAATCTGGCTTTCTTTGGGTTGCAAAGAATCAGTTTAATTTTAAAAACTATAGGGAGCAGGCAAGATTATAGCCTTAAGATTGTAGATTTTGAAGAGTGTTGCTAAATGCTTGGTAATATTGCTAAACCAAAAGTAAGTGTTTAATGGGACATTCAGAGCTCAGGAGATAAATCTTCCCACAACTAATCGTTTTGTAATTTTTTCATGGTACAAGCCCAATCTTTCCTTTGGCCCTACACTGATATGCCCTCAAATTATTTTAATGAAAAAGCCTTAAGTTGTTACTAAGGTCTAAGTCATCCTTTCCCCCCTATCATTCCTGTGGAAATTCTCAAAAGTATTTTTTTTTATCAAGCCTTTGAAGTGGTTTTTATGTTGGCACCATATTTTCTGTACAGTATTTATTACTGTTAATGTTTATTGATGGGGTGGACGATATGTTGTAAGGTTTTAACATAAGAACATAAGAAGAGCCATGCTGAATCAGGCCAAAGCCTATCGAGTCCAGCATTCTGTGTCACACAGTGGCCCACCAATTGTACATGGGGATCTTGAGCAGAAAGAGAAGGCAAAACCCTCCCTTTCCCTTGACCCCCAACAAATGGTACTCAAGGGAATCCTGCCTGCCTCAACCAACATAGAGGCGGCACATGGACATCCGTTTTAATAACCACCGATACACTTGGCATCCATGAATCTATCTAGCCCTGCCTTGAAGCTGTCAAGGCTGACAGCTGTCACGACCCCTTCTGGAAGTGAATTCCATAAATCAACGACCCTCTGGGTGAAGAAATATTTCCCTTTATTTGTCCTCACTTTCTTAGCTATGAGCTTTAGGGAGTGCCCCCTTGTCCTGGTATTGTGTGATAGAGAAAAGAATTTTTCTCTATCCACCTTTTCTATCCCATGCATGATTTTATACACTTCGATCAAGTCACCCCTTAAACGCCGTCTTTCAAGGCTGAAGAGACCAAGGCGTTGCAATCTGGTTTCCTAAGGGAGGCGCTCCATTTCCTTGATCATTCTTGTTGCCCTTTTTTGCACCTTTTCCAGTTCCATTATATCCTTCTTGAGGTGCGGTGACCAGAACTGTACACAGTACTCCAAGTGTGGTCTCACCATCGATTTGTACAGAGGCAATACAACACTTGCTGACTTATTTTCGATTCCCTTCCTAATCATGCCAAGCATGGAATTTGCTTTTTTTACTGCTGCTGCACATTGGGCTGACATCTTCATCGAGCTGTCCACCAAAACCCCAAGATCCCTTTCTTGGGTTGTCTCAGAAAGTTTGGTCCCCATCAGTTGGTAAGTATAATTGGGGTTCTTTGCCCCGATGTGCATAACTTTGCACTTGTTTAGGTTAAAATGCATTTGCCACTTTGTTGCCCACTAACACAATTTCGAGAGATCCTTCTGGAGCTCCCGACAATTTTTATGATTGATGTCTTAAAATTATGATGATCTAGAAATTTTATTAAACAAATACATTTAAGTAGCATCAAAAATATTTTGTATAATATAACTTAAAATTCATAGATAATACAGATAATCCTTAATTTGGCCCAAACTTTCTGTGGCTAAGTGAGAAATTTATAAAGTGTGTTTTGCCCTACTTTATGACCTTTCTTACCACTGTTGTTAAGTGAATCACTGCATTTGTTAAGTTAGTAACACAGTTGTTAAGTGATTCTGGCTTCCTTATTGACTTTGCTTTGATGCAACCATCAAAAATATGAGTCAATTGCCAAGCATCTGAAATTTGATCATGTGATCATGGGGATGGTGGAATGCTCATAAGTGTGAAAAATGGTTGTGTCACTTTTTTCAGTGCCATTGTAACTTCAAACAGTCATTAAATGAACTGTTGTAACTCGAGGACTACCTGTATTAGCATTAATCTCTAAGTGTAAATGCCCACTGCTACAATAAGGAGGATACAGCCTTTATAAGTTTTTTGGGCCTTACATACTATAGTATATGTTTATAATTAAAATGTCTTTAAAAAAAGAAAGAAAGATAGAAACAAATACAAACTAGCATTGAAGTAAGGAAAAAAAGAAAGTTATCACAGAGAAAGTTAAATATGCAAGAAAGAAAAAAAGGAAAAGGAAAATAGAAAAAGAAAAAAGATACGAAGAAGTGACTGAAGAAGCTTCTTGGATGAGAAACAATAAAAAAAGAAGTAGTTTCCTTCTTTATAAGACCTTCTTTACAGAAGTTATAAGTACAATTACAAATTTATCTCTTACTCAATAGATAGAAAATAACTTTATTTATTCTATATTCTATACTGTCCAATCTTTAGAACTATAAACCAGAAGTTCAAGTTCTTCCATTGTGGATAAAGCTGAATCTTTCCATTTTTGTTTCTACAATAATCTCACTACAGTTATCATATTCAAAAGCAAAGTTCCAAGATTTTTTTTCAATTATTTGTCCAATCCCCCAAAAAAACCCCTTTTCTCAATTGTAAATTAATCTTTAAAATCTTCTGAATCAATGTAACCATTTGAATTCAGAGTTTTCTCACTTTTTATATGTCACCAAATACAATAAAATGTCCCTTTTTGTTGTTCACATTTTGAGCATAAATGTTAGGTGCCTTTATGCATTTCTCCTATGAAATACACAAATGGTACATCATTTTATAAAAAGTCTATATAAATAATGTAAATTTCAATTGTTTCAAAATTTTACCATATGTGTTTCAATGGCTTTTCTTCTTCTGTTTCAAATTTCAATAAAAGTAATGTTAATTATTTTTACACAATTCCACTTCAAACTTAATCTTACAACCATAAATTATTTTGTCTACTTTAAATCTGTCTAGTAGCTATAAATAAGAAAACCATTGACAACTATATCCCTCTGCCATTTATTAATTTTATATTATATTATATTCCTCTTCACAAAATTTTAGTATCTTCTGATAAGTTAGCCATTTGGGTTTGCCTATTATTTCCTGTCTATAAAATGCTACTTGTGCTGAGATCCACAAAGGTGTTTTCAGATACAATCTGGATTTGTATCTATTACATATTCTCAATATGGCACATCTAACATAATGATTTGTAAAATCCATATTAATCTTGCCCTTATTGTATCACATATATCCATTCCACCTAAATCTCAGGTCATATCTTTCCAACTCCACAATCATTTTATTTCTCAGCAACAATCACTCTTTCATTCAAACCATACAGCAAGCTGCAAAAAAACACTTTCAAATCAAGTAGACCCAATTTTCCTCTTGTCTTTGCCTCTTGTAACACCATATATGCCACTCTTTAAAAGGTGCATCAGTTGTCAAAGCAGGCATTTCCTGAAATGAACACTTCACTCTGGTGAGATATTCATTTTTATCACAGAAATACTTCCCAGCAGTGACAGTTATAATTTTTCCCATATTAATATAGTTTTTAATTTTTTCTACATATTAATAGCTACTTTTAAACAGTATACAATTTATATATGTCATAGTGCAGTGATGGCAAACCTTTTAGAGACCGAGTGCCCAAAAACTGCCCCCGCCCCCCTGCCCCGCCCCACCTTCCTGCAGGACCACTCACTGCCTCCAGGGCCCAACGCAGATCGCCCAGGCAGCCCAGCAGCACCATGGCGGCCATGCCGTGCCCGCACCCCGCAGCATCAAGTTTGCGGGATGGGGCATGAGGGCAGAGTCTTGTCTACGCTGCCTGGCTGCCATGTTCTTGGCTACACTGCTCCGTGTGGGCCATGCTCAGGGGCAACTCTCCTCCAGGGGGGCTGCTGGTGAGGAGGGGGTCATGGGGGGAGGCGAGGCTGGGGCAACGTATGCCCACAGAGAGGGCTCTGAGTGCTGCCTCTAGCACGCGTGCCATAGGTTCGCCACCACTGTCATAGTGATACCCAGATATTTTACCTTCTCATTTTTAAAACCATTTTATTCATCTTTTATTTTCACATTTTTATTAATATCTTCATTTTTTGTTTATTTTTTTATTAAAAATTCTTTTATTAAAACAATCAACATTGAACATAAAATCATAGTATGCATCAATCATCATAGCACCTGATATACAACACTAAGTATTAATCTTTGTAAACGTCTGGTCTGGTAAACATTTTTCACTCCTCACGTCAAGCTTCAACTATACGCCTGTTACACTTTATTTGATTGGTGTTTCTCTTATCTATAGTCTATCCACTGTTTCTAGTCTATCACATATTAGTCGTCTCAGTGTTAGTACAATCTTTTATGATCCCTAACCAAAGATCCTGAGGTAGAAGTTTAACAACCTGAGGTAAATCTTATATATGGTCTGTCTACTGTATCCAGTCTATCACATATTGTTCATTCGCGCTTCTGAATTAACTTCGTCTCAATTTCTGAATTAACTTCGTCTCACATTTTTTGTTTATTAATCCTGAAACCTATTAAAGTATTAAATTCTTTTAATCTGTCCATTAATATTTCAATTTTTTAAAGGATTTTCTAGTACCAAAGTCTTTAGCAAAAGCCCTTAATATACAATTTTTTCTTGCATCTCTTTTCATAGGATTTAGCTGCTTATTTCTCTGAGATTCTTACTGCTCATCAGAATCTGTTCCAATTTTTGTTGAATTCCTTCTCAAGGTGGTGCCCAGAACCTGATACATGTAGTAACAGTAAATTGAGTAAAATATATATATTTGATGATTTAAAACTAATATTGCTTTTGATTCAATATAAAATTGCATTTCTTTATTTGCAGCCATATCATACTGCTGATTCACGCTCAATTCGTAATTTTTTTTTCCTTATAAGCAATAAGCATATATTCCCAGATGTTTGTTTTTATTAAATTTTATTGCTGTTCTCAGATCATTTCATTTTGCATTTATTTTGGTCCTTATTTCTCCTTTCTGTCCTTATTTCTCCTTTCCGTCCTTATTTCTCCTTTCCATCCTACCCAACTGAAAATTGGCAAACAGTTCCCTATCTCTTCACCCAAATTATTAATAGAAATACTAATGGGTACCAAGTTCAGGACTAAACCTTCATGGTCTTTCACTTCTATGAGGAAGCATGGTGAGCAACTCTGAGCAGAATCTTAATTATTATTCTGTACAGCTTATACATCCCTTCTCATTCAGTTTTTTTCTTTCCCTGATTCACACATCACATTAAACTATGGTTAAATGATTACAATTTTACGCATGAATGATAACCCTCATAGCTTGCACAAGATATTAAGCCCAAATGGAACAAATCATAAAATGTCCTCATAAAAAAAAAAGAAAAATGGATTTGACCTCTTACCACAGAGCTGCATAAAAAAAACATATTTCAAAAAAACTCCTGAAAGAATGTATTCCTCCAAAAGAATATATGGAATATTAAAAATGTGAAATCAGGTATATGAGACATGAGTCATTTTTTAAATTCCAAAATCATGAATCCAGTCCGATTCATAACACAACTGTCTTTATAGTGATAAAATATGAGAAACTCAGAAACCTGAAGATACCCAAATAATGCATGAAAAATTAAAGCAGAGTTGTCTGCCTGTATAAAAATGGTATTTAAAGCATGGATACACAATCTACAACTCCCTAGGTTTTTTGTCCAATCCCAAAACCACTTTCTCAGCTGCCACCAATTTCCAACAGACTAAAATGTAGACAAAAATCATTGCTTTAAAACTGAATGAGAAGTGAAAGGATTGGGTGCAGAAATGTCCGAAATGGTGTAGGGTTCCCTGCCTGAGCAGGGGGTTGGACTCGATGACTTTCAAGGTCCCTTCCAACTTTATTATTATTGTTGTTGTTGTTATTAATATTATTATTAATATTATTATAGAATTCAAATTATGCAAAAGTTTAAGAAAATTAGAATACATTTTAATCTAGATGGTCCATTTTCTTATTTTACCAAGCCCAACTGAGCATTGCCTTGCCAAAATGTATCCTCAGACACATTCAACAAGTCCCGTGCATGACTTTGTATCCCAGTAACATGATGCACTCATGTTGTAAAAACATATAACAGAAGATACTTTCTGAATTAACTTTTGCCATAACTCACCCTCCCAAAGCCATAAAGTAGATCAGGTAAGAGGATACTTTATAGGAAGCCATTTGTTTAATTATCAGGGAAATAATCAACAAATCCAATGGAACCAAATGAAGAAGAATCCTATTGGAGATTACTAGTTATTCACATTCTCTCCTGATAATAAAAGAGCCTCTAAAACCTAGTATTGTGGGTACAAATAAAAAATACATTTATTTTGCAAATCTATTTAATTCACATTCCCTTAACTGAGATATAATCTTAAATGTGTACAACAGTGTTAGAAGAAATGGATATGAAAATTGGTTTGGGATTTGATGTCATTTTTTTAATGCAAACTAATACAGAACTGAACATTACATTTTGCACAGAAATGGAATGAAACTAAAAAATGGCAAATTCAATATCACTTCTCAGAGACGATAAGCCAGACATGTCAAACACAAGGTCCGGGGGGCCAGATGCGGCTCACGAAATGGTTTCATGTGGCCCGCAAAGCTATCCTGGAAACAGTGAGGGAATGGCCCCCGCTGCATTGGCCCTGGCCCAGGCCAGCCGGGAGACAACGTACAATTTTGTGGTGGCCATCTTGGCACTTGCCCCGGTGGACCATACCTTGGCACATGCCCCGGTCCCACCCCCTTCTGCCAGAGACCCTCAGATCTGTCCCACTCTTGCCCAGGCCCCCATAGGCACCCTTGATGCAAATGATGCAGAACTGGCCACGCCCATCCAGTAGGCCACACCCACTCCATCCACGCTCACCCAGTAGGCTGCACCCACTCTGGCCACACCCATACGGCCCCCCTCTAGGGCAACTGCAATGCTGATGCGGCCTTCAGTGAAATTGAGTCTGACACCTCTAGGGCAACTGCAATGCTGATGCGGCCTTCAGTGAAATTGAGTCTGACACCCCTGCGATAAGCTGTTGAATACAAGCTATCAGCGAAGTGCTACAATTAGAAGAGTGAACTTTTAAAGATTTATCTTAGGGTTCCAGAACAACTATGTGATGCAGTTTGAAAGGATAAACCAGGGTACAGAATTCAGTTTTTTGCAAATATCACCGCTCAATTTAAAGACCAATCATGGGATTTGATATTAAAGTCTTATTTTGTCCCCTTTCCCTCCCAGCTCTTTTTTCTTTATATCTTAACTGATTAAGATTATGTACAGTTTTACAATTTGCAAGTTGCATGAGCTTTGAGTTGATCTATTAAATTTTATTAAATAAATATCCCAGTCCAAGATCAATTTTGGATAGAGTATTTTTAGCTTGGCTTATATTGTTTTCCTCTTCTGCGTGTATTTTTAAAGTCAGTTTTCAACTCTTACTGGAAAAATGTGCTTGAAAATCAAAAACATGGGCAATGCTTACTGAAACACAGAACCCAAAGAAGCAATGAATAAAATTTTCAAATCTGGCTTCAAAGCCTACATAGCTTCTCTGCCCTTTCCCATGACTTACAAAAAGCAGGGAACTCATCAGGAGAAAGGAAAAGAGAATTCATGCCAATGTGATGATTTATACAACTGAGGAAAAACAACTATATTTAAAGGACTGTAAAATCCAGAATGCAAAGTTACAGAATCTTTACTTAAGTATGGAACATACCCAACCTAATACGCAGTTCAAGAACAATGCTGACAAACCAGAAAAAAGATTCAGAAGTGAGGTGACAAACTGGAAGAGCAGCTGCAAGTCCAATGGTATCCTGAAGACCAAGACTGCTTGAACTCATGACATTAACACTCAGAAAAAGTGACAGATGACTGAAAGGGAATCAAATTGCATGTTCTCTTTGAGCATCAATTTAAGCACAAGTCACTTTCAAGCCTCACGTGCAAAAATGCCTCTACAGATAGCATCACACACTTTCCAGGAGAAGAACTCACCTCATTAAATGTTAAGGTGGAAAGAGATCTTGTCTGCAAATTCCATCAGAGTAACACAAAGAAGTCTGATATTTTAATAGCATGAAGGAAAAAGGTACCCTGGTGCTTTAAAGTTTCTGAACACTTTTGTATATTTGTATTGCTGCATAAATATGACATAAATTTCTTATGTTCCCCATGTAAATAAACCACATAAAGAGAACCCAACTAAACAAATGAGTCAAAAGTATTATACTTGTTTATTTATTCATTGAGGAAAATGATCCAAAGCTGCATATTTGTGTGTGGCAAAACTCTGAGAGAAAGTTCTTGAGAGCTCAGGTGATTTTGTCATCCAGATTTCCAGTCCGTGGTAAAGGACTAGAAAGAGAAAAAAGAACATCAAAGTAGGTTGGCTACAAAATACTGGAAAAAATGATGTTTTGAGATCATGGTTGAAAATATTTAGATGATGAACTATGGAATGAATTGCACCTCCAAGGAACTGATAAAAATATACATTTAGCCAAACCATGTCATGATTGATCAGGATGGTTTTAAACTGAATAAAAGAAACATTTTAAATTCTAAAAACTACTGCATAAGAGTTGCTGAAAAGAAGTCTTTTAAAGAAAAATCAGAAGGAATAATAGTTCATAAAATTTATGGTCTTTATTATCTATACATAGATGTTCAGGGTATAGAAAATAAGATGAATCTGAATTAATATGATGTAGTAGATACGTTTGTTTATTAAATTTATATGCTATCAATCTCATGGATCAAGATCATTCTGGATGAGTTATAATGTAATAAACAAACAAATATAAAAAAATATAAATATAAAAAGATTATCTGGTAGCTTGGCTCCAATGGAGTGGAATATAATAATTGAAGGACACCATTTATTCAAAAGGAAAAGAAAGGGAGGATAAGTAGAATTATGTTAAAAATATCCATTCTTCTTCAGAAATGCACATGAAAGAATTTGGCAATACTGAGAAAGCATTTGGATTAAATTAAGTGGAGGAATAAATAAAAGCAATATTGTTACTGGTGTCTGCTATCACCCTCCCAACCCAAGAGATGTGGATGATGCTTCCAAAAGCAAATTGCATATTTTTCAACAAAGGCATGAAGTCATAGTGACGGGAGAATTTAATTACCCCAACATCTGCTGGAAGACAAATGTTTCCAAGTACGGATCTTCCAGGAAATTCCTGATTTATTTTACTAACATCTTTCTCTTTTAGAGAATGGGGGGAAAACACAAAAGTATCAGCAATGTGTGACTAGATATTAATTAATAAAGAGCACAGTTGAGAAATGGAAGTAACAAAAACACAGGAAGAGAATGACCATGCAATACTAATGTTCTTGATTCTAAAAGGAAATAAAAACAAGCAAATGTTAAAGACTTAAACTGTACTTTAAAAGAAGATCTTAACCAACCCAGTGCAATGGTAAGTTGGATCCTATGAAAGAAGAAATTAAGAGGAGTTTATAACAATGGGAGGAAAAATGATTCAGCAAACTATAAATCAATTGATCTGACATTTAATATCTGGGAAAATTCTAGAATACATCATAAAAACCTCAATTTGTAAATCCCTTGGAGGGGAAATTAATAAAATTCAAAAATCCTAGGGTCATAATAGCTTGAAGTTATAGTCTGACTATGTTTGGAGCATATCATGTTTTAGATATGGGGCAAGGACCTTTTCTTCCATATTCTGAAACAATCTTATGCATCAGTGTCACTATACATTAAACAAACTCAAATTGCAGGAGGTGGAAGCAAGCCAAACATTTGAAAGATTTGAAAGATTCTAATTTATTTAAAAGATGATTAAAATTCACATGAGGAGCTATATGAGGATCATCTTTTATAGGCAAACCTCGGGCTAAGAATGTCTGATTTATGGACAACTTGTACTTACAAATGGGCTGCTTATTTCTAAAAATGGCGAACAACATTCTCCTTCCTTGAGCTAATAAATTGCAGCAGCCACACAATGTTTTCATGAACTGCTGAAGCTCCATGTTTTTAATATACAGCCTGTTTTCAGCAAAACATATTGCATAGCTTCAGCATTTGTCAGCTCAAGGAAGGAGGAAGCCATTTTTAGCAATAGGCAGTCCATTTATGAGTTCCAATCATACATATAAATTCAAGTTAAAGGCAGACTTAAGAATGGAATTGATTCTTAACTGGGGTACCACAAATTTTCCAAGCCAAGACTGCACTGGGCTGCCTCAGATCTATATACCTCAACACAAAGAATTCAATTAGAACTATTCCCAATGTTCAAGTTCTATATGCATCTTACTCCAATGACTTCCCATTTCCCACTTCTCTTCTTTTAGCATCATATTTGTAGATTGATCTAAATTATCAGGCAGCACCTTTCTGAAATGAGAAGAAAAGGATGGCACATCAGATAACAGTGTTAACTGACCTGTATGATGATCCGGCCCTATTTAGCTTAATGTGGAAAACACTTTATAGTAGGTAAGGATAGTAGAAGTCCATTATTCCCCAAAGAGAAAAAAAGGGGGGGTGGGGATATCTAGTCAGGATGTCTATGTGAGTAACAAGATGAGAATAGTGAGAATAGGTATAAATATATATTGGCTGGTCTTGCTGATGTGCTGGTAGTCAGCAGTATTTGCAACACTAGATTACAGAACAACTCCATTTGCTAACACATTTAAACTTTTTATTGCTTTTGAACTCTAGGTGTGGCTTATAAAAGCACATTTACTTATTTTAATATTTTATTTTATTCATTTATTTTCTATATATTCGAAACACTATTGGTTTCAGTCTGAAAACAATTCATTCTCCACCCATTCATTCTCAATGTAATCTCTTGTTTTATTACATACTTAAGTTCTCCATTCCCATTGCATTCAGTTTATTTTTATGCTTCTTTTGAAATATCTAACTTTTATTTGTATATGGACATAGGCAAGCTCTTAACCCCAATCACTTTCGCTTCTTTCAATGAACAATCATTCCTCACGAGACCACATACTGTTCACTATTTTACCAGTATTTGCTCATATTAACATTTCCTTATTCATTTCTCTGACTTTGATAAATATTTATTAAGATAAACAAATTATTCACTTGCTCTAATTTTTCCCACTTGTGCATAATTTGCAAGTGTTCCATTTTCTTGGTCTTCAATATATACATTTTCATATCAACACTCCTTTTTGTATTACCCAATCAAGCTTAACATTTATTGCTACTCATTTGGATCCTCTGCCAGTAACACAGCATCATTATATTTGGGGTGTGCAAAATTCACTATGTCCAGGACATCTCAATGTACTTACAATTCAGAGGGTTTACCATCTTCTGAAACAATGTGATCCAGAGGAGAAAGAAAATACTTAAAAGAGTTCTGTTCTATTTCATCCCTGAATTAGTGAGTTTTTGCATTAACTCTAGCTTACATACAAAAAATAACACCTACCTACTTACAACACTTACCAAAAATCACGACAATTTACCTACATGCTTATTTACAAAAACATTAAACAATCCGAAGAATATTCACATATTTTGGCTTATTTCCTGCTCAGCATGGAACAATTTGCAAGCATTCCATTTATTTTATCACATTTATCAACCAACCTTCATATTCCTATAAAATCTTCTATTACAAGCCTATGCAACTTATGACAATTTTTCTCTATATTACTAAGCATACACTTTTCTTACATTCATACATTTCTCAATGCTCTGATGAACAGCAAGTACCTAGTCTGTCAATCCCTGTCAAGAATAAAGTTGTACAGTAGCTAATTAAAAAATTCCACAAATGGAGAGGGTCATTCTTTATTAGAAAAATATTTATTTTAAAAATTCAATCTGCTTCCATAATATGCTGAATCTGATTCTAATTACAAAAAGCATATATAAATGGGTCTTCCCAAACTGGCCAAACTCAAAATATCGGGGATGATAATCCCACACATTAGGATACAAAGTTGGAAAATGCTGGCAACATACATAAATGTGATGCTACATCCTACTCCAAAATAAGAGTTTTATACCTGTTCCATGTGGAGTTACTTACTGTTTAGTAGTTCTTTATTGTTGTTCCCCCACCAGCAGAATCTTGTCAGAATAAAGCAACCATCCAGACAACAATTAAATATATTTTGTGAACTCCTTTGCCCTCTCCCTATTTCCCTTCCAAGCTCTGCTACCTCTTTGCCCTCTAGGAAAGAGTCCTTCCCTCCTGAGACTCTGAACTACATTCCACCACAAAAACCAGCAAATTTATCTGTATTTCATGCACCAAATCCCACTAGTAATTTGAGTGTCATATTACGGACCCAGCCAAAAATTTAGGTGTTTTTTTTTACCAGTTATCTCATCTAAAGCATCTCATAGGCTTTTGATTTAGCTTTTGCTACACTTTTGTTACATGGCTTGCAGTGCAAGAGTGTAACTAGTGTAATAGTAGTGTGTTTCTGTACCTGCTAGTTCATTCACGTGTGCCAGAACTGAACTGAAGGGCATCTCTGCTTGTTTCTTTCTACTGCTTTCCACTGTCTTGTAAAATTAGTGCAATATAAGGAATAAACACACATCAAATTAAATGAATGAAATGAAAGCAACATTAGCCAAATCTAAAATAAGCAGTATTATTACTGTTTTAGGTGATTTTCTCTTGAGATCATGTATATTACATGTGGCTTTATTAAAAAATGCTAAAATTTCAGTACCAAGGCTTTTCAAATGCTTTCTCCCTTAAAATAAAAATAATATAAAGAAAATGCATGCTATTAACTTGTTATTTATACACATAACTATAAAGATTAAATCAAAGCTTCAAAAATGTTTGAATAAAGGCTACCCTAAATGCAATTTTCAAAAGCCAGTATTTATTTATATCCTAACTGTCATTCTTCAAAGTACTGACTAATTTTCTCCACAGCTACAACCCTATGAAGTGGGTTAGATTGGGAGACATTGACTGGCCAAAGATCACCCAGTGAGTTTCTATGGCTGAGGATCTTGGTTTCCCACTCCTAGTGCAAACACCTTAACCCCTACATCTCATTCACATTATTTTAGAAACAGCTTTTAGCTAGCAAAACAACTTTCCAGATATATATAGTATATTACACATGAAATTTATATGAATAACACCAAGAAAAATATGTTTACTACATGTAAAATTTAAACCTAAATAAATTAGGAACATACATCTGTAAAGTGTATATTGCACAGGATCGTACTCCAGACAAGGAAAACAGACCAAAATAAATCACCACAAATGATAAGGGGGGAATTTTTTTGTCCCTGAAAATATTCTGATATAAAAAATTGTGGAAAAGTCCTCTTACTGTTTCTGACACATGTAAAGTATAAAGGTCAACTAATGTCAAAGGACCACATCCTTTCAGGTTGAAACAAAATTGTCATCCATCTGCTTTACATGTCAAAAGTCCTGAGTTTGTTCTCTAACATTCCCAAGTAAGAGTCTTCTGATACCTTGAAGTGATGATGTCAGGAAGCATAACAGATTAGATCAGTGGTGGCAAACCTATGGCACGAGTGCCAGAGGTGGCACTCGGAGCCCTCTTTGTGGGCACACGTGCTGTCACCCCAGCCCCACCTCCTCCCATGGCCCCGTCTACACCAGCAGCCTCCCAGAGGAAAGTTGCCCCCAGGCACGGCCTGCCTGGAGCAGCGCAGCCAAGGACATGGCAGCCGGGCAGTTGGGACAAGACTCCACCTTTGCGCCCCGTCGCAAACAGATGATGCTGCAGGGCATGGGTGGAGGGTGTGGCCGCCATGATGGGCTGTGGAGGTGGTGGGTGGCCCTGTGGGTGGGTGGTGGCAGGGCAGGGATGGAGTGGGGGCAGGGCGGTGCAGGGGTGGGGCAGTTTTTGGGCACTCGGTCTCTAAAAGGTTCGCCATCACTGGATTAGATGAACAATTGGTTTAGTGAGTTTACCAAGTGGTGCTAAGTCATAAATCATGGTTTATAAATTATAGTCACTGGAGTTGTACCATATACTGTAAGTTAAAATCACATTATACTATAGAATAAGATTACTCAGAGGTGATGATTTGTCTTAAATTGTGTTCATTGAACAAGTCATGATGGTTTAATTCAGGTGATAAACCAATAGCAATTATTAACTTTTCAGAACAATAGCAATTATTTTGGACTGGAAGCAATTAAGTAACTTAATATCAGCCAATGGTGAGGATGGCAAAATTAGACACCTCAGATAGAGGTTTACTGGAGGGAATGAAGGTGA
Organism: Bothrops alternatus; assembly: GCA_034064705.1. Taxonomy (NCBI): domain Eukaryota; kingdom Metazoa; phylum Chordata; class Lepidosauria; order Squamata; family Viperidae; genus Bothrops; species Bothrops alternatus. The sequence goes on from JARGCV010000243.1 coordinate 286,445, forward strand.
GAGCAACCAATGTGGAGAGAAACTTGAGGAAGTCTACTCACTGAGTAGTATAAATGTTTTCAAATCATCAAACATATTTCATCATCATCATTATTATTAACTTAAGGCACCCTAGAAATTTTACTGTGACACAGATACATTATATGCTTCAGCATATCATCTGGGAATCACTGTTCCATAGCCACATAGATTTTTAAAATTCTCTGTATAATGAAATATAAAAAGAGTTTGGTTTTGATAGATCCAGGAGGATTCTAGTCTAACAGTTGACAGTCAAAATACAATAACCAGTATCGGAGTCTGCTTAGCATAAGAACAAATATACACTATACACAGATAAATTTACTGTTTTATTGGAGTGTTGTACACCACCCAGAGTCACTTTCCATGAGATGATTGGCCATAAAAATTTGATTAAACAAATAGATACAACTTAGTGCATGGCTTATGGGCTTACAATGACAGCAGTGTAAATAACAGAATCTAAAGGCTACTTTCTATATATGTTTAACTGGTCCTTTTAAAAAAACACACAAATAAGGGAAAATAGATTCCGTTCCCCTTTCTGGAGAGTTACTTTTCTCACTCTGCATCTTTACTTGCATTTTGCGATGTGGATATAAGTGGCTTGGTTAAAATGGGCATTCCAATCAATACATACTTTTAGAGAATAAGATTAACACTTGAATGGACATGTTCTTTAACATATTAGATGCTATAAAACATTTTGATAACACATTAACAATATCTAGTTCATCACAGCTGTACAGATGCTTGGCTGATAGTTATATATTTGGATGATTAATTGTAGCAAATACGACTCAATTAACGGTAGGAAAGCATCAAGAGAACCCACTCTGTTCTTCTATTCTCAGTTCTTTCATTTTTTATTAATAAATTAGAAATTTATACATGTGCACATACATACAAATACATTTAGATTACAAAATTGTAGAAAACTATAGGCTTGGTTCTCATGCCCTGCCATGATTTTTTGAACTAAGATGGACCATAAGAAAGGCTGAGCGCCCAAAAATTGAGGCCTTTGAACTATGGTGCTGGAGAAGACTCCTGTACTCGCACCCTTGGACTGCAAGGTGTTCAAACTGGTCAGTCCTAGAAGAGATCAACCCTGACTGCTCTTTAGAAGGCCAGATCCTGAAGTTGAAACTCAAATACTTTGGCCACCTAATGAGAAGGAAGGACTCACTGGAGAAGAGCCTAATGCTGGGAAAGATTGAGGGCAATAGAAGAATGGGACGACAGAGAATGAGGTGGCTGGATGGAGTCACTGAAGCAGTAGGCGTGAGCTTAAATGGACTCCAGAAGATGGTAGAGGACAGGAAGACCTAGAGGAATGTTGTCTATGGGGTCACGATGGGTCGGACACGACTTGCAACTAACAACAACAAGCTTGCTAAATTGATACCTCACCCAATATGACAAGAAAAAATTATGCCTTGAAAGCCAAAAAGTTAGAAACACAACATGCTACCGGTAAGTCAAAATCAAACCAATCACATTTAACTTAGCACAGTGAACAGATCCAGTCAGTGTAATGGTTGCAAAAGACAAATGGCATATGTTCATACAGACATGGATCTTAGTCATGTTGGATCTTGTGTTTTGATGGGAAAAATTTTGCATGTGGAGAAGTTATGGGGACTGTCCAAACATGTAAAGGAAATACAGACAGTTTGTGAAAATAGATGTGTAAATGAACTTATGAGTGTACATATACCAAGTCCTTTGACATATGCTCTCTCCCTTTGCTGCCTAAGACAATCTATCTTGAGCCCTCCATTACTATACCCAACTGGAATCTAAAATATTTAGGGATAGCAGCTGCTGAAACTGCCAGCACTCTGGTTTGGAAGGAGGATGCCACAAGGATGACATAAGCAAAGGCAACAGAGTGGTCCCAGCAGTAGAGGAGACAATGAGTCACTTAGAATGCCTGTCCCCAGAACAAAACCACGGTCCCAGGTTACCCAACAACACTGCTGTCAAGTCAGAACAAGAATCAGAACATAAGAACATGGAAGCATTAATGGAGGTCACATTGTATTCTTCCTGCAGGGTGACAGGGTAAGTTATTGTGAAACTTGTCAAGAGTCAGAGATGAGCAAAGAAAAAGAACATGACGAAAAAACAATGAGTGGTCATGTGATGTCCATACATATTCTCGTTTCCAAGAATATGAAACAAAAGGGGAACTCTCTTCTCTTGGCCTATCACAGGAAGACTGACAATTAATCCAGAAAACAGCTGACCTATATCTGCAGGTCATGAACTGACGGGATAAGTCTCTGGGTCAGCATGACTCAAGGCAGGGTGGAGGAAGAAATTGATCCTTTGAGTTCACAGCTTTCAGAGGCTACCAGAGAAAGAAGTTCTAAGAACCACAACACAAAGGTAGATTTTCAGGGTGCCCAAACAAGATTGAATTGTCCAGGTTCTTAAATCTGTTATGTGAATACTTCCAACAAGAATGATTTCACAAAACATTAAAATAGACTTTCAGTCATTTCCTCTTTCCACATAATTAAAATCCTCTCTTTTTCATATCTAATAGTTGAGGATTTTTACGTGGAAATTTGAATCTCATATTCAGACGGCAACCTTTAATATTCAGTAGAACACATATCTCTTTGTGTATTTTTCTTTCCTCCATGTTTGCACAAACAAAATGATTGGGTTCATACGTTGTACTAGACCAAAAGGGGCGTTGTCTTACCTGAACGCCTTTTCTCAGCACGGAGATGGAGAATCCACCAATGGGTTTAGACTGTGTTCCTGCCCAATCAGATCAAGTCAGCCAAAGTTGCCACGCCTCTCCTGGGCTAGAGGATCCCAGTCTCAACGCAGGCGAAGCCATGACTGACACCAAGACATGCTGGCTCATAAACACAGACCTAGGCCTAATAACCTACTAGGGTGGGAGTGGATTCTCCATCTCTGTGCTGAGAAAAGGTGTTCAGGTAAGACAACGCCCCTTCTCCACACAGGAGATGGAGAATCCACCAATGGGACATACCAAAGCCTATTGTCCCTGAGAGAGGGAATCAGACCTGCCCAGTGTGGCACTTTGAGGTAGTACCTGTTGTAGAACTCTCCTGCCAAAGGAGGCCTCCACCGAGGCGAACTTGTCGATTTTGTAATGTCTAACGAAGGGTGACGGAGAGGACCATGTGGCCGCTCTGCAAACGTCTTCAATGGACGCTTGAGTAGCCCAAGCTGTGGAAGTAGCCGCACTACAGGTGGAATGGGCCATAATGCGCCCTGGAACCGGCACTGAATTCGCCCGATATGACTCCGCAATACAAGCCTTAATCCACCTGCCAATCGTGGAGGAGGACACTTTCCTGCCCCTAGAAGAAGGATGATAGGAAACGAAAAGGTCCTCGGTAGTGCAGAAGGCAGCGGTCCACGAGATATAATAACGGAGTGCTCTGCGGACGTCTAGCAGGTGCCACTGTCGTTCCAGAGCATGCGATGGATTAAGACAGAAATCTGGTAACACGATTTCCTGAGTCCTGTGAAATAAAGAATTTACCTTTGGAACAAGGGTCGGATCAAGATGAAGGACCACTCGGTCTTGGTAAAAAATGCACAAATCATCTCTAGTGGAGAGAGCAACTAATTCGGAAATCCACCACGCAGAGGTGATAGCCACCAAAAAAGCTACTTTGTGTGATAAGTATCGCAAATCACATGTTTTGAGGGGTTCAAAGGGCGGATTGGTAAGAGCCCGCAAAACCCTTGGTAGTTCCCAGGAGGGATATCTATGGACTACAGGGGGCTTGGTGTTAGTAGCACCCTTGATGAAAGAGTGGATCAAGGGATGGTGACCTAGGGAAGTTGCAGAATCACATGTAAGTATGGTGGAAAGAGCAGCGACCTGTCTGCGTAGTGTGTTTGGAGCCAAACCCCTCTCCAGACCATCCAGAAGGTAGTCCAATATGTGAGGAATCGTCAGATCTGGAATTGTCAAGTGGTGCTTTGAACACCATGAACAGAAATTCCTCCACGTGGCCTCATAAATACGGTTGGTCGAGGCCCGACAGGAGGCCTGGATTATAGAAATGACTCCTGGTGAGCAGTGCTCCCGGGATAAGACTGAGCGCTCAAGTGCCATACGGCTAATTGGAGCCATTAGGGTTCTGGATGGAGTGTCCCCTGATTGAGACCCTGTCTGGGGGAATCCTCCACACTTCCACTAGGGAGAGGTTCACTAGGTCGGCGAACCACGATCTCCGAGGCCAGTACGGGGCCACTAGAAGAACCTCCACTCTTTCCCTGAGGATCTTGCGGACGACTGCCAGAAGAAGAGGGAGAGGAGGAAAAGTGAAGAGCAGACCCTCCGACCACGGACTCTGAAGAGCGTCCGTGTGCTCTGCCCATGGGGATGGGAAACGGGAGAAAAACCTCGGTACCTGTTTGTCGGGGAGGCAAAGAGGTCTAGGACTGGAAGTCTGAATCGGTTTGAGATTTCCCTGAAAATCCTCAGGTGCAGGCGCCACTCTGAGTGGTTCACCGTCGCCCTGCTGAGGAGATCCACTTGTGTGTTTGCCTCCCCTGATATGTGATCAGCCTTGATGGAGGCTAGGTTGGACTCTGCCCATGAGCCCAGGAGGAGAGTCTCGGACAGGAGGGCATGGGATCGGGTGCCCCCTTGCTGATTCACATGGGCCTTGGCAGCAACATTGACCGTGAGGACCAGTACATGATATTTCACTACAGAGTTGCGGAAGTGTTGAAAGGCCAGGTGTATGGCTCTGAGTTCCAACCAGTTTATATTGTGCCGAAGGTCGGAGCAGGACCAACGGCCTTGGGCCTACTGTGAGTGTAGGTGCGCACCCCAACCGAACAAGATGGCGTCGGTCGTCAGAGTGCTTCGGTCCCGCTCCTTGAAGACCCCCTGAGCATGGCCAATGAGAGCCACCACCTTACGGAGTGTGAGACTCGGAGTGGAATCCGCACTCTTCGAGTGGATGAGATGATGTTCAGTCTCTGGAAAGGGAGCAGGAACCACTGAAATATCCTGGAGTGGAGCCTGGCCCAAGGCACAATGGCAATGGCCGAAATCATCTTTCCCAGTAATTGGGAGAGACTTGCTAACGTTACCGTATGGTTCCCGCCGAGTTGTAGGACTAACTGCCGTATGCTGTCCCGACGTTCTTGGGATAGATAGACCCAGCAGTTCACTGTGTCTATGATGGCCCCTAGGTGTAATAGCCTTGTCGTGGGAGACAAGTGGCTCTTGGAGAAGTTTACCGAAAATCCGTGACTTTGAAGAAAGTTGATCACCTGTTCGAGATCCGTCAGCGCAGCTTGATGATGACTGAATCAGAATGTTGTCCAGGTAACACTGGACTCTGACTGGCGCCATCCGGAGGTGAGCTGCTAGAACTGCTAGGATCTTGGTAAAAGCCAAGATAGGCTGAGGATAGGCCGAACTGTATTGATAGTGCTGGCCCCTGTAAGCAAATCTTAGAAACCGGCAGTGGCTGAGAGAGACGGGGATGTGGAGATAAGCTTCCGTGAGGTCTACGGACATCAGGAAGTCTCCTCTCCTTACGCTTCCAAGAATGGACTGGAGCGTTTGCATCTTGAACTTGCGGTATACAAGATGCCGGTTTAGTCTTTTTAGATTTAGTATTGCTCTCCATCCCCCCCCCCCGAGGCTTTGGGGATGACGAAGAGGATGGAATAGAATCCCCGACCTCTCTGATCCAACGGTACCGGTTCTATGGCCCTTATGTTTACAAGGTGTTGAATGGCCTGTTGCATTAATCCTTTCTTTGTGGGATTTCTTGGTTGGGGACAAGAGAGAAAACGATTCGGAGGGTAGGTGAAGAATTCCAGGGAGAGCCCGTGACGAACCGTGTTCAGCACCCGTGCATCTGTAGTGGTGGCTTCCCACTGGCTGGCAAAGAGGGAAAGTCTGCCGCCTATTGGAGGAACTGCCAGAGAGTCATCTGAAGCGACGGAAAGGGCAACCGCTCCCACGAAAGGGCCGTTTGCCCTGAAATTGTTGTTTGGGCCTAGAACCTGTTCTGTCCAGTTGTCTGTCCTGTCTGTCCTGTTTGATAGGAAAGGAGCGGGGGGATAGGAATAATTGGACCTAGTACTCGTACGAAAGGACTGTCTCTGTGAGAAGGTATTAGGTTGTTTGTCCGGATGTTTAATAAGGTGATTGAGGACCTTATGTTTATCCTTATTCTCCATAAGGTAAGGATCTAAAACTTCCCCAAACAGCTTCCCTCCCTGGTAAGGGGCTGCTGACAGGCGCCATTTAGACTTGGCGTCAGCATGCCAGTGTTTCAGCCAAAACATACGGTGTCCAGTGACGTTGGAAGCCATGGCCCTGGATGAAAATCTGGCAGCCTGTAGTGTTGCATTGGAAGCATATTCCGTTGCCGCCACCATCTTGCTCAGATCCTGGTGAGTTCGGATATCTTCCCCCGGAATCCTGGCCTAAAGCTGTCTAAGCCAGCGGAGAGCAGACCGATTGAAAAATGATGCTGAGGTAGCTGCCCTAACAGCCCAAGCCTTAGCTTGGTGTGTCTTGCGGAAAGTGAGCTCACTTTTGCGGTCCTCCGCCTTGAGGGCATCAGACACATCTGCAGGAGTGGCAGTGGGAGATACCAGGGGTCCCAAGGATTCATCCACTGTGGGAACCTCCAGGGCATCTGCCAAGTCCTGGGCAACATTATAAAGTCTTTTTTCACTGCTACTCAGGAGGGGAAGGGTACCCGGGGATTACCATTGTTTCTTGACCATCTTTAGAAACATGGGCGGACAGGGGATGCGGTGTTGTGTGGTTACCGGTTCAGTGAAGTTCGGATCCGCCTCCGAGTCCGGAGCAGCCATCGACGTCAATGAAGCGGGTTCGAGACCAAGATGGGCCATGGACGTGGCCTTTCGGAGCAAGAGAACAAAATGAGACGGATTAAAGAGGTCAGCAAAGGATGGCATTTCAGGAGGGTTTTCCTCCTCATCTGACATCAGGATCCCCCAGTCCGCATCATACTTATGATAGGATGAACCCGCAGAGTGAAGGTGAAGGTGAAGAAGGTGCACCATACGCCTCGGTAGTTGACTGGTGGATAGGTAGGGGAGAAACCGAGGACCTAGGTACGTGCGATCTAGCCTGAAGAGCGTGCGCTACTGCCTGTGCAATCAACTCATTTAGGTGGTCCTCCGTGGGAAGGGGAACTGGCTCTGTTGGTCTGAGTCCAGCCGCTGTAGGAGTGAAAGTAGCTTCCTGGGCCAACTGCTGGGCCCGCGGAGCAGCAGACAGGAAGATGGGGTTCTGTTGAGATGAGTCACCTGGCACAGGAGCAGAGATGGTATCCCCTGTTGACCAGATCCCCAGAGGGGAAGCAGATGGTCCCAATGGCAAATTGAAGGAAGGAACTTCAGTCTGAGTGGCTTCAGTCCATGCTTGTCTTTGTGCTTTAGAGAATTCCCTCTCTAGTGCCTGGTGTCTCCTATTGGCCTGTTTTTCATCCTTTTTAGATGTTTTGCCTGCAGACCTGGCCTTGGCCTTGGCCTTGGCCGAGATTTTACCTGCAGTCTCCTGTTTGGGGGATATATGCCTTTTGGAGGCTGATGAAAGTGGTGAAGCCCCCTTCTTGAAAGAGCCAGTATCCTCCATCCTTGTGGATTATCACAGGAGCATGATAGGGTACCCCTGGTATCCAGAGACATCTGCTTTTTTTGGTGGATAAACACAGGAGCACGATAGGGTACACCTGGTATCCAAGGGCTGCTAATCTCGTGGACAACACAGGTGCACGATAGGGTACACCTGGTATCCAAGGACTGTTAATCTAGTGGACTACACAGGTGCATGATAGGGTACACCTGGAATCCAAAGATCTTTAGAATGTAGATAAATCCAGGTGCACAAAGGGGTACACCTGGAATTCAAATCACCGCAATGCAGGGGAAGTCAAGGACAGAGTGTGTGTGTGTTGAGAAGGAGACACCAATTCAATACCTCCAAGATGGTGATATAAAAACTACTGGACTGCTGGCCTAGTAATCGTGCTCAGGGTAAGAGGATTAGTGCAGGACCCAAATAAAAGCAGGCCGATGAAGGAGAGAACTGGTGATTCTCAAAATGGCGGCCAGATCCAAAATGGCGGCTGTCCCTCCAATGTGTGTGCAGAGCAACAAAATGGCAGCCACGAGTGTGAAATGCCTAAAAGGCCACCGTACTGAAAGTGCTGCGTGTCTCTATAGGCCCCTGAGATCCACCGGGCAGAGAACGATCGCGATCTCCAGAGGGTGCAGTCACCGCCCTCGAAAGGAAACGGAGCTTGTCTGCACTGCCCAAACGTTTCACCGCCTCACGGAGCCGCCAGCCAGCTGATTTCACAGAAAAATCCGATCGGGAGACACCGCGTGCTCGTTGTGCGATCAGGGATTCAGCCGCAATCCCCCCAACAATCAAGTAAAATATTAGGGCCGCCTGACCTCCGGAGCTGCAATTGCAGCTCCAGCAACCAGAAAAATAGCCAAAAAACCACAACGAAGCCTCCCTGACTTGCGTCGAGCCCAAACTGCTGTTCTTGGGCCTGCGCACACAATAGGGCACCGGGGATGCAGCCGCAGCCCCCCAGTTGTCACGAGTGAAGGCTTCGATCAGCGAGGACTCCGGAACTGCATCCGCAGTCCCAGCAACAATAAATACTATCACAAGCTATAGGGAAAACCTCCCTGAAGCATCCTGAACTTCCACCACCCCCTTTGGTCCGTGTGTGCAATGAGGCCTTGGAGCTGCAGCCGCTGGATCCGGCAAGCACTCAAAGAAGCATAAAGGAAAAAGGCAATTATTGTTGCCTCTGAGGGATGAAAGCAGGCTCCCCAGAGGAATGAGAAGGGGCGTTGTCTTACCTGAATGCCTTTTCTCAGCATGATGATGTAGAATCCACTGATGGGTAATCTCAGCCTTCCTGCTCAGTTGAGACTACGTCAGAAACTTGCCACACTTCCTTGTGGGTTGGATCTTCCCCAGTTTTTGACCAAGGCGAAGCAAAACATGATGAAGTCCGACGAATTGGCTCCTCCTACTCTGACACCGGCCCAGACAGCCTTTAAGGGTGGGTGTGGTTTCTACATCATCATGCTGAGAAAAGGCGTTCAGGTAAGACAACGCCCCTTCTCCAGCATGATGAGTGTAGAATCCACTGATGGCACATACCAAAGCCACTCATGTCCCTAAGGGAGGGAACTAGTCTGGGCTTGTGTCTCATCGGAAGAAAGTACCTGCTGCAACACCCTCCTGCCAAATGAAGCATCCGCAGAAGCAAACTTGTCCAGCTTGTAGTGCCTGATGAAGGAGGAAAGTGATGACCTTGCAGATTTCCTCAATGGACGCCTGGGTAGACCAGGCAGCCGATGTAGCTGCATTGCGAGTGGAGTGGGCAGTGATGTGGCCAAGGACCGGTAGGGATTGAGAAAGGTAAGCGCGGGCGATGCACGCCCTAATCCATCTTCCAATGGTTGAAGAAGAAACCTTCTGACCCATGGAAGCAGGTTGAAATGAAACAAAAAATGCTTCCAATTTACGAAAGGCAGATGTTTGTTTCACATTGTAACGCAGAGCCCTGCGTACGTCCAGTTTATACCACTGCCTTTCCAATCTATGTGATGGATTGGGACAGAAGTCCAGGAGCACTAGCTCCTGGGACCTATGTAACCAGGTATTAACCTTCGGAATGAAAGAAGAGTCTAGACGAAGCATTACTCTGTCATCATAAAAGGTGCACAGGTCACTCCTGACCGAAAGGGCAGCCAACTCTGAAATACGCCTGACTGATGTGACTGCGATCAAGAAGGACACTTTCAGGGACAGTAGTTTTAAAGAACAAGACCTGAGAGGTTCAAATGGCGTTGAAGCCAGTGCTTGTAGCACCCGTGGTATATCCCAAGAGGAATAGCGATGAACCGCCGGTGGCCTGCCGTTAGTTGCCCCCTTGAGAAAGGAACTTACTGCTGGATGTTGGGCTAAGGGGACCAGGTTGTCACAGGTGAGGACGTGGATAAGGCCGCAACCTGTCTGCGGATAGTGTTGGGTATTAATCCCTTATCCAAACCCTCTAACAGATAATCCAAGATGTTGGGAATGGTGACAGAAAATAGTTAGAGTGGTGCCTAGTGCACCAGATGCAGAAATTCCTCCATGTGGCATCATATATTCTATTAATCGAGGGACGTCTGGAAGCCTGGATCACAGAAATCACCCTGGATGAATAGGATTGTCTGGTTAAATTCCTCCGCTCAAATGCCAGGTGGCCAATTGGAACCACTGGGGATCCGGGTGCTGTAGTGCCCCCTGGCTGAGCGAGATGCGGTCTGGAGGAATCCTCCATGGCGACAAGACGGAAAGTTCCACAAGATCGGCAAACCACGGGCGTCTCGGCCAGTGAGGAGCAATCAAGATGACTTCTGCCCACTCCTAAAGCAGCTTGCAGATGGTTGCCAGAATCAGTGGAAGGGGAGGGAATGCATACAGCAGCCCCTTGGGCCAACTGCTGCGAAGAGCGTCCGTTCCCTCTGCTCTTGGGGATGGGAACCTGGTGAAGTACCTGGGTAGTTGGGAATTGTTCGGGGAGGCAAAAAGGTCCAACTGGGATTGGCCGAATTTGTCCAAGATCTCTCTGAACAGACCTGGATCCAGGCGCCACTCTGAGTGGTCCACCGTAGACCTGCTCAGGGAGTCCGCTTGATGGTTCGCCTCCCCTGATATGTGTTCTGCTTTGATGGAACCTAATTTGATCTCTGCCCAGGAGCCCAGACTGAGGGCTTCGAGCATAAGGGACCTGGAATGTGTCCCTCCCTGTTTGTTCACGTGTGCCTTCGCAGCCATATTGTCTGTCAATACCAGAACATACTGCCCTGCTACTATGGGGGAGAAGTGGCGAAGCACCAGGTGAATGGCCCTGAGTTCTAGCCAGTTTATGTTGTGGCTCAGGTCCAAACTGGACCATTGACTCTGGGCTAGATGTGTCTGGAGGTGAGCACCCCATCCAAATAGACTGGCTTCTGTGGTCAGGGTGAGCCTGGCAGGCTCCCTGAAGAGGGAACCCTTGGCCATTGCCGATGAGGTCCACCACAGAAGAGAAGACAATGTCTATCGTGGGACCCTTACCCTCCTGGTGGAAGAACTCATGTTCCGCTTCTGAAAAGGAAAAGTTCTCTGGAATGTAGCCTGGCTCATGGAACAATCCCCATGCAGGAGACCATCTTCCCCAGAAGTTGTGACAGTTGGACTAGGGGAACTACCTCTCCTCTCCGTACATGATGGACAAGGCCCTGATACTGTTCCGGCATTCCTGGGAGAGGAAAACCTTGCACAGGTTTGAGTCTATGACCGCCCTCAGGTGGAGGAGGCAAGTTGAGGGAACTGTGTGACTCTTCTGGAAGTTCACGGAAAACCCGTGAACCTTAAGAGTCCTGATGGTGATCTCTAGTCCGATTGGGCCGAACGGAAGGAATGGGATTGGATAAGGATATCGTCCAGATAGCACTGAACGCACACCAGAATCATTCTCAGATGGGCGGCTAATACCGCTAAGATCTTTGTGAATACCCTTGGGGCCGAGGAAAGGCCAAACGGGAGCACTTTGTACTGAAAATGACGGTGCGTGTAACAAAACCGGAGGAATTTGTGGTGTTTGGGGAGGATCGGGATGTGAAGGTAAGCTTTCGTTAGATCTATGGAGGATAGAAAATTCCCCCTCCTGACGCTGGCCAGAATGGACTTGAGAGTCTGCATCTTGAACCTTTTGTAGGTCAAGAAGTGGTTTAGACCTTTCAAGTCCAAGATCGCCCTCCAACCCCCCCGAGGCCTTTGGTACCACGAACAGGATGGAGTAAAACCCGTCCCTTCTGTTCTGTGGGCACTGGCTCGATGGCCTCTATTTCTAAAAGGTGGGAGATGGCCGTGGACATGAGCCCTGCTTTGGTGGTGTTTCTTATATTGGGACAAGCTAGAAAATGCCCTGGAGGTGTTGATAAGAACTCCAGCGTAAGACCACGATGGATGGTATCTATGACCCATGAGTCTGTGGTGGTGGCCTCCCAAGTGTCACTGAATAGAGCTAGGCGACCCCCTATAGGAGAGAACTCCCTGGAGTCACTTATTCTGTCCATGCGGACGGCCTCCGTAGCCCCGAAAGGGCCACTTGCTTTGGTATTGGGAACGGGCTCTGGGGTTTTGGCGATTCTGTTGGCGATCCTGTCTGGGGGGAAATGTTCGCGAGTTACGGGACCAATCCCAGGACAGTGCAGCCTGAAAGGGCTATCTCCAGTCCCAGGCGGCTCCAGCACGAAAGGACTGCCTTAGAAAATCTTGTTGTGGCTTTCTGTCTGTCCTCCTGGAAGGATGTGCAAGCACCTTGCGCTTATCTTTTTCCTCCACCAGATATAGTTCGAGAACTGGGCTGAAAAGGTGAGTGCCGGTATAAGGGGTGGTTGCCAAGCCATGTTTTAGCCAGAGAAGTCTGTGAGATGAGACTGTGGCCGCAACTGATCTGGCAGAATATCTGGCAGAGTGGAGTGATGCCACGTATTCTGATGCTGCGATCAATTACCTAATGTCTGGTGAGCATGTTCCTGGTCCGGGGGAACAAGTGCCTGAAGCTCGCGGAGCCACATGATAGACGATCTGGCGAAAAAGGAGGATGATGTCGCTGCCCTGACTGACCATGCTGAGGCTTGATGAGCTCTGCGGAGGGCAAATTCGAATCTCTTTTCCTCCGCCTTCAGGGCCTCTGCCATATCCCCTGGGATGGTGGAGGTAGAGAATAAAGAAGTTAGAGGAGTGTCCACAAGTGGCACCTCCAGGAGAGAGGAGAAAGAGGAAGAGACGTTGAATAGTTTTTTCTCTGTCCCGCTAGAGTTGGGGAGAGTGCCTAGGGAAGCCCATTACTTTTCCACCGTATTACAGAAGAAATGTGGGCAGAGAATTTGCTTTTCCTCGACTACTGGCTCAGAGAACAGAGGGTTCGATTCCTGGGGGCTGGTGGTTGACGGCTTAGGATCCTGTTCGGGAGTGATGTTGGCTGAAGTACAGGCCTTCAGTAAAAGTGATCTGAATAGGGAAGGATCAAATAAATGTAGGGGACGGGTCCGGAGCCGTCTCTTCGTCTTTGGACATGGGCAAGTCCGAAGTTTCGAAGTCCAATGAGTCCTCCCCTCCCACTTGAGACGATGTATCTGAATTGCCCAAACTGGGGGACAGGGCGGGCCCTGTCTCAGGCAGAGATGGTGGTGGGGCGGCGGCATCTGTAAGGGCCATTGACTCATGGCAGAGGCCATATATTGTGAGAAGGCTTGGTTCATAAAGGCCTGAAATTGGTCCTGCCACACTTCCTATTGTTCTCTCAGGCGAAAGCCAGCTGCCGTAGGTGTATATGTGGCTTCTGGGCCCTGGTGTGCTGAAGGGGATGAGGAACATCCCTGAGTGTCTGCAAGAGAGGAAGGAGGAGGATCGACCTGTCCAGTTTTCCCCTGAGGAGACCATGCCCTAGGGACATTACTGGGGGCGCAAATTGAGGCTCAAATGGTGAGCAGTCAGTGGAATGGGGAAAACCATTTCTGCCCCACTGGAAGTGAGCCTTTGTACTCTGGAGAATTCCCTCTCCAGCGCCTGATGTCTCCTCGAGGCCTCTCTCTCAGCAGTTTTGGAGGGCTTCTTGGTGGACAAGGCCTTTGCCTTAGATTCCCCCCCCCCCATTGCTTCCGAATTGGAGGATCTGCGCTTTTTTTCTGCTGGGGGGGCCAGAAGAGCCCTGCGATGGCTGAAGAGTTGAACTATCTGCCATTGCCACCTGGATATTCCGGTCAGGAGATATTCAGGTAAGGGGGAAGAAAAAAACGCAGATCTGGTTGTCAGAGAAGGAAATCCCGGGCTCTGAACAACAGCAATGGCAGACAGCCAGATAGACACCTAAGACTATCTGTTAGACCCTGTGACACAGCATCACGTGGCTAGATGGGACAGGTAGTAAAAAAAACCCTCCTTGTGAATGGGAGCAATGAGCAAAGATTGAAACCTCTGAGGGAAACCTGTTGTTAAAATTATCCTGGCCCGATACTCAGGCCCAAAAAGGCCTGAGAAGCCTTGACCGGACTAATGGATTGATCACCAAGACCAGAGACCTTACAGCTATTTTGTAGATAGGCCATGAACCAAACAGGAGATCCAAAATGGCGGCCGCGTCACAAATCCTCAGTCCTGACTAAGCACACTGGTGCAATCAGGTCGATGCTATAGGCCTGGAGGCAATTATCAGAGGGGCCCAGTGTGCTATGTTCACCCCCGGTCCGTGCCTATCACGACAGGATAAGGAGAGAGCCAGAGAGGGGGAGAAATCCTTTATTAAGGGCTCCACGAGGCTCTCAAAAGGGGCGTTGTCTTACCTGAACGACTTTTCTCAGCATGGTGGTGTAGAATCCACTGATTGGGTTATTTCAGCCTTCCTGCTCAGAGAGACTAAGTCAGAGCTTTAGTCACGCCTCCCTTTGGGTGTGTCTTCCCAGTTTTGACAAGGCGAAGGATCCTGACAAGCTCTGACGCAATGACTCCAAAAATACAAAAAAATGACAATACACAAGCCTAGACACCTGTCCAAGGGAGGGTGTGGATTCTACACCACCATGCTGAGAAAAGGCGTTCAGGTAAGACAACGCCCCTTCTCCAGCATGGTGGATGTAGAATCTACTGATTGGGACATACCAAAGCCCCCCATGTCCCTTCGGGGGGAAAGGTCTAGGCTGGTGTCTCCCTACAGGAAACGATCTATTGAAGAACCCGTCTGCCAAATGCGGCGTCCGCCGCGGCAAACCTATCAATCTTATAGTGTGTAATGAAGACGGGGACGACCAAGATGCCACCCTACAAATCTCCTCTACAGAGGCCTGGGTAGACCAGGCCGCAGAGGTTGCTGCGCTGCGCATGGAGTGAGCCGTGATACGAGCTGGGACCGGAAGCGACTGGGAGGCGTAAGCCCTAGCAATACAAGCCCTAATCCACCTGCCAAGAGGACACCTTCCTGCCCATGGCAGATGGCTGAAAAGAGACAAACAAGGCCTCCGACTTGCGAAAGGACCCAGTACGCTTTATGTAGATGTGCAGAGCCCTGCGCACATCCAGCTTGTGCCACTGGCGTTCTAGCCTGTGAGAAGGACTTGGACAGAAACTTGGTAAAACTAGATCCAATGATCTATGAAAACCGGTGTTCACTTTGGGAATAAAGGAGGGGTCTAATCTAAGGACCACTCTGTCCTGATGAAAGATACAGAGATCTTCCCTGACTGAGAGGGCGGCCAACTCCGAAATCCTTCTGGCCGAAGTGATGGCAACTAAAAAGGTCACCTTTAAGGAGAGAAAATGCAGAGAGCAAGATTGGAGAGGCTCGAAGGGAGCAGTGGTCAAGGCCTGCAACACAGTAGGTAAATCCCAAGATGGGTATCTATGTACTGTGGGAGGACCGGAATTGGCCGCCCCTTTAAGGAAAGCGGAGACAGCTAGGTGGTGAGAAAGTGGACCCAGAGTATCATAGGTGAGGACCGTAGACAAGGCCGCAACCTGCCTACGGATGGTGTTAGTGGACAAGCCCTTGGAAATGCCATCCAGCAGATAATCCAAGATGTTAGGGACTGTAACTGAGAGAGGGTCCAATTTACGTGAATTGCTGGCAGAAATTTTTCCAAGTGGCATCGTAAATCGGATTTGTCGAGGGGCGTCTAGAGGCCTGGATCATAGCGATCACCCCCGAGGAATAAGCTTGCCTAGCTAGACTCTCCCGCTCAAGTGCCAAGTGGCTAATTGGAGCCACTGAGGGTCCAGATGAAGGAGCTCCCCCTGGTGGAGAGCCACTCGGTCCGGGGGGAACCTCCGAGGACAGGAACAGATCCACTAGGTCTGCAAACCACTGGCGTCGAGGCCAATATGGAGCAACCAATATTACTTCCGCTCGCTCCAGTATCAGCCTGCGAATGGTGGCTTGTATCAGCGGGAGGGGAGGGAAAGCGTATAGCAGACCCTTGGGCCACCTGCACCAAAGGGCGTCTGTCCCCTCGGCCCCCCTTGTCAGGAACCTGGTGAAGAATCTGGGGAGTTGAGCATTGGACGGGGAGGCAAAGAGATGCAGGCATGGCCTGCCGAACCTGTTCGCTATCATATCAAACAGCCTCGTGTCCAGACGCCATTCTGAGTGGTCCACAGTCGCCCTGCTCAGGGAGTCTGCCTGTCGGTTTGCCTCCCCTGAAATGTGTTCCACCCTGATTGAGTCCAAGTGTGCCTCTGCCCACAAATCTAGTTCCATGGCCTCCTGGAGAAGAGGCCAGGAATGTGTTCCCCCCTGCTTGTTGACGTGAGCCTTGGCCGCCACGTTGTCTGTCAGGACTAGGACATGTTTACCTGACACTAGGGAGGAGAAATGGCGGAGGGCCAGATGAATCGCCCTGAGTTCCAGCCAATTTATGTTTTGCTTGAGGTCCATCCTGGACCATCACCCCTGGGCCAAATGGATTTGGAGGTGAGCCCCCCAACCGAACAGACTAGCATCTATGGTCAGGATGAGCCTGAGGGGCTCCTTGAATATGGTCCCCTTGGACATGGCTGCGGAAGACCACCACTGGAGGGATGAGAGGATGTGGAACGGCACCTGGACCTTTCTGGAGGAGGCGCTGAGGTTCTGCTTCTGAAAGGGGAGGAGGAACCACTGGAGGCTCCTCGAGTGTAGTCTCACCCACGGGACTATGCCCATGCAAGATACCATCTTTCCCAGGAGCTGGGACAACTGTACCGGAGGAACCGTCCTCACACCCCGAATCTGCGATACTAATTTCCGGATGCTCAACTGACGCTCCTGGGATAGATAGACCCTGCAAAGTTCGGAGTCTCTCAGGGCCCCTAGATGGAGTAGACATTTTGTGGGGGAAGTGTGGCTTTTCCTGAAATTTACTGAAAAGCCGTGATCCTGAAGGATATGAATGGTGGTCAACAGATCTGATCTTGCTGTCTGAAGGGACCTGGACTGTACGAGGATGTCGTCCAGGTAGCACTGTACGCACACCAGTATCATCCGAAGGTGGGCTGCCAATACTGCCAAGACCTTCGTGAAGACCCTTGGGGCCAAAAACAGGCCAAACGGGAGGGCCCGGTATTGGTAATGCCAGTGTGCCTAACAGAATCGCAGGAACCTGCGGTACTCCTGGGAGATTGGGATGTGGAGGTAAGCCTCGGTGAGATCTATGGAAGAGAGAAAATCTCCCTTCCTGATACCGGCCAGTATTGACTTTAGGGTCTGCATCTTGAACCGTCTGTATACTAAGAATCGGTTCAGACCCTTTAAGTCCAGTATCGCCCTCCATCCTCCTGATGCCTTGGGGACCACGAACAGGATGGAGTAAAAACCTGTTCCAACTTGACCCTTTGGTACTGGCTCTATGGCCCTGATGTCTAGGAGATGTTTGATGGCGGTGGATACAAGTCGTGCTTTTGAGGGATTCCATGATACTGGGCACTGTAAAAAGCGATCGTGAGGGAGCGCATAAAACTCGAGTGCCAGGCCGCGTCTGTGTCTCTGACCCAAGAGTCAGTGGTGGTCTACTCCCAGACCTGGTAAAACTGTCCCAGGCGCCCTATTGGAAAATCCCCGATGGCGTCACTTGGAGCGTCTATAGGGACGACCCCCGGAACCTCTGAAGGGACGTTTGGCCTGAGACTGACCCCTGGCTCCGGTGTTCGGGCGGTCCTGTTGACGATCCTGCCTCTGGGGGAAGCAGCTCGAACCTCTGGGCCAATCCCAGGCCTGCCCTGCTCAAAAGGGCTGTCGCCACTCCTAAGAGCCCGAGGGACGGAAGGACTGTCTGCGGGAGTCCTGCTGTGGCCTCCTGTCGGACTTCTTGGAGGGGTGCACCATGACCTTGCGCTTGTCCTTACCCTCGACCACGTGTGGGTCAAGGTTAGGGCCAAACAGATCCTTACCGGCGTACTTGGACGTGAAGAGACGCCATTTGGCCTTTAAATCCGTTATCCACTGTTTTAACCATAGTGGCCTGCGAGAGGCCAGTGTGGCGCCGATGGAACGGGCCGAGCACTTAGCCGAGTGAAGAAAGGCGTCCGCCATGTATTGTGAGGCCGCCACCAGCTTGACAAGTGTCTGGTGCATTCTGACCTGATCAAGGGGAACCAAGGTTTGAAGATCACGGAGCCACATGATGGCCGCTCTGGCGAAGAAAGAAGCTGAAGTCACGGCCTTTATGGCCAGTCCCGAAGCCTGGTGAGCTCTTCTATAGGCGAACTCAAACTTCTTGTCCTCCGCTTTCATAACCTCTGCCATGTCACCTGAGACGGCGGAATTAGAAAATAAAGAAATTAGGGGGGGGATCAACCGTAGGGATGGCTAACATGGAGGCAAATGATGGAGAGAATTGTACAGCTTCTTCTCCATACTGCTTTCCTTGGGGGTAGTGGCCAGGGATGACCACTGGGCCTCAACCGCATCCCGGAACATGAAGGGGCAAGGAAATTACTTATGGTCCATGACCTTCACTGCAAATAAAGGGTTGGACTCCTGATCTGCGGAGGTAGAAGGTTTTTCCTCCTGAACTGAGGTCAGATTAGTGGCAGCACAGGCCTTCAATAGAAGGGATTTAAAGACGGATGGGTCAAAGAGACACGAGGCAGAAGCCTGATCGGGCGCCGCCTCCTCATCCTCTGACATGGGGGTGTCAGCTATGGCCAAATCCACGGACTCTCCCTCTCCTACCTGAGAGGAAGTTTCAGAGATATCTGAACCTGGTGCTGTGGTGCATCCGTGCAAAGAAGAAGGACTTGCAGGGGGTGGCGGAGTTTGGGAGGGAACCTGCGGACTCCTGGAGGAGGACATAAATTGAATAAAGGCGTGGTGAATGAATGCCTGGAATTGGCTTTGAGACCACATATCCCCTTGGTCCCTAGGGGCAGCCCCAACCACCGTTGAAGCATGAACCATTTGGGGACCCTGCTGTAAGGAGGGAGAGGAGTGAGAGGGACCTGCCTGTTCGGTTGCCCCCAGAGGAGAACTGATCCAGGTGGCTTCTTGCACAGGCGCCAAAGGCAGCTCCGAGGTATCAGTATCCAGTGGGGCGGGGGGAACCGGTTCGGCACAGATGGATAGGAGCCGCTGTGCCTTGGAGAATTCCCTCTCCAGTGCCTGGTGCCTCCTCGAGGCCTTTCGCTCAGCTGACTTAGAAGTCTCGTAGGTTGTCAGATGTTTAGTTTTGGCTTTTTTCTTCCTCCCTGCTTCCAATTCTGTAGATCTGCGCTTTGACTTGTGTTGTCGGCAGCGAGTAACTGTCTGCCATTACAACTAGATAGGGCCTGCAGTAGGATATCTAGCAAAAAGATGGGAACCAAGGACGCAGATCAGTAGTCAGAGATGGAACGCACCCGTTCCTCACACTGAACTAAAAATGGCAAGGACAGGACAGCCAGACAGGTTGGTAAGCCTGTCCGAATAGGCCTGGTGGCTAAAGGCCACTGCTAACAGTAACAGGCAGTCAAAGGAAAACCCTCACTCCAGGACAGGGCCGAGGACAAGCTGGAGCCCACTTAAGAAAACAAAACAAAAACAACCCCCTAGAAAAGGGGCGTGGCTGCCTCGGGGTCGAAATAGCCTTGTTCGGAGGCTCTGTGACACGGGACCTATAAAGCCGCCAAAACAGCGCAAAACAGCTGTTTTTCGTGGCGGAAAAACCCCCTCCTCGGTCGGAGAAGGGGCGAAGAGCTGTGAGTGGGGGTTGAGATCCTCTGAAAACTCCCCGAAAAAACTCTCAGGGGGGGAGAAAGAAGACTCCCCGTGAGCTCACAATAGCTCCAGCCCGGTGCAGCATCTGTCAGCTGACAGACCAAGACGCTGAGACCAGCCACCACTCGAGGAAAACTTTTCAAAGAAGCACAGAGATTGACAGACTGAACGCAGGAGCTTAAAAAGCAAGTATTTCTTATATTTTACCTCGGATCAATTACGTCCACAATAAACAAAAGGTACCCAAAATGGTGACCACTTTTACTTTAGAGAGAAAGTGACCGGAAGAGAAAGGCGAAAGAGAAACTGTAATGCGAAAGAGACCTCTAGAGGGCAGCAGAGACGCATAACTTAAAAACTTTGCAAAATAAACCTAAGGATGTATATAAGAGAGATATAAGAGAGTACATCTTGGCGATATAAGCGTAAGGATTAATCCTCAGCATAAAGAAGCTTGGCTAACAGCGGATTGAAGATAGGATGGCCACTATGCAGTCCAAACTGGTGCCCTCAAAGGTGGCAGCACCCTCCCCAGCCCAGATCCTTAAAATACCAGGGAACAACTTACCTGCCCCCCCCACCTTCCTCCATATCTACAGAATCCCAGGCCCCCCGGTCTACTCAGGCCTCTCCAGAAATGACGACGAAAGAATCAAAAGATGCAACGTCAACAACTTTTGAAAAAATAAGGAGAAAGATGGACATGATAATAGACATGTATGAGAAAAGGTGGGAAGAAAGGATGAGGACGATGGAGGCAGTGGAACAAAGCAGAGAAATGGAGAAGATGGTGGAAGATCAAAGCAAAGCAGTTATTGAGGACTTGGACCAAGCCAGAGAAACAGTACAAACGCACAGTGGGAAAATGAGAGAAGATATTGGGAGAAATTCGAAGAGGGTCTGGGAAGGGGTTGAAGAAAAGATGGAAGAGGTGGAGAGACAAGAAGAGAGACAACTTACTGAAATGAAAAGTGAGGTGCAAAACCACTCAACTATGATGTACTATCGCCAGATGATGACAGCAATTAGGGGCAAGAGACTGGAAAAATCCCCAAATGAGAAACAAGAAGATTTGAAAAGAATTGTTATAAAAGCATTGGAAAAATATCTAGGAGAGGAGGCTAAAAATTTCTCTTGGCAAATTGATAGAATCCATAGAGTATGGCTTATATGGAACCAAGGGACATTGCAAGCAATAAAGAGAGACTTATTACTTGGAAGGAAAGCTGTGTTATGGAAATCCACCTGGCAGAGGAAGAAACCCAGAATTCGACTGAAAAGAAGAGAAACTTAATATTTTATGCAAGGAATTAAAGGCAAAGAATTATGGACTGATTTAAGGACTAAGTGTAAGAGCAAGAGACATGAAAGGGTGATTAATGGAAGATATATATTAAATAGACTAAGAATGTACGTGTTGAAGGGAGGGGTGTATCGACATGAAAATTATTAATTTTAATAAGATGACTTGTTTGTTTGATGTACAATGGATACATCTGAAAAGAAGTGAAATTTAAAATTTTTAAAAGGTTGTTGGCTTATAGTTAAACTTTGATATACGGAGTGAAGAAGGTCTACAAATTTAAAATGATTGTATTAAGTTGAATGGCTTTAACTTGAATTTTTTCTTTGTTTACATGTACAAATGGATATCTAATAATAAAAAAATAAAAAAAAAACAACCCCCTAAATATACACCAATGCCTCCTTGTGGGCCTGCCATGCAGCCCCGGAGAACGCCTGAAGGCCCGGCTGAGCTGGCACAACCCGGTCTGGAGGGCAAAATGGCGACCGCCTATGGACCTCAGAGCCCCTGAAAACGCTCCAATATCTTGTCCTCCACTCGGACTTGGCAGCCCAGGTCAAGGCGACAGCTGCTCCGAAGAGCAGCCTAGCAGGCCCAAACTCAAAATGGCGGCCCTCAGCGGAGTCTGAAACTGCGACCACCTGGCGACCACGTGGTCAAAATGGCGGCCGCAACTCCTCATATCCCTAGCGAGGGAGACGGATTTGAAATACAAGGGGGAACCAAGCGCGACACGAGGCTGAGCTCCCCGCTCCTCCCCCCCATCCTGGAACTTGCGATTTGTGAACGGGAAAGTCCGCGGTGCATCCAACGCCGGAGCCCCGTGTGCCTGGAGCTCGGATGGAGATCCGCCGGCTGTGGGGTCCGCTCGCCTTGCAGAGGTGTCAGAGAAACAGGTGAAATTCTACCCGAGAGTCCTGTGCGCGGAAGGCCTGAAGGCCCCGAGGGGAGGAGAGGAGCCCTGCCGGAGCCAAGAGACTAGAGGCTCTAGGAAGGACAGAGTCCCTCAGGAATCAGCCAAAACCAAAAACCAGCAATTAATTTAGAGAATTTAGAAACAATTTAGAGTAACATAAACCGAATTAAAATAATCAAATTAAATTATTCTAATGGAGCCAAGAAAAACTGCCTGCTGCTGAGCCTAAGACTAAGTCAAAACTGGGAAGACACACCCAAAGGGAGGCGTGACTAAAGCTCTGACTTAGTCTCTCTGAGCAGGAAGGCTGAAATAACCCAATCAGTGGATTCTACGTCCACCATGCTGGAGAATGGCGGCCGCACCAAAATTAATGGCCACTAAGACGCAGCCTGCTTCCCCTGTCTCGATGAACTGCAGGGGAAAAACTGAGTTCAATTTTGCCCCCCTTTGCCTCTGGGGTGAAAATAAGGCACTTGTGATTTGATGCTACATCCAGATCACGAGGAAATTCATTGGTGGCCTCGCGGCAATGGTGCACTCCTTCAAGGCCCTCCGGATCGCTGGGAGAATCGTCAGTCTCCACGTAGCTATGGCGCACTCCAGCAAGGCCTCCAAAAGGGAACTCCACGTGGAGTTATCAGGCTTGGGGCAGCTGCCCCGAACCCCCTGAAACAATCCACCGCCGAAATGAGACTTAATCAGCCCGCGGCTAAGAAAGGCCCAGGTGGAGCCTGGAAGGCTCGCTGGGGTACAGGCAGAATCCCTTTGCTGCCTTGTTATTGAAACTAATTCTGTTTTTGTCTTTTTAAAATTGCAACTATGACCAATTTTGAGCCAAATTAAATAAGAAATTTAGAATCTGTAGTAAACTGTTTTTAACTAGTCTAAATTCAGAGGAGCCAAAAGGAATTGCGTCCTGCTGAGCGAAGACTAAGTCAAAAACTGGAGAAGATTTAACCCATAAGGAGGTGTGGCAAGTTTCTGACTTAGTCTCAACTGAGCAGGAAGGCTGAGATTACCCATCAGTGGATTCTATACTCATTATGCTGGAGAAAAAGACTGATCTCAGCCGAGATTCAGGAGTAATAGAGGCTGGGTGGGGGGGGGTGGAAAACAAAACAGAAAGTCAAGAAACGCAAGAAAAGGCTTTGCTAAGCCTCTCTTTGAAACTAAGGGAGGGGGGATTGGAAAGAAACAGCAATCCTAAACCAGTGCTGAACCCAGCACTGTTCAGAAAACTGGTAAATGGCAAAAGGTAGAAAATCCACCAATGGAGACTATGCCTGCCTAAGAGCTAAACTTGCACATCTGTGCTGGGCACGATCAAGTCGAGACTGGGATCCTCTAGCCCAGGAGAGGCGTGGCAACTTTGGCTGACTTGGACCGACCCTTTAATACAGTTCCTCATGTTGTGGTGACCCCCAACCATAAAATTATTTTTTTTGCTACTTCATAACTGTAATTTTGCTACTGTTATGAATCGTAATGTAAATATCTGATATGCAGGGTGTATTTTCATTGTTACAAATTAAACATAATTAAATTCTATTCTATTATTCTATTCTATTCTATTCTATTCTATTCTATTCTATTCTATTCTATTCTATTCTATTCTATTCTATTCTATTCTATTCTACTCTACTCTACTCTATACTCTACTCCATATTGTCTATTCTATTCTCTCTTCCATATTGTCTATTCTATTCTACTCTACTCTACTCTGGTCTATATTCTATTCCTTTCTATTCTATTCTGTTCTATTCTATTCTACTGTACTGTACTGTACTGTACTGTACTCTACTCTACTCTACTCTATACTCCACTCTACTCTATTCTGGTCTGGTCTATATTCTACTCTACTCTACTCTACTCTGGTCTGGTCTGGTCTATATTCTATTCTATTCTATTCTACTCTACTCTGGTCTGGTCTATATTCTATTCTATTCTATTTTATTCTATTCTATTCTACTCTACTCTATTCCATATTGTCTATTCTATTCTCTCTTCCATATTGTCTATTCTATTCCTATTCCATTCTATTCTGGTCTATATTCTATTCTATTCCTATTCCATTCTGGTCTATGTTGTTCTGTTCTGTTCTGTTCTGTTCTACTCTACTCTACTCTACTCTACTCTACTCTATTCTGGTCTGGTCTATATTCTATTCTATTCTATTCTATTCTATTCTATTCTATTCTATTCTATTCTATTCTACTCTATTCTATTCTATTCTACTCTACTCTATTCCATATTGTCTATTCTATTCTCTCTTCCATATTGTCTATTCTATTCCTATTCCATTCTATTCTGGTCTATATTCTATTCCTATTCCATTCTGGTCTATGTTCTATTCTATTCTATTCTATTCTATTCTATTCTATTCTATTCTATTCTATTCTATTCTATTCTATTCTATTCTATGACAATTTAGGATCGTCTTCTTCCTGGTTATTTGAAAAAGATTCAGTTATAGAAATGACAACCTTCCGATCATTCTCTACATCTCCCAACTTTGCATTTGGAGTGAAATGAATCCCAAATTGCCCTTAGTATATTTTATTATTTTATTTCAAAATGGTCAGAAAGGAGGGTAATTTCCCTAAGAACCACCTGCCGCGGCACTCAAGGAGCTCCTATCTCTCAGCCCCGCCCCTTTCAAGCAGGAGAGTTTGGGTGGGGGGAAGCAGAGGAAAAGTGTTCTCTTCTCACGGAGGAAATTCGTCTCGGTGGCTCGCCGTACGCGAAGCCTTAAGCAGCGTGAGAGTTGGAAGAGCGAGGGGTTCCCCTTTCCATCCCTGCTGTTGCGCTTGCAGCTTTGTGGGTTGGTACTTTCACGCTCGTGGGATTCAAAACATCACAATGGCTCAGAACATTCAGAGTGTTACATTGTCTCTCACGCTGCCCATCACTTGCCACATTTGCCTGGGGGACCGTGCAGAGTGAAATGTGTTCGGCGCTGACACCCCACTCCATTGCAAAATGCACATGGGATGTAGGAAAAAGCCTCCTTGGTAGGGGAGAGGAGGAGAAGTGCTTTTAATTCCACACATTCTTCTTTTTCTCTCCCCCTCTACCCATTTCTTGCGTGGGTTTAAATGGGCGATTATTTTTGAATTCTAGCTTTGTCCCTAGCTTTGGAAATGGCTCGCCAAAAACTTTATAAGCAGTGTGTCAAGCCCCTGGGCTTGACATGAACCGGTGGGGGACAGGGAAGGAGCAGCCAGCGGCCAGCCGACATCGTATGCCGCCCCGGGGTGCCACCCAATTTCCGAGGACCAGCTGGAAGTTGGCTAGGCTGCCATGCACCACAGCCGCCTCCCTCTATTGACACGGATGCCAGGGAAGTCCCTACTGCCAACTGAGCGTCAGAGGCATGCCAGCCGGACGCTGGAGGGACCGCCTCTTGCTTCAGTCCCACCTCACGGCAATCGCAGAACAAGACGCCCATTCGGTGCAGCGGTAGGCAGGCCCAGGTGCTCCTGGGCGGCCATGGCAAGCAGCAGTGACAGCGTAGGCCGACCACCAGCTGGTCCAGCCCAAGGGAGGTAAGCCACTGCCAGGCCCCACACGCGCCAGCTACCCTCCCAGCACCCACCACTGCCCCGCTAGCCTCACCATGGCCACTGCCCATTCGGTGTGGCGGCAGGCAGGCCCAGGCACTCCTGGGCAGCCCTCCCACCCCTAGCCCTCTTTTACTTACATTTAGTAGTTGCTCAGCAGGGAGGGGTGGAAACTTCCAGAAAGCTCGCCTTAGCTGCAGACAACTTGCAGCAACGTTTACCGACTGGGACTTTTGGAGGGGTCAGCAGGGCAGAGACAGCGTGGACAATTCTATTGGCTTTTGAAAGCCAATAGAATTAGACTCTATTCAAGAGAGTCTATTCTATTGATGTTTGAAAGCCAGTAGAATCTATTGGCTTTCGAACACCAATAGAATAGACCAGTGTTTCTCAACCTTGACAATTTTAAGGCATGTGGACTTCAACTCCCAGAATTCCACTGCCAGCAATGCTAGCTGTGGAATTCTGGGAGTTAAAGTCCTCATGCCTTAAAATTGTCAAGGTTGAGAATCACTGGAATAGACTCTCTTGAATAGAGTCTATTCTATTGGCTTTCAAAAGCCAATAGAATAAGAGGGAGTAGCACAGCTAATGAAAAAGGGGGAAAAAACAAAACAAAAAAAATGCCAGACTGCGTTTCATAAGGATTCTATGAAGAAAAACTCCAGGACTTTGGCAACCCCTGTGAAATGGTCGTTCGACCCCAAAAGGGGTTGCGACCCACAGGTTGAGAACCGCTGGTCTAAACCCATTGGTGGATTCTCCATCTCCTGTGCTGGAGAATATGCTTGTTTGTATCTTAATATAATGAAAGCATTGTAGTTTAAAAGCCTGGCTTCAAAGCTTAAACTTATTTTTGAAGTACAGTGGCTTACAATGAGAAACAGTGTTAAAATAAACTAATTTGATATCAGTTTAAGAAAAATGCAGCCACCTGAAAGAATCCAAGGTGTAGATATCACATAGAAGGGTACCATGTAAACCAAATTCGGTCATGTCATAGATGGCCAAGGAGTTAAATCAGGGAAAAGGAACCTGTGGCACTCTGCATGTTACAGATATAACATTCTCAGAAAGTATGGCAAATAATGAGAGACAATGGAAATTTCAGTTCAGAAACATTTGGGCTGGATCTATACAACATGCTTACCAGATCGATTAAAATTCCAATTCCTGCCTCTGCACAACATGCCAAACTTAGTTTTTTTATGGCTCAAGCACCATGAATAAACCCAGCCTGTTTGATTAGTTTATGATTCAGCATATTGTGCAAACCCCAAAACTGAGTTAATTCACAAGGGGCTTAAGCAGCTAGTATGAATACAGCCTTGGAATCATATAAAGTTAAGCCAAATGTGTTTTATTTACTAAACACAATTAAGGAAAACATATCCTTGCACGATATGTGAATCCAGTCACATCTCTTTCACAGAAAAAATTCAGTTAACTCTGAAGTTGCTGTGGGTAACACTGTCCCAACACTGGGGATCTTCTGAAAGCTTACTAGGCAGCTTTAGTGATAAGCGGTGTCCTGGGTTTTGGAGACACCATTTACAATGCCTAAAATGACGGTACGCTCTATGGCAGCTACAAATGGTAGCTACAACTCGTCAACTTGAATTAAGAGTAATCAAAGGAGATATAGATAGGTAGTCTTTATTCAGCAACCATTCACAGTTATTACAAAGATGAAGAAGTAGTATTACGGCCAGTCCTCACATTTATGATCTTAGCAGGCAAAGCAAAAGAAAGCTGAAATAAGATCATAAGCACAGTTGGTGATTACTTCGCTGAACAACCAAGTTGCTGGTCTCAACTAAACAAGGACTACTTGTATATATAGAGGCTTTTAAATACTTGCATAACTGATGAGCATGGTATGTATAAACCTGATTACTACAGGAAATCCTCGACATATGACCACAGTTGGGCTAGCATTTCCATTGCTAAGCATGGCAGTTGATGAGTGAATTGTGCTCGATTTTCTTTGTCATGATTAAGTGAATCATTGCAATTGTTAGGTCAATCTTGCAGTCATTAAGTAAATCCAGCTTCCCCACTGAGTTTGTCAGAAACCAGCTGGAAAAGTCACAAATGGTGATCATACGATCGATCCCGAGAGGCTGCAACTATCGTAAATACCTGCTGGTTGCCAAGTGTCAAAATTTTGATCACATGATTATGAAGATGCTGTGATGATCATAAGTGCAAGGACTAGTTGTGGGTTGTTGTTTTTTTCAATGCCATTGTAACTTCAAACGATTGCTAAACAAATTATTGTAAGTCAAGGACTACCTGAATATCCATAATTGATATGCCTGCTACAACTCCCTATTTCCCACAGTAATTATAAAATTCTGATGTCTTCAATTTTCTTGTGGGAAAAAAAGATTTTTCTTTCTTGTTCTCTCTACATGTCAAGTCCCAACCCACCACCACCCAGAAAAACAAGAAAAATAGCTTTTTAATAAAAGCTGTGGCTTGCTGTCCCCCCCTCCCCTTATGCTTCCCTTCTGTATCTTTTACATTTTGACTGGGGAGTGGAAACAAAAAAAAGGGGGCTCCCTTAAGCAACCTCAAGGTTGATTTTCTTGTCTAAAACCTTTAGGGGAATGATTTCTTTTTTTTTTTTTTTTTGGAAGCAAAGAGCATCATTGGGCAACTTAAGTTACATGCACAGCAAAAACTAAAGGACAAAATGGCAGACCCCTTGGGAGCCATTCTAGGAGGGGAGGTCAAAGGTTTCTAGAAATCAGACTTTACATAATTTACCATAACTTAATTGTAAAAGGTAAAAACCTGGCTATTAATAATGGCATCAGAAAGGATCCTCCATTTAGAGAGGGAGACATCTTTAATTATGGGGACAAACAGCAAGATAAGGCCAACAGGGGTCAGCTTGATGCTTCAGCTGTGAAATCCCCAAGAAACAACCAGATGCCTCCTGATGAAACTATATTTAGGGCCAGAGTTAGACATAGCTGCTTTTTTTCTTTTTCTAGTACTTTAAGTAGCAGAGAATGGTGGATTTAGCTGCTATTTTAATTTCTCCAAGTCCTTCAAAGTAGTGTTCTTTAACTACTATGGAAAATCTAAATGGGAAACCCAGAAGGTTTCTGAGGATATCTGAAAAACAATTGTTGATGCTCACCGGGCAGGAGAACATTATAAAACTATTTCCAAAAAGTTTGGACTCTACCCATCTACTGTCATGAGACTGTGTACATAAGGAGCTAATTCAACACCATTGTTACTCTATCTAGGAGTAGTTAAGCAATCAAGATCATGCCAAGAGCAAAGCATGTAATACTCTGAGAGGTCTCAAAGAATCCTAAACTAATATCCATGGAACTAAAGGCTCCTCTTGCATTGGTGAATGTCAGTGCTCATTAGACCACCATCAGGAGAACAACTGTGTGCATGGCAGAGTTGCAAGGAGAAAACAAGTATTCTCTAAAGAGAACATTGCTGCCCATCTACATTTTGCAAAAAATTGTGTGGATAAGCCAGAAGGCTACTGGAAGAATGTTCTGTAGACAGAAGAGACCAAACTAGAAGTTTTTGGCTTGAATGAAAAACATTATGCTTGGTGAAAACACTACCATTAAAGCCTTACCACATATTAAAAATGATGGTGACAGTTGTTGTATGGGCTTGCTGTGCTGCTTCTGAATCAAATAGCTTGCTATCATTAACACAACTATGAATCTGGAATTGTATCAGCAAATTCTACAGGAAAATGTCAAAGTAAAGTATATGTCCATGAACTGAAGCGAAAGAGAAAATTAGTCATGCAGTAAGTAACAACTGAAAACACAAAAGTCATAAAACCAAAGATGGTTCAGGTAAAAGAAAGTTAATGTTTTGGAATAGTCAAGACAAAGTCGTAACTTCAATCATATAAAAATATGGAAGGATCTGAAGTGGACAATTTATGCAAGGAAGTCCAACACTATCCAGGGGGTTGAATGTATGCCAAAAGGAGGAATGGGCTAAAATTCTTTCAAACCAATGTGCCAGATTGATCAACAGTTATCGTTAACATTTATTGCAGTTAGTGCTGCCCACATTAGTTATAGAAAGCAAAGGTTCACATACTTTTGCCATACACAAATATGTAGCTTATGTGGGTCATGTTTTAGATCATATTTGTGCAAAATTCACAAACTCTGAAGCATCGTTGTAGGTAATGTTTTCACTGACTGCATTTTCTCCCATTTTTAAACCCTATCAGATACTTGCTAGGACCTTAATTTGGACAATTATCTGCTTTCCATTGTGGATGTGTTTCCAGAAGGGGGAGATATGCTGATTTTTTTTCTCCCAGTTGCCTTCTTAAAAGTTGGTACCTCTTTTAGCTTTCAAACACAGACCTAATACTGAATTGCACAGTATCCATCTGACTTCTGGTTCTTTGAAGCCTTTTATCTCTTTTCTCCTCTCAAATGCTCTGTTGTGAAGATTTTTTTTCTAGATGCTTACAAGTAGTTGGCATTTTCTAAAAAGTCTTGTTTTCCTTAATTTTCCAAATTATATAAGGTTTTTTGTGTGGGCAGCTTGTAGTATGCATAAATTATGTTCTTTAGTTAGTGGTTCCATTCTACTTCCAAATTGGTAACAACTCAGTCACTTGAGTTCTTAATTAGGAATTTTTGAAATTTAAAAAGTGACATCAACAACAAAATGCTACAATACTGAATATTTCAGTTCCAGATTTCAACCAGTAAGCTATAGTAACTTCCATAATACAGATAGTCCTTGACTTACATCCATAGTTGAGCCCAAAATTTCTGTTGTTAAATGAGACAGTTGTTAAATGAATTTTGCCCCATTTTACAATCTTTCTTGCCACAGTTGTTAAGTAATTCACTGCAGTTGTTAAGTTAGTAATACAGTTGTTAAGTGAATCTGGCTTCCCTATTGACTTCGCTTGTCAATAGGTCACCAAAGTTGATCACATGACCCTATTACATGGCAACTGTCATAAATATGAGTCAGTTGCCAAGCGTCTGTTGCCAAGATTTTTGACCATCTGACCAAGGGGATGCTGCAAGGGTTGTAAGTGTGAAAAATGGTCATGAGTCACCTTTTTCAGTGCTGTTGTGACTGTGAATGATCACTAAACAAACTGTTGTAAGTCAAGGACCACCTGCACTATTTATTTTTCCCTACCAATATTTTAATGTTTATTTTCCACTAATAATCAGCTTTCGTACTCAGTTAGCATTTTCATTGTCATAATTAAAGTCTCCTGCTTCAATTTTCTTTCCCTTAAAAAACGCTTATATTTTCCAAAGAATTCGCCTAACTCTATAAATGCTTCCTTCATTTGTATAAACAAATGCAGTTTTCCTACAGGGTCACATGCAAAGGTTAAATTCATTATTAGCCTACAGAATGGCCTATTTTGATTATGGGAATTCTACTTCATCAAGTAGAGAGAGAAATACATTGTAAAATATTGATTTTAGGTTGATAAAAAATATGCTAGAAACAACATCTCTTATATAAACTACATTAACAGACAGGAAACTTTGCAGCATCCACCATATGATTTCCCCAGTCCACAGCAAAAGAACAATTTCAGGACAGTTTGTTTTAAAAGCAATTTTGAGTTCACCCTCTTCAAATACAGATAGAGGCTTTGGAAGACA
Source organism: Bothrops alternatus (assembly GCA_034064705.1). NCBI lineage: Eukaryota > Metazoa > Chordata > Lepidosauria > Squamata > Viperidae > Bothrops > Bothrops alternatus. The sequence continues at coordinate 317,701 of JARGCV010000243.1, forward strand.
GCACTTCACTGACTTATTTATTTGTCTCTTTGTATGTGTGTACACCTTCAAATCATTTTTTGACACCTGACCTCTGGCTGGACTAACCCTGTCAGTTTTCTTGGCAAGGTTTTTTGGAAGTGTTTGCCACTGTCTGTTTCTTCCTAGGACTGAGTGTGTGATTGACCCAAGTCCACCCAGCTGGTTTTGTGGGTAAAATGGGATTAGAATTCAGTCTCCCAAATTTCTAATCTGATGCCTTAACCACTAACCAAAGTGGCTCTCACATTACAGATTATGCTCCTATTAATCCAAAATAAAGCATGAATCTAACAAAGGCTTCCCCGACGGGGCACACTCCAGAAATTTTAGACTGCAGTTTGCAACAACGTAATCCAATACACTTGGAAAGCATCAAATTTCAAAAGGCTGTTTCAATACGCTACTTGTCTCACAGCAAGAAAATCAGTAAACAGGGTCTAAGGAAAACAAAGCAGAATGACCAAAGCAGCAATCTTATAAGCGAACAGGGAATTGCAAAACCAAAATATAAAACATTTAAATTTAAAAACTGGTGAATTCTCTGGAATCTAGAGGAAGAGTTGTGTCATGTTGAATAACTCCAACAAGACTAAACTTTTTTTTTCTTTTTTAAAAGGGGGAACGAATCCAGGATGCTGATAATATAAGAAACCAATATAGGAGATTGAGTCCTACTCCCTTTGATACAGATTACTTATTTATATAATTTACATACTAAAACTATTTTAAAACAAATAAAATTATAACAAAGCACTCCACAATAATTGGTCCAATAGTTCATTCTAGAATAAAGAAACAAAATGAATAAAGAAGCAGTTGGGGAGGGGGGCAGAAATAGTTGTAAGGGGAAAGAGGTGGCCTCAGTTTCTCCATCCAGCAAAGATGTTGCAAAGACAACCCCAGACAGGAAGTGTAGCTTGCAATGCCACTAGATAGGGAACTTGTGTTCAACAGCTTAGGGGGGCCTCAAGGCCTTCCAGAGAAGCACAGTATTAGAAACAAGAGGTCAGCTCTTGTGGTGTGAAGAGGCCTCTTGGCATTACACAACTGTGAGACCTTCTTCTAGTCCCATGGCGACATCCTTCTCACTATTCTCCCTCAGATACGTTGGGTGACCAATGCGCCAACTGTTGTTTGAAACGATAAACATAACTGGCTAGTTGTGAAAATTGGAAAATTCAAGTTTTAGTCTTTGGAGTCCCTTTTCCAATTTTATCAGCCTTTCCTAATGCTCGTGTACAATACCAGGCTTAGCCCCTTAACTGGCTAGTTGTGAAAATTGGAAAATTCAAGTTTTAGTCTTTGGAGTCCCTTTTCCAATCTTCCCAATGCTCGTGTATAATACCAGGCTTAGCCCCACATCGGGTTTCTAACTACTAATGCAAAAAGAGACAGTGCAGTGCATTTGGTAAGGTGCTGGAATGAGACTCAGGCATCCTGAACCCTTTCTTGGAGTGGCAGCTGAAAAGAAGATCACCCTAGTTGAGGTAGATGTTGAGACAAGGGAAATGTGCTGTACAACCTATGTAAAATCAGACATTTGATTCTCTTCTCTAGCAAAAGCTATTTTGCATCTGCTTTCTGAGAACCACCACCTCTTTAAAAGCCTTTTTAAAGTGCAGGTGTGGGTTCTGCAAGGCAGGGGCACATGGAGGGGGAAGAATCTAAATTGCTGCTGGGCTGTGGCCTTCTATTAAAAGATGCACCATGAAAATAGGGGATGGTGAGCCATGGAAAATGGCCTGGGAGCAAATGCTGAAGCACTATATTGCTTCTTTGTGAGCAGTCAAAGCACACCATATACATTATCTCAACTGTCCTTATAATTCTGTAAGGAAAGTATGACATGAATTTACCTAAGGCCATTGTCGTATTAAATTAGAGACTAATTCTGGAAGTTGTAATGTAACACATCGAGGTATCAGATTAGGAAAGGCTTTCACTTGACAATCCATAAGTCCCAATCAACATACTGACCACACAGTGGTAGTGTTTGTTAATATATTGGGATGGGGTGACATTGGCATCAGAGAAAGATTCATATGTAAAAGAGAGAAAGGGGAAAGATGAAGTCAAACCACAAAGAGAAGTCAGTATATGAAAAAAATCTCTGGGTTCATATACAAAGCTGCACTAGACTAAAACTGAGTTGGATAGTTTGTGTGAGCACAGCATCTCATAGGAAGTGACTCTAGGCAGTGTACAACCATTAAAATAAAACAATAAATATAAAAAAGCAATGAGTTATATTAAAAACACAACCATCTGGTGGTACAGGACAGAGTAGATTAAATAAAAAACATTTTAAGATATCCCCAGTCTCCTGCTTGATGACAAAACCAGATCTTGAGGGTCTTATGGAAAAAGGATGGAACTAACCTCACTTCAGGGGGTGAGAATATGTTGTATGAATCTTGCCAATGAGTTGCCTCCTTTAATTTCAATCTTTTAAAAAAAAAAAAAACCAACAACCTGGAATGGCTGAAGGCTACCAATTTTATTTCCTCTCAACATTTTTCAGATTTTCTCTGCTGTCCACATTCCACAGCAGTGAGTTGTTTGAGGTATAAATTTAATGAGCTGAATATTCCATTTATCCCAATACTATGTACTCTAGTTTGTAACAAATCAATACATCTTCAAGGGCACCAGATTGGGGAAAGTCTCAGCCAGAATGTCAGACAGAAGTATTTCCCAGCCCTGTTACATGATCCTTTCAACTAGAGGTTCCAAGATCTACTCCTTTACCACAGAGCTAAAGCCTTTCTTCTAAAAATAGATGCATATTGTAACTTGCAGCCTTTAACAGCACTTACGGTAGATCAGGGGAACATAGGCCCATTCATAGCTATGCCAGAGTGATAAATTTAAGAGCATAAGGAGAAGAAGGGGAGGGAATTGGATTCCACATCATACATATAGAAAATGCAAGGATATAGCTATTTCCCATAGAAAACACACTTACCGGTATTAATTAGATCCTTTAGGACCATAGTCCCCAACCATTCCAGCTCTGTGCTGGTGGGGGAGGGTATGAATTCGCATGTGCGCCTGACGCTTGCACAAATGGAGCTTTGCCCACTTGCATGGTCACCTCATGCTTTACCTAATTGCAAGTACTACTGCTTTAGTTCCAGATTTTGCAAATAAGGAATCTCACCGATTATGAAGAGAGATGGGTGCACATACAGGCATGCTCCTGTACCTTCAATAGCAAGCTTCATCTACAGAAATCTACAGAAAATACGAAGTTATGTCCCATAGCATTACAAAACATAACCAGTTGGAATTCTTTATTGCAACAGAGATGCATCATGTCTCCCTGGCTAAAAATTACTCTGAATATGGAAGGAATCAAAAAAATAGTCACAGAGATCTCAACTGTTCCCAGCAAAGTGTTGTGCCATCCTTTTGATTAACGGAATGGAATAAGGCTGTTTTGTGAGCCAATTTGGCACCAGATTTTTCTCCATCCTAGTCTGTGGTTAATGTAACTTCAGATCTAACTCTGGCTTGGCCAGAATTCAGAATATCAAGAACACCTAATTAAGATTCCTCATCAAAATGGATTTCTTACCTAGCCATAGGAAATCTGCAATTTAGCATATGATGCAGCAAGCTTCAAATATTTTATAGCCAATAAAAATTATGTAGTATGTGTCTTATTTCTGGTCATATCATATAAAATCACATAAGCTTCTCTTTCTCCAGTCCTACTTATGTGTTCTTAAGCAAAATTTGGCTCTTCCAAAATAACAATAAGATGGGGCGTTGTCTTACCTGAACGCCTTTTCTCAGCATGAAGACATATAATCCACGGGTGGGTTGCCTTAGCCAATCAGCTTGAGACTAGGTCATCCAAAACTTTAGCCCCGCCTCTTCCTGTTTCCAGTTTTTGACAGAGGCGAAGCTTCCATGACGAAAGTCTGACCCAAATTCCAAACGACAATAGTTACATTTTCCAAACACAATCCTGCCTAGACTAAATAGAGGGTGTGGATTATACGTCTTCATGCTGAGAAAAGGCGTTCAGGTAAGACAACGCCCCTTCTCCAGCATGAGAAGACGTATAATCCACTGGTGGGGACATACCAAAGCCCCTCATGTCCCTACGGGTGGGAGTCTAGGCTGGTGACTCCAAAGTGGTAACAACCTGCTGCAGTACCCTCCTACCAAAGGAGGCCTCCGCTGTAGCAAACTTGTCAATCTTGTAGTGTCTAACAAAGAAGGAAGAAGACCAGGTCGCCGCCCTGCATATTTCCTCCACGGACGCCTGAGTAAGCCAGGCCGCCGAGGTAGCCGCACTTCGAGTGGAGTGGGCCATGATATGTGACGGGACCGGGAGAGACAAAGAAATATAAGCCTTGGCTATGCACGCCCTGATCCATCTGCCAATTGTCGCAGAAGAAACCTTCTGACCCATGGATGATGGCTGAAAGGAGACGAACAACGCCTCAGATTTACGGAGAGCCGAAGTCCGCTTGATGTAATGCAGTAGAGCCCTGCGAACATCCAAGGTATGCCAACGTTTCTCCAGGTGGTGTGAAGGCCGCGGACAAAAATTTGGAAGTACTGGATCCTGCGACCTGTGAAAATGGGAGTCCACTTTTGGCATAAAGAATGGGTCCAAACGCAGAGTAACCCTGTCGTCAGAAATTTTGATTAGGTCCTTGCGAACCGAAAGTGCCGCCAGCTCCGAGACTCGTCTCGCCGAAGTGATAGCCACCAAGAAGGCTACCTTCAGTGAGAGATGTCGGAGCGAGCAGGACTCGAGAGGTTCAAAGGGTGGGGAAGTCAGCGCCTGCAGAACCTTAGGAAGGTCCCAGGACGGAAAGCGGTGCACGACCGGAGGCCGTATTGAGACTGCCCCTTTTAGGAAGGCGCTCACGGCCGGATGTTGTGACAAGGGAGCTAGGTTATCGCAGGACAGGACGGTCTGCAGAGCCGCCACCTGCCTGCGAATAGTATTGAGCGCTAGGCCCTTATTCATGCCTTCCAACAGGTACTCTAGAACATTTGGGATAGTGACCGAAAGGGGGTCTAACTTGTGCTTGCTACACCATGTGGAAAAACTTTTCCACGTAGCATCGTATATCCTATTAGTGGAAGGGCGACATGAGGCCTGGATGATTGTGATAACGCCATCTGAAAAGGCTTGCCTACTTAACCCTTCCCGCTCAAGTGCCAAGCGGCTAGTTGCAGCCACTGAGGGTCCGGATGTAAGAGGTGACCCTGACTGAGCGACACCCGATGCGAAGGGAGCCTCCAGGCTGGTGAGAGCGACAGGTCCACAAGGTCTGCAAACCACGGACGCGTTGGCCAGAATGGAGCAATTAAGATCACCTCCGCCTCTTCCCGAATCAGCTTGCGGATCGTTGCTTGTAGCAATGGGAGTGGAGGGAAGGCATACAGCAGGCCCTGTGGCCAGCTGCACCTGAGGGCATCCGTTCCCTCTGCTCCTCCTGCAAGGAACCTGGAGAAAAACCTGGGAAGTTGAGTGTTTACCGGGGATGCAAAGAGATCTAGGAGAGGCCAGCGAACCTGTCCGAGATCTCCCTGAATAGGTCTGGATTCAGACGCCACTCCGCTTGGTCCACCGTGACTCTGCTGAGTGAATCCGCCTGGCGATTCGCCTCCCCTGAAATGTGTTCCGCCACGATGGATCCTAGGTGCGACTCCACCCACAGCCCCAGGGCTCTTGCTTCCCGCATGAGGGCCCCTGATCTGGTCCCTCCCTGCTTGTTCACATGGGTCTTTGCTGTGGTGTCCTGTCAGTAGAGGAGAGAAGTGGAGAAGGGCTAGGTGAATGGCCCGGAGCTCGAGCCAATTTATGTTGTTGGCCAAGTCCCGTGGAGACCACCTGCCCTGGGCTAGGTGTGTCTGGAGGTGAGCCCCCCAGCCGAACTGACTGGCGTCGGTGGTCACCATGATCTTGTCTGGTTCTCTGAAGAGTGTCCCCCCTGGCCATGGTGGGCAAGGCCCACCACCGAAGGGATGAAAGCACCTGCTGCGGTACCTTGACCTTCTTTAACGAGGCACTCTGGTTGAGTCTTTGGAAGGGAAGGAGGAACCATTGGAGGTTCCTTGAATGGAGCCTGGCCCAGGGAACGATTCCCATGCACGAGACCATCTTCCCCAGGAGTTGGGATAGTGTGGCCAATCTTTGTCTGTGAATGAGACGCGTGAGCTTTTGGATGCTCGCCCTCCGTTCCTGGGAAAGATAGACCATGCCCTCGTCTGAGTCTATGATTGCTCCTAGGTGTAGCAGCCGAGATGAAGGAACTAGGTGACTTTTCTTGTGATTGACTGAGAACCCATGAGCCTGAAGGGTCTGTAATGTTACCCCTATATCTGCTTGGGCGGAGTGATGGGACCTTGATAGTATCAGGATGTCGTCCAGATAGAGCTGGACGCACATTGGCACCGTGCGAAGGTGCGCCCCTAATACCGCGAGCACCTTTGTGAAAACCCGAGGGGCCGACGACAGTCCGAACAGGAGTGCCCTGTACTGGAAGTGCCGGTCTGCGTGGCAGAACCGGAGGAACCGTCGATGCTCTTGCCTGATAGGGATGTGCAGGTAAGCCTCTGTCAGATCTATTGACGAGAGCATGTCCCCTTTTCGGATGCTGGCCAGAATGGATTTGAGGGACTGCATTTTGAACCATTTGTACACTATCAAGTGATTTAGTCGTTTGAGGTCGAGGATTGCCCTCCATCCCCCCGATGCTTTGGGTACTACAAACAGGATGGAGTAGAACCCTTATTTCTCCTCTCCTGGAGGAACCGGCTCTATGGCTTTTATCTCTACGAGATGGTCTATGGCCAGCTTTAGCAGGCGCGCCTTTGATGAGTTGCGTGAGACAGGACACTTTATGAACTGACTTGGTGGAGTGGAATAGAACTCTAGAGATAGACCCTGAGCTACGGTCTCTCTGACTCAGGCGTCGGTGGTGGTTTCCTACCACACTTTGCTGAACAGAGCCAACCGACCACCTATGGGACTGTCCATGGCGTCACTTCGATCTCCTGTAGGGCCAGCCCCCCGACCCTCTAAAGGGATGCTTTGAAGGGAATTGGCCCCTGCTGAAGGAAGGGCGGTCCTGGTAGCGCTCCTGCCTAGAGTGTACGGGTCGCGCGCTTCTGGGCCAATCCCAGGACTGCCCCCCCCCGAAAGGGCTGCCTTCCCTCCCAGGATCCGACCTGTCGGACCCCCTGTCTCTGGGTCCGATTTTCCGACCTTTTGGAGGGGTGGACCAGGACCTTCCTCTTGTTCTTGTCCTCTATGATGTACAGGTCCAGGATTGGACCAAACAACTTTTTACCTTCATATTTGGAGGTGGCCAGCCGCCACTTAGCCCTCAGATCCGTCCTCCACTGCTTGAGCCAAAGGAGTCTCCGAGAGGCTACGGTTGCTCCAATCGCTCTGGCCGAATAACGCGTTGCAAACAAGGTGGAATCAGCCGTGAACTCTGTAGCTGTAAGCAATTTTGATAAGGTCTGCTGGATACGTACCTGGTCTGAAGGAACACTTGCCTGCAGTTCCCGGAACCACATGATGCAAGCCCTGGTAAAAAAGGAAGCTGAGGAAGCAGCCCTAATAGACCAGGCCGAGGCCTGATGAGCCCGCTGGAACGAGAACTCAAACTTTTTATCTTCTGCCCTCATGGCTTTGGCCATGTCTCCAGGAATGGCAGAGGTGGTGAACAGGGAAACCAGAGGCTCGTCCACAGGTGGAACCTCCAAAAGAGAGACAAATGCAGATGCAACGTTAAACAGTGTCCTCTCCAAATTGTTTGGAGAAGGAACAGTTGCCAGGGATGCCCACTGGGACTGCACCGTGGTGCGAAAAACTTTGGGGCATGGCATCTGCACCTCCTCCGACACCGTAGAGCCAAGAAGCGGGTTAGAGTCCTCCTCCTCGTCGGAGGAGTCGGACTTGACTACCTTGGTTTTAGCCGACCGGTTCAAGGCAGTGCAGGCCTTGAGCAGGATGGAGTGATACGAAGTAGACTCAAATAAACCTTTGGATGATGTTTGTTCGGGTGCAGCCTCCTCATCCTCTGACATCGGGTATCCGGTGACCTCCGGGTCCTCTGAATCTTCCTCTGCTACCTGCGAAGAAGTCTCCGAGATCCCTGAAGCCTGGTTCGTTGTCCGCTCCCACCGGGAAGGTAACGCAGCTTCAGATGATGACCCTGGATGATGAGAAGAATCCCTGGGGGAGGATAAGTAATGTTCCAGGGCCTGTCTTACCAAGGAGTGGATCTGGTCAGACCACTGATCTCGCTGAGCCTTGGTGCTAGGCCCAGCCTGGACTGGAATGGCTGCAGAAGCCCGTTGTTCAGGCGAGGATACACTGGAGTGGGGAGAACTAATCTGTTCTGTGTCCCCCGGAGAAGGCCACCATTCAGGTCGCTGCCCAGAGTCCGGAGAAGGCTCAAATGGAATAGGGGTGTCCAATGGGGTGAGAGGAGCCCCTTCCGCCTCACTGGTTCTGAGCCTCTGGGCCTTAGCGAATTCTCTTTCGAGAGCCTGATGCCTCCTCGAGGCCTGCCTTTTGGCTGCCTTCATTGGCTCCCTTTCCAGGTGCTTCGTTTTGGCCTTCTTCCCCCCCCCGGATCCACATCAACCGGCCTGCGCTTTTGCGAGGTCGGTGGGGGGGGAAGGGCCCCTGAGCCTTGTTAAACCTTGGGTGAAGTATTCTCTGCCATCGCAGTTTGCATCAACCCCAATCAGGGTATTCCAACCACTCGGAAGAAAAACTCCCAAGGAATCAGCTGACAGGCAGTTAAGGAGTTCACCTCCTTTTCCTGCACAGGTGCTCCGGTCGTCTCCTCCGACCGTCTCTACTCTGCGTCCGCAAGGCCGGCAAGTCCCCCGGTGCGATCCGGACGATCTGATGCCTGAATTTATCAGGCGCTACAGCAGTGGCTAAATCGTACCAATGTACTTGCAATCAACAGGTCTTCGCTGGCCTGTGGCTTGTCACTCCTCATTTTTTATCGGCTCCCGCGCCTTACGAAGAAGGCCTAGGCCGCACTTCCCAAAATGGGGGCCGGGTCTTTCCGGGAGGCCCCCAAGCCACGCTCAAAATGGCCGCTGCCCTTGCAAGAAGGTACCCCACTCAAGATGGCGGCTGCCCTTACAAGAAGGACCCGACTGTCCTTCCCAAAATGGCCACTGTGCACAACGTGTTCCAGGCGCCTCCCCCAAAAATGGCGATTCGCGCTGAAAGTTACCTCGCCGTCACGCGGCCCCCCAAAACGGCCGCAACTACACGCATGCACACAGCTCAAATTTAATCCGAGGGCACCCGCACACCGGATCCCCCCAGGCCGCTACCCAGCGCTCGTCTTCCCAGACCCAAACTTGCGATTTAGACCGAATCTCCGACGCCGTTCAGGGAAGTCGCTCCGCTCCTGGGAAGTCGGTGGGGAAATTCCAGAAAGGAGGAATAAATCGCTCCGGAGGAGAGGCCGGCCTGGTCGTGACTGGAAGCCAGGGGAATCGCCCCTTGAAGTTCCAGTGGCCCCAGCCACGGGCTTGAATCAAGCCCTCTTCCTGCCGCCTACTCTCTTTCGATGGCGTTAAATAATTAGAAAAAAGGTAAAAACAATTTCGAGTATCCAATTGAGGTAAAATCGAACGTTTTCTGGTGAATCTTCGTCCGAGGATAGCTTCAGTTACGGAGCTACCCCAAACTAGATGTTCTCAAGCTGAGACTAGGTCAAAAACTGGAAACAGGAAGGTAGCACCGGAAGAGGCGGGGCTAAAGTTTTGGATGACCTAGTCTCAAGCTGATTGGCTAAGGCAACCGGTGGATTATATGTCTTCTCATGCTGGAGAACAAATTGGTTATTTGAACATTTACCCACACAAGCAGTCCTCAACTTACAACCATTTATTTAGTGATCATTCAAAGTTATATTGGCACTGAAAAAAGTGACTAACAACCATTCCTCACCCTTACGACTGTTGCAGTTAACCCACAGTCGCTCATTAATATTTGGACACTTGGCAACTGGTATATGTTTATGATGGATCTGGCAATGAGACTTTCATATGGGTATTAGCAAAAGGTAATGATTGGATATCAAGAATTGAATGGCCCAGCATCAAACTTTATTTGGTATTTACAATGCAGGTGGTTCTTGACTTACAATCATAGTTGGGATTGGAACTTACATTGCAGTATCCCAGGGTCATGTAATCATCATTTGCAACTTTCCCAGCCAGTTTCCAACAAGCAAAGTCAATGAAAGAAGCCATATTTACTTAACAACCATGTAATTCACTTAATGGCCACAACAAAAAAAGTTATAAAATTGAGCATGTCTCATTTAATCGCTTTGTTAACAATGGAAGTTTTGATTCCCAACTGTGATTGTAAGTCAAGGACCACCTGCATTGTAAATACCAAATAGATATTCATGCTATGGCACCCAATACGATATCCAATCGTTACCTTTTGCTAATACCCATATGAAAGTCTCCTTGACAGATAATCCATAATTTTAAGATGCATATTAAATTATAGTGCTAGATGTAAGCCAATGGAAATACAGAGGCTTTACAAAACTAATTCCTGTACTATAATTAGACTTAATATGATACTCAGATTCTGATCACAGGTTATATTGGAATTAAAGAAAAGTACTTTATTCCTACAATTTGAAACAATGAGGTGTAAACCAAAGTCCTACACATCATCTGAATATAAATAGGGTGGAGGGGAGTTCAGCTTTTTATAATCTGTCTAGTGAGTTGTTCTCACTCATTATAAATTTTTCATTTTTTCGAAAGGATTCTTTAACAGACATTATCTATCCAGTCAACACAAACATACTGAGATACTAGCTAAGGGGAGAATTAATCAGCAAACTGCAGCTTGCTGTGTGATAACTGGCACTGAATTTACTCATAAGTGGTCTATTCATTAGTATAAAACTTGATTTTTATGAAATGAAAATAAGCTTACCACTTCCCTTTCCTTGCTTCAACTCTAGTTTACAGAACCAATTTACATAAACTGATATTTGACTTCCAGTCTATCCATGACCATGTGTCCTACCTTTGACCCACATGAGCTTCAACTATTTGTGTCAGACTCAGACCCTGCTGTCACAAAACTAAGCCCCAGGCCTGGTATATAGACAATATAACCATAAGTAAACAAGGCTACCACAAAATAGAATCAGGGTTCTAAGAGCCCTTGTAATTCTCATTAACTGATTATTACACACCATAGAGCCTTCAGACAGATCATATTTAACTCTACTTCTGAATACTGCATCCAACTTCCAATACGTTTAAATACTTACAAGATGCAAATATGAAAAAAGGCTAAACATCCCTGCCCTTTCCCACTGGGATCATATTTGCTTTTTAAGTTATTATTTTCTCAAGATGGTCAGAAATTTCACCTTTAAACACAGAAATGTAAAGCACCTAACTAATCTGGAAAATGAACTGTGGCTAAAATTACTTAGTATTTGAATGGGAGACTATGGGTGAAGGGGCATTGTCTTACCTGAACGCCTTTTCTCAGTACGGAGATGGAGAATCCACCAAAGGGTTTTCTCTGTCTGTCTGCTTTTGAGACCAAGTAGCCAAACTTGACACGCCCCCTCTTGCTAGGAGATCCAGTCTTAACGAGGGCGAAGTGGCTGAAGGTGGACGAGGTGTTGGCTCTCAAACCCTTAAATGAGAACTGACCTAAAGGGTGGGTGTGGATTCTCCATCTCCGTACTGAGAAAAGGCGTTCAGGTAAGACAACGCCCCTTCTCCAGTACAGGAGATGGAGAATCCACCAATGGGACATACCAAAGCCTCACTGTCCTGTTGGGTGGGAAACAGATAAGGCTGGAATAGTGTCCCCGGAGACCACCTGCTGAAGGACCCTCTGACCAAAGGAGGCGTCCGCCGAAGCAAAGCGGTCAATTCTGTAATGGCGGACAAACGGGGAGGGCGAGGACCATGTCACAGCCCTGCAAATCTCCTCGATGGACGCCTGAGTGGCCCATGCCGCAGAAGTCGCAGCACTGCGAGTGGAATGGGCAGTAAGATGACGTGGAGCCGGCAGGGAAGATGATTGATACACCTCCGCAATATAGGCCCTGATCCACCTGCCAATAGTACCAGCAGAAGCCCTGTGGCCCAGTGAAGCCAGGCGGAAGGAAACAAACAGAGCCTCAGACTTACGAAAAGGCTCCGTACGCTTCATATAACGCCGCAGTGCCCTGCGGACGTCCAACATGTGCCACTGCCGCTCCAGGTCATGGGAAGGATTGGGACAAAAATTTGGTAAGATAACTTCCTGTGCTCTATGGAACAGCGAGTTCACTTTGGGTACAAAGGTAGGATCTAGGCGAAGAACCACCCTATCACTGTGGAAAATGCAAAGGTCATTTCTGATCGATAAGGCAGCTAGTTCATAAATACGTCTGGCCGACGTAATGGCGATTAAAAACGCCACCTTAAGGGACAGATTCCGCAATGGAATAGTTGCTATGGGTTCAAAGGGAGGTTTGGTTAGAGCTCGAAAGACGTGGGGCAGTTCCCACGAGGGGTACCTGTGTACCATGGGGGGCCTGGTGTTGCACTCACCTTTGATAAAGGTGCGAATCCTAGGATGGTGAGCTAAGGGAACTGAATCTGCGCAAGTATTGTAGACAAGGCCGCTACCTGTCGGCGAATGGTTGCCGGGGCAAGGCCCTTGTCCAGGTCGTTCAAAAGGTAATCAACTATTTGAGGAATGGTCAGTTTGGAAATATTCAGATGTCTCCCATGACACCAATGGCAAAAATTCTTCCAAGTGGAATTATAAATACGATTGGTCGCTGGACGACGAGAGGCCTGAATCATGTCAATGGCTCGAGGGGAAAACAATTCTTGAGTCATTACAGTGCGCTCAAGTGCCAGACGGTCAACTGTAACCATTGAGGATCCGGGTGTTGGATAGTCCCTTGGTGTAATGACACGCGATGAGGAGGGATTCGGCAAGGGGGAGATTGGGAAAGGTTCACCAGGTCGGCAAACCATGGCCTCTGTGGCCAATAAGGGTCCACGAGGATTACTTCCGCCTGCTCCTGGAGCAGCTTGTGGATGGCCGCCGGTATGAGTGGAAGGGGAAGGAAGGCGTAAAGGAGGCCTCGTGGCCACTGAGTCCGCAAGGCGTCCGTCCCCTCCGCCCCTGGCAGGAAGTAACGGGAGAAGTACCTGGGAAGTTGGGCACTGGCTGACGACGCAAACAGGTCTAGTAGTGGATGGCCAAACTTGTGGGAGATCTTGGAGAAGAGATCCGGATGCAACCCCCACTCCGAGGGATCGACCGTGGAGCGACTGAAAAAGTCCGCTTGCCGGTTCATGATCCCCGAGATGTGTTCGGCCCTGATCAAGGCTAGATTGGATTCCGCCCAAGAACCTAGGAGCCCTGGATCTGGTGCCCCCCTGGCGATTGACGTGCGCCTTGGAGGCCACGTTGTCCGTGAGGATCAGCACGTGGTGACCCCAGATCCAGTGTCTGAATTGGCATAGAGCTAGAGGAATGGCCCTGAGCTCCAGCCAATTGATATTGTGTCTCAGATCTGCAGGGACCAACGGCCCTGAGCATACTGAGACTGCAGATGGGCTCCCCAGCCGAACAGACTGGCGTCTGTTGTAATTGTGATGCGATCCGGTTCCTTGAAGGGTGAGCCTTTGGTCACCGCTTGCAAGAACCACCAGTGCAGTGCCCTGCGAATATGGATCAGTACCCTGACCTGGCGGTTGGATGCGCTGGCATTTGCCTGCTGGAACGGAAGCAGGAACCATTGGAAGTCCCGCAAGTGAAGTCTGGCCCAGGGAACAATGGCTATGCAGGAGACCATCTTTCCCAACAATTGTGAAAGTAGGACCAATGTAACTGAGTGTTTCTTGTGTACCTGACGGGCCAGGTCTCTGATGCTGGTTATTCGCTCCTGGGATAGATGAACCATGCAGTTTGTGGTGTCTATGACGGCTCCCAGGTGCAGAAGCCTGGACGAGGGAACTGTCTGGCTTTTTTGAAAATTTACCGAGAAGCCATGTTGTTGAAGGATCTGAATGGTGTTCCTGAGCTGCCTGGAATGTGGATGCTTGAATTAGGATGTCATCCAGTTAACATTGGACGCGTATTGGTATTTTCCTTAACTGGGTGGCTAACACGGCCAGGACTTTTGTGAACACCCTGGGTGCCGAGGACAGGCCAAATGGAAGGGCCTTGTACTGGAAATGCCTGCCTCCGTAGCAGAACCTTAGGAACCATCGGTGCGCTGGATGAATGGGGATGTGGAGGTACGCTTCCGTGAGGTCTATTGACGCTAGGAAGTCTCCCTGTCTGATGCCACCTAGAATGGACTGGAGAGAGTGCATCTTGAACTTTTTGTAAGTGATGTAATGGTTGAGATGTTTGAGGTCCAAGATCGCTCTCCACTCTCCTGAGGCTTTGGGGACTACAAAGAGGATGGAGTAGAACCCACCGCCCCTGTGGTTTGATGGTACCGGTTCTATGGCCTGAATTTCTAGAAGATGTTGGATGGTCTCCTGCATGAGTCCCTGTTTGAGTGGGTCCCTGGAAACAGAACAAGCAATGAATCGGTCCGGGGGTGTGGCTAGAAACTCTAGAGAAAGACCGAACTGGATGGTTTGTAAAATCTAGCTGTCCGTGGAAGTGAGTTCCCACTGGTGGAAAAAGTGGGTTATCCTTCCCCCGATTGGAAGACTTGTGCAGGAGTCACTTGGACTTCCTGTAGGGGCATCCTGCCCCTCGAAATGGCCGCTTAGTCTGACCCTGTTGTCTGGGTTGAAACCCGGGCCTGTCATAGGGACCGTCATACGGCCCCTCCTGTTTGGGAGTGTATGAGCGGGAGGGTTGAGCGACTGTTGCACCAGTTGCTGGCCGGAAGGACTGCCTGCGAAAGTATGGAGCGGGGCGCTTATCGGGCTTTTTGTTCAAGTGAGCCATGACCTTGCGCTTATCCTTATTTTCAACAAGGTACGGAGCCAGGGCCTCCCCGAATGGATTGTTACCCAGATAAGGGGCAGTCGCTAGACGCCATTTGACCCTGGCATCAGCCTGCCAGTGTTTGAGCCACAACATCCGCCTGGCGGTGATATTGGATGCTATGGACCTGGAGGCAAAATTGGCTGAAGTGTGACATCCGCCGCGTACTCTGTGGCCGCGACCATTTTACTTAGGTCCTGGTGGGTCCGAATGTCCTCAGCGGGGACTCTGGCCTGTAACTGGTGCAGCCATAAAAGAGTAGTCCTAACAAAAAAGGATGCACAAGTGGCCGTTTTAATTGTCCATGCTACAGACTGATGGGTCTTCCGGAAGGTCTGCTCCCATTTTTTGTCGTCCGCCTTTAGCGCCTCCAACAGGTCCCCAGCTGTCGCAGTTTGGGAAACCAGAGGGGTCCATACCTCATCAACCTTTGGGACCTCCAATGCATCAGTGAGGTCTGTGGAGGTGCTAAAGAGCTTTTTATCAGACCCGCTTACAGAAGGGAATGAGGAAGGGGAAGCCCATTGTTTCTTGATCCCTTTAAGGAAAATGGAGGGGCACGGTACATGGTGTTCTGTTGCCACTGTTTCAAAAAAGATAGGATTGGGGCTGGAATCCGATGTGGCCTGTGGTTGCGGGAACTGATCGGATCCAATGTTGGCTGTTGATGTGGCCTTGTGCAACAGTGTGAGAAATAGGGCTGGATTGAAGAGGCCCCCCGAAGGAGAGGGTTCAGGAGGAAGTTCCTCCTCCTCTGATAACATAAGGTCCGGCTGTTCCTCACATTGAGGGGAAGAGTAACCGCTCATGGAGGAATGCGCTGGAGAAATGGGCTCCTGAATCATGGGGGGCTCTGTAGGGGGACCGTAGGATGGCATGGCTGATATAGAAGCTCCCTGATCTGGTGCTTGAAAGAAACACTGCGCTAGCGCTCGGTCCACGACCTTGGAAAGTAAGGCTTCCAGACAGCCGTCGGAGAAAATGTCCCCGATGTCCAGCCCCCTGAGTCCTGCAGCCATGGGAGTAAATGTGGCCTCTGGGGCTGGAGCCATAGTGGCGTGTTGAGCCAGTGCGGATGGAGAGCCCAACGTGACCGGTGTTCCTGGGATGGACCACACTCCCTGAGCTGAAGTTGAGGGACCTAAGGGAAGGTCAACTTCAGGAGCTGCCAATTAATCAGTATCCAGTCCGGCCTACTTCTGTGCCCTGGAGAACTCCTTCTCCTGGTGCCTACGGCTGGCTTGCTTTTCCGCCAGCTTGGAAGATTTTTAAGCGTGTGCTTCGTCTTGGATTTGAACTTGCCTGCCGCCTCTTGTTCAGAGGATTTTTGGCAGCCATAAGAGGATGGAGAGACAGTACTCGAGGTTTGAGGCAAAGAGGAGCCCTCCATCGTGGTTGAGCAATCTCAGGCGAACTGAGATTAGAGCTCTGGCAGGCAAGTAGCTGGCAGAAGCGAGATTGGAACAAGCAACAAAACTGTTCCCCTGGCCACCTGATCAGAAAAAAATTTCTCTCTGGGCTATGGTCATGGCACTTTGAGTTAGATGCCGAAGGCACGTTTGAAGCCACTCTCTGGGCTCCGTCCGGAGACCTTAGGTGGCCAGGCAAGGTGCACCAGTGGAAAAAAAGGTGAAAAGGAAAAAAAACCCCAAGGGGCTTAGAGGCCTGGAAGGGACAAGAAGGTCCTGACAAAAACAAGATCTGATCAATTGGCGGCTACTCCACTGATATTATTTGTAATGGAAATAATGTTACTTGAATCTACCGTTTTAGATTAATAGGGCCCGATGTTTTTAATTCAGACTTCCACGTGGCCTTAAAGATGGCCGCTGCTACTACGAGTAGGCCTCGTTGGGCCTACAGAGGCTCCACGTGGGAATTGGAGTAGTGCGGTCAGGAGGTAAACCCCCCTATATGCACTTGGCAAATCACAAATTCCGTGATTTGGGGCCCTGAGTGAGTGCTCAAATTGATCTGCAAATATTAGTTATAGTGCAGGGAACACCTGGGGAGGCCGTTCGCGGCTCCCTGCTGTGACCGGCGATTTCAAAA
The DNA here is from genome assembly GCA_034064705.1 of Bothrops alternatus. Lineage (NCBI taxonomy): Eukaryota > Metazoa > Chordata > Lepidosauria > Squamata > Viperidae > Bothrops > Bothrops alternatus. Next base: position 334,796 of record JARGCV010000243.1, read on the forward strand.
TGGCAGCCGCAACTCTTTCTGCGTTGGAAACGGTCACCTCAGCCAGCAGTTTTGGGCTCTGTGGCCAGTCTAAACACAGTAGCAGCGCTAAGCGCTGCTCCGAAATGAGCTCGCAGGGCTGCCTCTGAACGGCAGGTAAAGTAGGGGCTTAAAGTTGGGTTTGTTGCCTGTAACGGCAACCAAAATGGCGGCCGCGACTATTCCCAGCTGCCTGGGAGAAGGCCGACGGTCTGGAATCCAAGGACTTGCAGACCTGTAGCCTGGAATCAAGTTCCAGGAATCAAATGGGAAGGGGGGAAGAAGAAAGGTCTGGAGAAAGTTCCAAGCAGACCCTGCTTGGAAGCTTTCCCCTAGAGCCCTGGGGAAAGGAACGCAGGGAAGCTGCAAGACCTTCCCCCCCTTCCACCCCACAGACCTCAATTAAATTTAATTGAACACTTAAGCCCAGTGTTTGTGGGGAAATTTGTTAAGGGGAAAGCCAATTAATTTTAAGTAAAATATAGGGAGGAGAATTCACCAATGGAGTTTTTCTAACCTGCTATCTGCTGAGAGCCAAACCTGATACGTCTTCAAGAGCTGAGACCAAGTTAAGACTGGATCTCCTAGCAAGAGGGTGTGTGTCAAGTTTGGCTACTTGGTCTCAAGACCAGGCAGACAGAGAAAACCCATTGGTGGATTCTCCATCTCCTGTACTGGAGAATCTCAGGACTTCAAGTAGACTTGAAGTAAAAAAAAAAAATGTCCCAGAAGATAGGACCAAACCCACTTTCATACTAATACTAAGAAAGTTACATGAACATATCCTTAAGTCACCAAGAATCAAAGTCAGATTTGACTTGAAGGCTCATGCATGCATGTACACATGTCACAGGTGATCACTGACAGAACAGTATGCATGCAACCCAAAGAAAATAAGTTTCTGTCCTGATAACCTTGAAGTCCAAAAGCCATGCATTTAAACTAGCATCAATGCATTCTACCCCATGACACAACCATAACTAAGCAACTTTTTATCTTCACTATCAAGTTCTCCCTTGTAGGTTGAACCAAGCTTCCCTTTCCCATTTAGGTGGTTGTCAGGCTGCTTTTTGCTTAAAATGACCCACAATTGCTTTCCCCCTCCTCGTAAATACATGTCAGAAACATCTGATTTACAGATATGGAAGATAATCAACACCCATGTTCCATAGCTCAAAATGTTAACATTCCAAACTACTTTTTTCTTTGTATCTCCATTAGATGTGTGGGTATGTGAAACATAGTTTGTGCTTATTAAATATTTATGCTGGCATTCTGTCTTACTTCTAATCAGCTCCAACTTTTAGTTCTGATTTTTAAATGTGCACATCCCACAATTACAGGTAGTTCTTGATTTACAACAGTTCATTTAGTGTCAATGAAGTTACAAAATCACTGAAAAAAGTGATTTATGACCATTTTTCACACTTACAACTTTTGTAGCATCCCTGTGGTTATATGATCACAATTCAGAAGTTTGGTAACTGGCTCATATTTATGATGCTGCTGCTAAATTGGATGTTCTTGCTTTGACAAACAGATGGAAATGCAGCCATTTTCTCTATTGCTTTTAGAATTAGTTGCTGCTGGGAGGGGGAATAGGGATGAGAGTCCAGCTAGTCATAACAATAATAACTTCATAGTGGGAACCCAAGGACATTGGGCTCAGACGGGCTGGAGAGTTGGGGAGAAAGCCCCCTCCCGTTTCAAGCTAATTGGGGAATGTGATTTATGACTGTTTATTGGAGGAGGGAATTGTACTTTGTTATTTTGCATCCAGGGGAGGGGAATTTAGTTTCTGGTTTCAACTAGGTAGTGTCGATACTTTGTTTCTCGAATAAAAGATTCTTTAAGGTAAAGAATGCCTTGAAGTTCTTTTGAAGAGTTTCATCTATCACAGTGGTTCTCAACCTTTTTCAGGTTGAGACCCCACTTGCGCCACCCATGCGCACTGCGACCCCGACCCGGGCGCGCGACGGCCCGAACCGCGCATGCGTGGCATGCGCGCAACAAAAAAAAACAACAAACAAAATGGCGGACCGCGGTGTCCGGCGACCCCCACAAAATGGTCGTTCGACCCCAAATGGGGTCGCGACCCATAGGTTGAGAACCGCTGATCTATCAGAACCAATGATAGTGTCCCAGAGTCAAGTGATCCCCTTTTGCCACATTCTGATAAACAAAGCTAATGGGGTAGTTGGATTCACTTAACAACAGTGTTAATAATTTAACAATTGAATGATTCACTTAACAACTGTGGCAAGAAAAATCATAAAATGGAGCAAAATTCACTTAGCAAATGTCTCATTTAGCAACAGAAATTTTGGGCTCAATTGTGGTTGTAAGTTGAGGACTACTTATATAAGAATCAGGCTAGAATCTTGGGTACCAGGAATGTATTTCATGATGTATGGAAGCCAGGCATCATGAAATGAATTCAAAGGTTTCCAAGCTGAACTGGGAACCAGTTTTTATGACAAACCTGCCAACTTTACAGCCCTTTGCACCTTCCCACAGTCACATGATGATAATTTTCAATGCACTTTACTGGTCTCTGATGCTTACTTCTGGTTTCTGACAAAAAATGCTCAATTAATAAAATGGATTCACTTAACAACTGTGGCTGTTAATGACTGTACCAAAAAAATCGGGTCCAGTCATGTAATATTTCAACTTAAGAATGCAATGATTTATGACTGTAATTTTGAACTCAGTTACAGTCATAAGTCAAGGATTACTTGTACATAATTTATTTATTAAATTTGTTTACTGCCCAGCTCGCCATGAGGCAACTCTGGACAGCTTTTAACATTAAAAATATTAATTTGTTGCAGCATAACAAATTAACGGCTAATAAAAACAACTACCCAAGAGCTGGTTAATATCTATAAAAACCCACATGATGCTCTTGAGAGCATGTAAGAAGAACAAGTGTTAACTATAAGAAATGACATCTATATAGAATAGAAGGTAAGTAAACAGTTCCTCCAAGCAGGCCAGTTTTCTGAGATGGTACACTGTATGGCACTGCATATATACAATATATCCCCTCCAAATTGGTACAAAATACCAATTTTTTTGTACCAAAAAAATTCTATCCCTCCCCCTTCTGATACATCACCAGTGCATCACCATACTTGGCTGCTTAAAACACACACACACAAAAGGTTTGCCTTTATGCCACCACACCATACTTCTGTCCCTTTGGGTTGCTTTTCATCTTGCATATCCAAGTATGTAGTAGGAAAGGGTAACACTGCTCTTCTGCCCTTAGATATGTCTGCACTATTACATCTTTGCTAGTACCATTTCAGACTATTTTTTAAAAGGTATAAATTTACATATTTTCACTTGGATATATTTCTAGATATACACAGACACAGACACAATGGCACTCATATTTGAAATTTATTTTTCTCCTACTATAAACATTGATTTTTTAAAAAAATAGGAAATCTCTTCCTTTTCACTTGATACCTTTTTATTGCTGTTTTACATCTGCTGCTCATTTATGGATTTAGCAGATAGACATCTCATTTGTCTTCCATCAAGGCACTCAGAATACTGAAGGAGAGAGTCCTAGGTTGTTCAAGCAAAACTTTACTATGATCATAGACCACCATAAAGGAAATGGGACACAAATAATTAATAATTTTTAAACAGCTGAAAGGTATAAAAATGAAAGTTACACATGGTTAGAAAGCATTAAAATGTGTTTTTTAAAAATGTATGTATATATAAACAAATCTTTTAAAAATAAAAACATTAAATTAATACAGAGGAACAAAAGTTATTTTTTTGATTAATTAAATCTATTACAGTACAAAACACTCAACTAAACAATGAAATGCTCATTAAGGCTAATTTGATTGTTAAGTGTTGCTCTGCAGAACTTGGCAATATTCTATGTTGTATTAAAATTAGCATCTGTAAGCAGCAAGGAGATGTAAAATTGTCCTGTGTGCCTTTGGTATTTAGATAGTAATGTTGAGATGAGGCTTTTATAAATGTCTCTATAATGAAGGTTGTTGTGTTGTTTCTGTACGTACCTCAGCTGTTTTTCTACATCTCAGTGGTACACTTTGTACCCCAAAATATGGAAATGCAGCTACAATCTGCAGCTTAGTGGAACAGCAAACACCAGTAAAACTAAGGATCACTAGTAAACTAGAGACCATTAAAATGTATATGGACTGACACAATACAACTGTGGTAAAATAGGGAGACATCTGTGGGTTCTCTTAGGTTTTCTTGGAGGTGAAGCACATCAGTTTGAAAAATTAGATCCATTTAATTCAAGGCACAGATGTTGTTATCATTTGACAGTAGCAGCAAACAAAGAGTTTCTATTCCTAAATTCTAAATTATATTATTGTAATGAATAAAACTTTAGAGAGTCAAAAGTGAAGTTTTGTGTAAAAGAATAAATTCCATGCAGTTCTGAATAAAAAAACTGATGCCCAGTCCCAAAACTCTTCAATACTGGACTGATTGATTGGTTTGTTTTTCATCCCACTTTTATTATTTTTACAAATAACTCAAGATGGCAAACATACCTAATGCTCCTTCCTCCTCCTATGTTCCTCACAATAATCCTGTAAGGTGGGTTGGGCTAAGAGAGATACAACTCACATCAAATCATCCAGGCAGCTTTCAAGCTAAGATGGGACTAGAACTCATGAGCCTGATCTTTAACTACTAGACCAAACTAGCTCTCTATACTTATTTTATAACACATTCAATGTTATAAATTATGTTGACCTTTAGTTTTTTGTCAAAAAACCAAAAATATCTAGGATAAATGCTACAATCTCATTTTATCTTTATTTTAAAGGAAAAGATGTAATATAAGGCATCTCTTTAAAATCGTGTTGGACAAACTTTGTCATGTTCAAATATCACCATACAAAATATTCCAAGATACCATCTCTTTTACTATCTTTGTTTCCAATTTTCTTTTCTAAAAATCAGTGTCATCAACCTACTGAATATGTTCAAAACAAACTGGGATTCATTTTCCTATGTGTCCATATACACCATGGGATTTCCACACATGTAATGATGCTTTCATCTTATGTAGTGATAATATCCTACAAATGTACAATGTGCTTTCCCACTTATTAATGATTAACATCAATCTGCGTAATTCAGAATTAAGGTTCTGGCCTTCTTTCTAAAGCAGCATGCAGAACTTCCAGTATAATTCTGAGTATGAATACTTCTTATTTCAATAATTAAACACTGTCATTGTATCCCCAGACAAATTTCTAGCAGTATTCTAGGACCAATACTATACCATGTTGTGAATTTGTATAATGTTTATATTGAGAAAGCTTGGCAGTTAAGGTACCCCAGTGAGTACTGAATGTTAAACCTGTGTACTATTCACCCTCCTACCTGCCGTCTAACTAGAATTCTAGAGATAGTAGGAAATATTGCTCCATCAACAGGATAAATGTACGATTCAGTTTCTGGGCCAGGTATTTTCTATATATGATATGAAGACTCCATATATAGTCTCAAGCAGGTAAATGTCTCAGGAAATCCTGATCACTGATCCACAAAGATACAAACTTGATGTGCTACAAAAAGTGAGCATAGATGTTACTAAAAAGATACCTGAAAAGGAAAACCAAGTCCAGGTAGATACAGCAGATGAACTGAACTGCAGAAAAAAGGTAATTTTCCCAGTTTCAAGTAGCCTGTCTTGGGAAGGAGGTGATCAGTTCTTGACAATGAAGGTAGCTTATTTATCATGGTTTGATTCCTTCTTCCTTCCAAATTCCTCGGTAAATTTAAGAATGGCTACTATCACAATGTGCATATTAATGCCATATAAGGCAAATTTCCATACTGTGAGGAAGAATCTGAATTAAATTCTAATGCAGAAATGGACATACTATTCCCACCAAATCTGATAAGCCTCCAAAGATATTGGAATTTAAATGAGGGTTGAAAGTAAATGTGACAATCTTCACCCAACACAGCTCTTCTTCTTATACATTCATTTTGGTGGGGTTTCTGTGTGACTCTAAGCTCCTTAGAAGCATCCTTACACCAAACATTCATCTTTCCTGCCTCTCAAATAATGTCTCTTCCTCACCTCCTTTTTTTCTTCCTCTGTGATGGGAACCAACCATTTAAATCAAATGTGTGTTTCAACTGACATATCTCTGCCCATATAACACACTCACACACACTAAACCACACACAGCCACAGTTCATGCCAGCAATAGTGAACTCTGCCCCACTTCCAAAAGAAAGAGCACCAAGAAAGCTCTCAGAAAGACATAAGATTTGAAAGGAAGGCAGCAGCCCAGGGCAGGACCAAGCGTCAGCTGAGGTTGCTTATACCGTACTATGTTTGTACAATACTGTAAATGACCTTAATACAGGTTAGGCCACAGCAATGGGGGGGAGGGGGCGCTAGACTGCTTCATTTGCATCTGATCAACAAGTCCTCCCCGGACCAGCTCCTTGATGGTTCCTTCCAACAGAATTTGGTCTTTCTTGAGCACTGCAGAAATCAGATGTTTTGTATCCCCAAAACAATGACCAGGAGCTTGCCTGCACAAAGTCAGCATTCTGCCTAGTCAAAACAGGCAGAAATCAAAGGAGGGGAGTAGAGGAAACAAAGCAACAAACACAGTAAACCAATCTGAACTATCTCTAAACCATACAATCTAAGGAAGCACAATCCAGAATTCATGATTATCGTATTTGGCAAAATGGCTAGGAGTACATTGTTTGTGCAAAACAAATTTCACTCTGCCATGAATTCATCAGATTATTTTAGGCAACGTCATATTCCCTTTTCTCTCATCTGCAATACAATATACACCTACCTAACGGGATTGTTGTAAAGATTTACTGAGTAATAGAAGTGACACACTCTGGAAAACAGAAACTGTAATCTTGGTTCAACGTACTTTTATTAGGATCCATTCCATCAACATTTGTTTAAAAGAACTATGATTCCTAACTTTGATACAATATTTCAAGTTCTATGCATCTCTCAGCTTTGAACATGCCTCTACGGTAGTATTGGAGAGAGTTCTTAAATATTTTTATGTTAGGAATTAATATCTCTCTTCATTTCTAGACATCAGCTTTTATATATTTTTTAAAGAGAGAAAAAAATCCAATATTCAGAACAAAGATACTATATATAGTATCTATATACAGATTTATTAAACTCTTTGACACAGCAGCTTCGTTAGTTAAAGAGAGAAAAACCAGGAGTAATATTCAAATACCAAAATATTTTACATACAAACATATATTCTTTTTTTATTGAATAACTTGCAAAATTCTTTGATCCTGAACTCCACCAAATATTGGCTACATATAATGCAAATCCAATTTTAATGAGTAGGTTAGAAAGATAGTCATGGGAAGTTCCTGATTTATTTATTTTTTAATTTTTTTAAAATGCCTATATATTGCATCTCAATCAACTGATGAGAGATTCAGCTGGTTAAACTAGAACTAAACCATATAAAGTACAGACAAATAATGCTGTCCTGTTCACAAATTATACTGAACTACACTTGTGATCCATAAGTCTAAAATAAATCATGAGTTTAACGTCATTTAATATCATAGGACAAATCATGCTTTACTGTTTGCCATGCTCCCACCGATCTCTATCAGCATATCAAATTATGTCGCAAATTACTTATAGTTAATGCAATAATGATTTACGCTAATAATATCATTAAATTGAAATAATATATTAACTGAAAACCATACGCTATAAGAAATGGCTTTATTAGCAACCGTATACTATACTTTTATTCAGCAATTGTGAGGCACATTTTTTTTTGGCTAGGTCTACCTACTCCTAAATTTCCTCATGTATGGGGAAAAGGTGCCATATCTGGATCAACAACTTGAAAACCAACTGGCCTCAATTTCAGATACCACAGGATGGTGCTATTGCCAATGGCTGTCTACTTCCACAGCCTCTTCAGGAAGATTCTTCTATTACATTAGTAAAATTCAGGTTGGTACTTTACTTAATAAAAGGTTACTGTTTCTTCTGAAGTTTAAGGGAGAAGCCATTCGATTTTGATACACAAGAACATAAATCAAATTATGTACTTCAAGTGGTCCTGAGTAAGTTTTTACCTTTCAGTCTTGTCCTTCATAAGGCTGTCTTTTTTTAAGCAACTATGGAAACTGATCACTAATGATATCAGGATCATGTGGTAAGCGTGCACGCGCGCGCACACACACACACACACAAATACACACAAACACACACACATATATACAGAGAGAGAGAAGCAAAACAAGCAAAAAACCAATCACCATGACATGCTCCTATGCACTCACTGCATCAACCTGAGGCAAATATGAACAATGTATAATATGTCCAAGAACAGTAGAGAGAAATAATAATGTATACAAGCATATAAAAATATTTAACAAGAAAATTAATCCAACAGCCAGCGTCAGCAAGCAGAAATTGGTGTGGGACATCTCAGAGCAATGGAAATAACTATAATATAGTAAAAAAATTACAGATGTGAGTGTGAAAAGAAAAGATGGGTTTTTAACAGATTCTGCAGTTTTTATTCTGCTCTCTGGAATTATGGGTAGAGTACCTGAAGCTACAACCACAGTAAAGATGGAGTGGAAGTCCAAAAAAAAAAAAGGATTTCCTCAGAATCATCCTAGCCAAAGGTCAACCCAGGTGAGATGAAGAGGGCACTATGGCACTGATATATAAAAACTATGGTAGAGCACTTCTATGTGTACGATGGCTCAGCCACTTCGGCCATCTAAATAACACAAGTATTAATTTTTACAGGTAGGGAAACCTGTTTGGTTGTTGTTGCAAGGCTACCAGAAAAAACCACTTATGTATCACCTTCTATAGCTTAATCCCCATGCAGGCACCTCTGGAAGCTTAAATGGGATCTATTAATACTGCCCAAATTCAGTGACAGCAGGGCAAAGCACCCACCCATCTTTGAAATGTATGAGACCTTCCCCTCCCCACACACTCTGATCTCAAAAACAAGTCTATAACTGCTCTCCAAGACAAGCTTAACTTACATATGAACCATAATCAAAACAAAATGCTTCATCTCCATCAACACTGGGGGGGGGGGGAAGCAACATCCCTCAGCCAAGTAACCACAACTGATTCTTCATATCTTGTTTAAAATAAAGGCAACCAAATTGGGGAGTGTGGCATTTCTTCTTTTTGTATGAAATTTAAAAGCTATTTCTCTCTCTTTCATAACCAGCTGCTAAAACTACACATTCCCATTTTGTTGGCAAGTTCCAGTTGTTTCAGATGGTTGTCCTCAATCTGATGCCTGCCAAATTTCTCAGACTATAGTTCCTATAATATACTGACATCATAGCTTGATCATCAAAGCCAGCTTAAGGGGAGGAACATTTTAGAACAATGCAGTTTGGTCACAAACTAATTTTGTTCTCCAAAAGGTGATAACTACTTACCGTAAGTCTCTCCCTCCCTCCCTCCCTCCCTCTGTGTGTGTGTGTGTGTGTGTGTGTGTATGAGAGAGACAGAGAGAAAGAGAGAGAATTTCACACACAAGTTTCAAATCTAGCAAGGGTGTTTTCACATACTACAGCAAGATTAATTGAACTGCTCTTGCACATTTTGAATGTATACATTAATGTTGCTAACTAGTAGAAGTTTCAGATGTTGTTAATATGGTACACAAAGAAGATTTACTTTCAGTCTAAGTAATGCAAAAATCTGCATTCATATTACACAAGTATGGGGCAGGTGGACAATACTCTCAACAGGGTAATAAGAACACCTCATGTTGCCTTATCTCTTTGCCTTGTTGACAAAAGTTGTTCTTCTAATGTAAGAAATAATTTCTGGGTTTAATTCCGTGCCTTGACCTCTAAATAAGTCATACTCCTGGCCTGCCCTAACCTCTTTACTTGCTTACTGACAGTGCAAGCTGTTTTAGGGTGGGCAAAGCTGAGGTCACTTCCAGATCATGACCTTTGTTCTTCTAAGCATTGCCACTATACACTTAATGTTAGTAACTTCCTTCAAAGTCTCTTAGTCATAGATTTTTTAAAAACAAAACAAAACTTTGCTAGTAGTACACTCCTTTTTTCCCTTAGTGATATTAAAAGGCAACCTTAGTATCTTTTTTTCATTCCCCCACATTTCTATATATATACAGGTAAAAGAAGGCGGTAAAGTGACAATTAATATTACATAAAGCAGCAATAAAAAAAATCTTGCAAAGGGAGATCTGGATGTGAAGCCAGCATGATAGCCACAGGCTGATGAAGAGAAGTTCAAATAAAGATATGAAAAAATATTCTTAGTTAGTAGAAAAACTGACTATAACTATCTATGCCCAATGAAAAACCCCATAAATGTGCTTCTAGCTTTGGCCCAGGTTGGAAGTTGACTTCTTTACCAGAAAGAAATTTCCCCAAAACCTGCCCTAAACTGCTACATTTCGACTGGAGATCTCTTTTAAAAAACACACCAAAAATATATGTCATTGAATGTCTGGAATGGTTGAAAGATATCTGGCTGATATCTGGTTGAAAGATATTTGCCTAATTACCTTTTGATTATCCACACAAGGGATGGTCTCTGGACTGGTCTTTAAAGAGAAAAGCAGGTATCTCTTTTCTTTCCCTGTAACCCCCAATTCATCAACTTGCACCAAAAGCAAACTGATGTATATGCATTCTCTCCCTCACAAAGAGGGGGAGGAAGGAAAGCTTTCACTGGAAAAAATGCAAACAACACTGACAAAACTGGAGAGAGGGAAAGGGTGACACAACGCCCCTCCTTGCAAGATATATGGAAAAATTTGCATGCTAACTGGGACCATCATGGACACAAACTGGGATATAATTCAGATTTATATCAATCACTACTGTTCAGCTTTCTCTTTTAATTTTAAATAAAACTGAGAGCTACATAGAAGCATTCAAAGCTTCTGATTTTTAAACATTGACATGCCTTAAGTGCTCAGGATTAATCTGCCACTCCAACCATGTTTCCCTACAGACAGATGTCTCTCTGACAGCAGAATGAGCATCAGAGTTGCCCCTCAGAATCCCCCTTTCTCCAAGAACAGGATCCCTGCTGCATGGGTTCCTTTTCAACCCAAAGTACCCCCTTCCATCCCCCGTCAAACCAAAAGGGGGACACTTCACTCACCCTGAGCCCTTCCCCTATTTTTTTTAAATAGAATAGCAAAGTTAAATCCAGCTCTACCAGGAAATGGGCCTTGCTGCCAACATTTAAAACGTAGTCCCCCCTACAGCCCCCCTAGACTTGTGACCCACCAGCCACATGCCACATTTCCCCCCCCCTTTAAACACAAATAGAAAAATATCTTCCCCTTTCCTAATTCTTCTACCACCCCCACCACCCCACTGCAAATGTCAAAACTAATTTTCTATTGTCGGCCTTTGCAACCAATCTTTGCATTTAAAAACGACAAGAAATATGCAAAAGCAAAGAAACCTTCCTAAGATTAGAACCTGAGATGCAAACAGTAAGAAATCAAATTCACCCAAAAAGGGAAAAAAGTGGGGAATTAACCCTACCACGTCTTAGAGAGAAGGTTAGCGTCAGGAAGCAAATTTTTAATTTGTGGTGTTAAAAAGAAATTTGCTTTGGAGATTATCACTTCTGAACAAACCATTTTTGCCCCCCCTCCCCCCAAAATTATCAGAAATCCCAAATCAACACCAATCTCCAGGAGTGCAATAAATAAACAAGCGTCCTTCTTTGGGAAGTGTCTCCCTTTTTCTCTTTATTTTTGTCTCTCCTTAAAACCTTCTCCTCCTCTCCATTGCTGAAAAGAGGTGTGTGTGTGTGTGTGTGTGTGTGTGTGTGTGTGTGTGTGTATGTGTGTGCGCGCGCGCGGGTGTGTGTGTGTATATATATATATAATTGGATATGTGTGTGTGTGTGTATATATATATATATATATATATATATATATATATATATATATATATATATATAGAGAGAGAGAGAGAGAGAGAGAGAGAGAGAGAGAGAGAGAGAGAGAGAGAGAGAGAGAGAGAGAGAGAGAGAGAGAGAGAGAGAGAGAGAGAGAGAGAGAGAGAGACGGGAGGAGAAAACAGTAAATGAGATTAAAAGGGGGGGAGGAGGAGACTCCACAAGATTCCACAAGCGAAAAATCCCTTTATGGGAAAGGGGGGGCGCATCTTTTTCCCACCACCCCGCCTAATCTCGTATAGATTTGCAACGTTGGCAGTGACAGGAACAGCTGCGAGGGGACGGGGAGCGCAGGGTGGAGACAGCTGGAAGAGGGTGGGGGGCCGAGGAGGGAAGACATATTGGGGTTCACAAGCGCACACGAAGCTTCCCCTTCAGAAGCGCAGAGATCCGCAATTCACTCTTCTTCCACCCGCTGTAACCTACCTTTGGCGAGGCGACGGCGGCGGCTACTCTTCGTCTTCTTCTTTCTCCCCCCCGCCCCCCTTCTTTGCAAGCAGGAAGCTGGCGTCCTGCCCCCCTCCCCTTCCCCTCGCAAGCTGGAGTTTCCCCGCGCACTCCTTCGCTGCAGCCCCAAAGTGGGGGGGGGGATCGGTAGAGAAGACGGCCAAGAGGGGTTTGTAAGATCCCGGCTCGGGCAGCAGCGGCGATCGCCTGGTGCGTTTGTGTCACTAGAGCTGGGGAAATGGACTCGAGAGCCGAAGGGAAGGAGGCCGGCCTGGCTCCTCCTCCTCCCCCTCTCCCCATCCCTCCCCACCGCCACCGCGGCCGCCTTGGCTAACGCCTGCACCCTGCAGGCCGAGGACGCGCTGTGCCAGAACGGCCGCCGCGCGCACAGCGATTTTCCTTCTGCAAAGGAAAGGAGGGAGCAGGTTCGATCCCTAGCAAAACATCTCGCCTTCCCCAGTTCTTCGCAGTCCCCATGCACTTTTTCTCTGCGTTACAGAGGCATACATTAAAAAGTGGAAATTCGCATCACGTTCACGAGAGAACAGCTTGCCCGAACATTCTGCCCATGTACGCTTTCTCGGAAACGTATGTCACGATTTCTTCAACTAGGCTTATTTCCAAATAAGGGTACATTCAACTCCAATCGTAGCAATACTTTTTTTCGAACAATTTTTTTAAAAAAATAAATACACCATATGTGTATATGAATAAATCTAGAGTTCACTGTTGGCGTAGTCAAATTCTCCCCCCACCTGGAAAGACTTCTACACCTTGTGCCATCAAGAAGAATCAAACAGATAAAGTGTTTACGCCAGCGATTACCCAGCTGCATGCCGAGTTCTGCCTGTCATACAGTTGAAAAAGCGCACGAGACTAGAAGGAAATAAACGAAACACAACACTCACTACTGTACTTAGGAAAGTATGCTCTTCTTACCATAGGGCAGACATCAACAATCTTTGTAAGAAGGGACTACTCACCCTCCAGACGTTTTAAGACGAGCAAAACTGTAGTGGGTGGAGCAAAGATGAAGTAGGCAGAGCTATACCACACACGTGGCTAGAGCTGGGATTTTCAGTACAATTTATATACTGCGCTGGACTTTTTTTTTTTATCTTGAAAGCATTTCACACAGCTTTATAATTTTTGCCACATTAACATTAGCACTTAGCAATTTTGAGTGGATTTATACCTCCTAAATTAACACTTTAAATTGCAATTTTTGACTAAAGCCACAGTTGGCTGTGTTCATACATAATTAAGCCTGAAGCAAACAAAACAGTACTGAAATGCATAATTAAGCCATAATCTGTTTTACTTGAATTAGCCTTGGTAGCTTATGTGGCCATTGTAGTATATAATTGGCTTACTGTGTTGTGTGAACTTATGTCACTTGGGTAAACTGAGAACAAACAACTATAGATTAATGTGTTATGTGAATACAGCCTTTGAGCAAAAGGAGTAAAGAATAATAACAGTACTCATTAGTTAAGATAACTTAGGTGAAAAATAGCTAAATGATCAATTATCAGTAGAATATTATTGTTGTTGTTGTTAGTTGCAAAGTCGTGTCCGACCCATCATGACCCCATGAACTACATTCCTCCAGGCCTTCCTGTCCTCTACCATCTTCTGGAGTCCATTTAAGCTCACGCCTACTGCTTCAGTGACTCCATCCAGCCACCACATTCTCTGTCATCCCCTTTTTCTATTGCCCTCAATCTTTCCCAGCATTAGGCTCTTCTCTGGTGAGTCCTTCCTTCTCATTAGGTGGCCAAAGTACTTGAGTTTCAACTTCAGGATCTGGCCTTCTAAAGAGCAGTCAGGGTTGATCTCCTCTAGGACTGACCGGTTTGATCGCCTTGCGGTCCAGGGGACTCGCAGAAGTCTTCTCCAGCACCATAGTTCAATTATTTTGCACTCAGCCTTTCTTATGGTCCAACTTTCATAGCCATACATTGCAACTGGGAAAACCGTGGCCTTGACTATACATACTTTTGTTGGCAGGGTGATGTCTCTGCTTTTTAGTATGCTGTCTAGATTTGCCATAGCCTTCCTCCCCAGGAGCAAGCATCTTTTAATTTCTTGGCTGCAGTCCCCATGTATGGTGATCTTGGAGCCCAGGAAGATCTGTCACTACCAGAATATTATTACTATTTCCTTAGAAGTAACTTCCATTGGACATAGAATATAGAATAATAGGGTTGGAAGGGATTTTGGAAATCTTCTAGTCAAGCAGGGACCCCTATATCAGAGGTGGGAAGTGATGGCCGTCTTATAACTGGGAGTTGAAATCCACAAGTCATAAAGAGGACATCATTCCCCACCTCTGCCCTATATCATTCTGGACAGTCTCTTCTTGAAAGTCTCCAATGATGGAGCACCCACAACACCACAATTTTTAAAAGAAGAATTCTTTTAAAAGAAGTCTTGAGAGTTTAGCAGTTTAAGAAGCACTAATATACAACAACTTTTAAGAATAAGCATACAAATCTACATAGCTTCTAAAATAGCATATTCTAGCTTGTAAGACAATTTGTGTGTCTGAGATAAAATGGGGGGTAAAGACTTGCAGATTTAGGGTTATCTATAGGGAGTAGGTCAAAAAGATCAATTGAAGCCCCACCCCTTTCAGTGTGTTGGTATATGTTTAAACCAGAGTGGGGCTTTGTTTGCATAACTCCAGCTACTATCCTCACTTTTTTTATCCTCTCCCTGTGGACTCTGTGCTATGATTTAAATTAATAGAAACTGTAGTACAGTACTTGACATGATCAAAGCACACAATATCAATTGCATCATTACCAGGCAAAAAAAGGACACAATTATCTAAAGGGAAAGAGATTGTATTGAATGTCCCAGTATGTGCCTATTGCACAATTGTCTCAATTTTCTCCCTCTCAAATATAATATCAGAGAAACCCATTATTTTTTTCTAAAACAAGTTTAAAAAACTTATTGTGTGATTCTTCATTTTAGTTGTTCATAATAGATATGGCATTCTGTTTTGCGTGCAAGAGAACCCAAGGAGATCAGCTGGATCAGACCAAAGGTCTATCTGGATGCCACATCCTGTTTCCCACAGTGGCCAAACTGATTCCTTTGGGAAACCCAAAGGCAGGACGTGGATGCGCTGTATAGTCCTTTCCTGTTGTTATTCCCAGCAGCTGGTATTCAGGAACAACATAGTTACCTCTTCCATTTAGAGGCAGCCTCCACATAGCACTTAGGACTAGTAGCCATGCTGCCTTTTACCCTCATGTCAGCCACTTGTATGTACCATTTTAGCTTATCAAAATGTTTATCGTGGTGTTTGATTATTCAACACTAATAACCCAATCCTGGCACTACTCCGTCAAAAGGACTAATGTTTAAGGTTAACCTCCAGATCTGTAGGAAGCCATTCAGAGCACTAATGCACACAAAGGGCTTTGCCTCAGGGCTGCATCAATAAGCTGCCCTTCAGAGAGTTCAAACTAAAAGGACCCGCTGTCCCAACAGCTGAGTCTGGATCTGGTATAGTTCTTTAATTTTAATGCTGGGCAAAGTTTAAAAAGCAATTGGTGAATTTGCCTGGCTTTATTTTTCTTCCCACCAAATATCACCTGCTGTCAGGAAAAACAACCAATAGCAGCTCTTTTTAACCTCTGGTAGCCAAGGTCAGCTGAAGGTGGCTGCCTGCCTAAGAGACATAGAGCATAACTGCTTTTCCAGTAACCCCAGTTGTTGGTTACAGGCATATAGGTACTCCCTGCACATGACTTATCATTAGAGCTAGAAATCCCTCCCATTTTAATCTTTACTCATCTTTTCTTCCTGCAACTTGTCAAGCAAACTATTTCAGGACATAGATTTAGTGCTCTTTCAGAAGAGTAGTAAACACAGGTTCAGAAATAGACCAAGGGGCAGGTCCCAATGCTGGTGGTGGAGGAGATGCAAGCAGCATTGGGAGAAATGTTCCCTCCCACTTCATCTAAGCTCTCTCTTCTTGACCTAAGATTTATCAGTCAAGCCATTTTGATACAATACCATACTGTACAGGTAGTCCTTAGCATATGATTGTAATGAAGCCTGTCCATTGCAGACATATATCATAAAAGTTATAAAACGGGTTGATCACATGACCAATCTGATTTTATGACTTTTTTTGTGGTGGTCATTAATCAAACACAGTGGCTGTAAAGCAATTGTAACAATTGTTAAGCAAACTCTGCAGTCATTAAGTAAACCAATGATTTGCTGTGGGCATGGTTTTGCCCAAACCCAGAAGTGCTGGTTTTTGGCAAACTGTCGTAAAATGCAGTCCTATGTCTGAAGGATGCTTCAAATAGCTTTAAATGTTTTGTGTTGCTGAGCACCAGAAATTCAGTCATGTATAGGGAGGATCCAATTGTTGGAATGTTGAATCCGGGTTGTAATTTCCTTTTTTTTGATGATTTGTAACTTCAAACAGTCACTAAACAACCAATTGCAAGTCAAGGACTATTATACAGGTGGAATTCAATAGCCATTTGTAAGCATAGGAAGGCATACAATCCATGAATTTGTAACTAAATATCTTATTGAGAGGCCAACAGATCCACTTCTGATCATAGTAGCAACAGAAATAACTCACCAAGTACCGTATGTCTCAAAGGTGCTTTTTTCTTCAGAAGGCAACTGGATAGTTGCCTTCTAAAAAGAAAAAAGAAAAAGCACCTTTGAGACAACTATTACCTGGATGACTGAGAATCTCCAGACATAAACCCACCAAGTATACAAAATGGCGCCAGGAATCACGATTTCATTTTTTCCAAGCAACAAAAATCATAAAAATTATACACCTATGAGCAGAAAGCCTATAATCTTCAGATAGAATCAGCAGCATAGTTCAGGTAGAACCTGGTTCTGTTCCCTGGTTTAAATCAAATTTCTGTGCAGCACAGGAAGAGTTCTCTGTAGAGTGTGCTAATCTGTTTTTTTTTTAAAAACATAAATCTAACTCTTTTGCAAGAAAGCAGAAAACCTGTGTTTAAAACCAGATTGTAAGTCCTTCTGAAGAATGTTAAACCAAGAGGAGCTTGAATAATTCCTGCATGACTTTCCTCTGCTCTGCTGATTCCAAGTTTTGATGCTTACCTGTAGCCCTTAAAAAATGGCCATTTGTGGGTTTGCCCAGTGGCCAGAGGGTATGGAGCATGCCAGCTGCAGCCTGAAGTTACCAACAGACATTGGGCAGATTCCAACCCCTGCTGTTGTGGAAGTGCTTATCTCTTGTCCATGGTAGATATTGTTGAGAGAAGAGGGGAAATTGATTAGACTTGGGATTGGACTAGATTGAACTTTGCTTCAAAACTGGATCAGCCAAATTAAAAACTTTAAACAATCCCTGCTAAAATGAAAGCAACTTTAAGAGGTCTCATCTTTAACAGCTTAGAGGACATTTTTGTGATTTAGACATTGTTTCTCAACTTGGCAACTTTAAGTATAGGGAATTATGGGAATTGAAGTCCACATACCTTAAAGTTGCCAAGGTTGAAATACATTGTTTTAAAGCAGCGGTTCTCAACCTGTGGGTCGCGACCCCATTTGGGGTCGAACAACCATTTCACGGGGGTCAGCAAACACCGCAGTCCGCCATTTTTTCCCCTTTTCCCCTTGGCCGGCGCAGGGGGCCGCACCGCGCATGCGCAATGTGGGCCCGTCGCGCTGCGCATGCGTGATTCGGGCCGTTGCACCGCGCATGCATGATTTGGGTGCGCGTGCCGCACATGCACAATGCGGGCTGTCGCGTGCGCTGTACATGCGCAATTCGGGCTGTCGCACCATGCATGCTCAATTTGGGCTGTCGTGCCATGCATGCGCGGTGCAGGTCGGGGTTGCGCCGCGCATGCGCTGCGCAAGTCGGGGTCTCGGCCTGAAAAAGGTTGAGAACCGCTGTTTTAAAGAATGAGAGAGATGTAAAGATGAGTCCAAGACACAACAAATAATTCCTCCTGGAAGTAAGAAATTCAGCTGAGTCTTTTATCAAAGAAGCTAAATGTTCCATGAAAAGATTTAAAAAGTCATCATTAGCAAAAATTAGTTAGAAGAACTAGGAAAGTTCAAAAGCTCTTGCTTGGGATCAATCAGGCTCCTTTCCCCAATCTTGTGCATTAAATTGTTTGGATCACATTTCAATAATCTTTTGCCATTAACAATAGATTCCTCCTTAAATCCTCGGCATTTAATTCATATACAGTTTACTAACAGTTACCTTTTAGTACGCTACTGGGAAATTGTTTTCTCATTCTATTACCTCTTTTATCATTGCTACACCTATTGATAATGGTTATTTTATATGACAAAGCCATCAAAAGTGAAATAATAATGTCTCTGCATCCTACATGAAATCTTGACTATCCACACACTATAGATTATTATAGATTACTGATTATTTTCAAGCAAAGGCTAATATTGCTAGTTCTTGAATAGGGTGAAGTTGCCTGCTGCAATGCAACAACTCAGTTTTGTTCAAATACTTTCTAGGGCATTTTTCCTTAACAATCTGGCAAGATATGTAGCAAGATTCATGTATCCTGCTAAGCCATTTTTTAAATTTCGATTTAGCTTGTGAACAAGCCTAGATGGGTTTATTTACCATACCATGATTAAGTTACTATCAATCTAAATCGGGGTAGCCAAGGTTGCCTACCCCTGATCTAAATGGATCAGAACATGAGAGATCTATAATTCATTATCAATAACTCCCTGCAAAATATTGATACACCATTTCCCAAACTTTTACTAGTAAGTCCCCTTGAATGTCATTTGTTAAGTGTAGAATTGAATGATGCTGTAAGCTGAGAATGGCTTCACTGTCTTCTTGTACTATCTTATCAGTTTTCTAGAAAATATAGATTACATACAGAAAGTCAATGAAAGTTTTCCAGTCTGGAAAATGCCAAAGTGCTTTCTTCAGTGAGGTATTTTATTGGGTTAAGCCTCAGGGGTCCCAAGTGAAGATTTAATTAGTGTAAAACATCTTAGCATTTTATATTATTGTGAAATATTATTTTTTAAAAATAGTGAAAAGTGCCCACATTTTATTATTAAATTTTACTTAATGATAGTTATTTTGACACTTTATATCCAAATAGATTGGCAAGCACACAACTCAAGCTAAGCCAGAATGAAGTTGGTTGATTTTAGCTGAGCATGTTGTGCAAGTCAACGTGGTTTTAAAATGAACATTTTTGGCTTAATATTATGAACAAACCCAGCCACTGCTGTTTATTCAACAAATCATGATAAATGCAGCTGCAGCTTAGCTTGATGCACAAATGCATAAAATAATTCTGGCTCTTATTTGTTTCAGTTCCAGCCTGTATTTATTTTATGGAGTTCAGATTCAATAACACAATCTATCCATGAATATATACCTGAAGAATGGATTGGGCAACCTGAATTTTTGGGGCCATAGAAATCCTGAAAATTTGCTGAAAATTTAGCAGCAGACATTGCTATACCATTTGGCACTGGGATGTGCATGAAAAATGCAGTTGAAGTCTTGAAGTTTAGTATTGTTTGTTTTAACTGTGACAGTCTGACAAACTCACAGCTCACTGCCATAAAGACAAAGCCATTGCTCTGCTTAGGATCACCACAATGTTTTATAAACAAGTTATCCTTCAAGAAATCCTTTCCAAATTGATGAATCTGTTAAGAAAACTCCAAGGAGGACATTAGATCTAATCTAGAGTGCTCAATCATCTCATATAGACTGTGCCAAGGAGACTTCTGAACAAAACTGCAAAAGAGAAGTGCACTACAGCAGTGTTTCTCAACCTTAGCAACTTTAAAATGTGTGGACTTCAGCTCCCAGAATTCTACCATGGAAGTTGAAGTCCACATATTTTAAAGCTGCTGAGGTTGGAAACACCGCACTACTGTAATAATAACTGAATATGCTAAGTTTTTAGAGACCCATTTTAGTATAACTTTAGAGAAGATCTAGGCTTGATCACGTGGACTGAATTCCTTGGGTCTAAGGAAAGCAGGAGAGTTGAGAACTTCTAGAAAATAAGAACTTAGAAACATAATTGCACACCATTCTAATTACAAAAATGATTGGGAAGGGTTTAGCAAAAGAAGAAACCATCACAGATGCATTGGGAGCTTTCAGTTAAGCTAAGCATTAAAAGGAATAGGTATAGGAAATGGAAACTGGTATGGAAACCAGGGAGGTGTATCAGCCAGTAGCTAATATTGGCAGAAAGAGATCTGGCTTGGAGATCTTAAAGCAACAAAAAGGGCTTTGTTTGCTATAGTAGTAGTAGTAAAAGGAAGAAAAGGGAAGGTGTAGGCTCATTGTTAGGAGAAGATAGTGGCACAGTAATAGGATTTAGAAAAGGGTGGAGTTCTTCAGTACCAGTCGTATAGTACTTGGCTTTGGTCTTCTTGCCAAAGGCAAACTGTGTTCAGAATGGCCTAAGATGAAAAATTGATACAAGGAGGTAGTAGCAACTCAACTGAACAGATGACTATTTATTTACTTATTTACACACAATATCAAATAATTATATAGCATAACAACTTTTTTAAAAACCAGAAGGAAGAAAAGAATCAAAGATCCAAATAATAATTACATGAGGACCAGCTAGTTGTTTCTCTTTCTCTTTCTGTGGATAAAGAAAACTCCTTGGTTGTTAATCCACTCCAGAAGAACCATTTCCATTCTGGTGTGTCTGCTAAGGAAGAGGAACATTGGCAAAGTGAAGGCAAGGGGAACCATTTATAGGCTTGAGAAAAAAGAACGGTCTGCTGGATCATGTCAAAGGCATAGCTTGTTCCTTGTTCAATCAGTAAAATATACCCAGGGAGATCAAGGTAGAACACCAAGATAATGATACTTTAACAATAACAACAACAATTTATTAAACTCATACATAGTTTACAACAACTCTGGGTGACTCAATACAATCTAACAAAGAAATCACATTAAAACTGATAAAGGATCAAAAATGGCACGAACAGAGGGGTTGAAGCATCTAGTCTTATTCTCCATGACCAAAGGTCTCAGTGAACCAACACTGCACTGATCATCTCTAGCAACTGGAAGTAGAGCCAAGTATTTTTTTTTTCAAGGGTAATCTTTGTTAGGCCCAGAGAGTTTATTCTCCATTAATCTGTCAAGTTTCCTATCAAATCTATCTAAGTGGATTACATCACAGCTTACAGAAACAAATTTCATAATTTTAACTATGTATTGTCTGAAGAAATGGTTTGATTTATCTATCCATAATCTCCCTGCATTTTGTTAAGATAACTCCAGATTCTAAAACCCGGCAATTTTAAGAAGTGTTAAATACAGTTTGCAAAATTCTCCAGCCAATACGAGGAATTCTAAAATACACCAATTCTATACATTTTTTATTAAGTTGCTTTTTGTGCAACCTTTTCCAGTTCTATAACATTGAAAGATAAACCTGAAGAACACCAGCCTGAAGAACATTATTGTATACTATCTGATAGCACAACTGTTGCCTATTTCTTCATTTTTTCCCCCTTTGTTTTGAAGACCAAAAATATTTTATGGCATTCTGTATATCATGTGTAAGTATGGATAGTACCAATTTACACTCCTTGGTTCCTACGTCAGGTGGCATAGCAAGAAAACACTCAGGATTAGCTAGCATAGATATTAGTGTGTTGTGCAAATGGAGGATGGAAACTCCTTTGGCCAGACAACATAGCCATAAATAAATGAATGTTATATTCTGTGGTTTAAGCATGTGTCCTTTTCAGAGGCCTTTGTCCCAGAATGATCCATTGAGAGCGGGAAAACTGTAACATTTCAATAAGATAACAGATCTTCTCCAGTCGCTATTTGGTGGTCAGTAATATAAATTGAAATCCCACATTCAACTTATTTCTGATTGTAGCAGTATAAATTACAGGTGCATATTGATTAACATAGCTCCCTAATAAAGGCACAATGTTTTTGGCAGTGGTTTGCTCTCTGAGCTTGTTTCAATTTAGTTTCTGAATGTTTCGTTACCAGACTAGGTAATATCATCAGCAGGATTTTCTTGTCCTACTCTCTTCGTATTTTGGAGGTGGGGAGCAGGGCACTTTTTGCTTCCTTGGATTTTTATTTTAAGGATTTTTAAGATGATTTGATGAAGAGGAGTCTTCAAATTTGAAAGAGAAATAGTTCTAATATTAAAACTTAATCACAGCTAGTATTTTTCAACATATGAAATCTTGACTTCTAAATTTCTAATGTGTACAAAGCACAGGATTCACTTCATGGTATCAACACTCTGCATGTCTTCTGGAATTACATGGGAGTTCACTATTCTTCATTAGATGTGCAGTCTCACATTTGCTGCAACTTTAGTGAACTTATCTAAACAGTAAAAATGCTTAATGTAATTATGGACCTCATCTGTAAATTATAAATATCAGCAGTCTTTATAATTATTAACTCACCCTTATAGACTAATAAACACCTTATTGGTCAGTTCATAACACTGTTCAATGAACTTGGATATTTGTGGTGATTTCTCTGTGCAACGTACCCACCTAGTCTGGAAGCAGGTAAGGCTTTTGTGCTCAGAGTGATAGCTTTTAATTTCAGTGCAGTGGAAGATTATTCAGGCCAGGGAGCAGGATTTCTTCTGATCAATAAAGTGGAATTTTCCTCCTCCTTTCCTTTTTCTTGGAAGTTTAGAGTGAATTCAAACATAACATCAATCTATGCTTTAGTTTACAATGTTTTATTCTATAAGCCACTGTGGGCTCACAGACCACATCCACATTTTGCTTAGTATAATATGTGAACACTTTGTCTCTTTCCTCATCTTAGAACAAGCCATAAATATCTTTCTGCATAATCATTTTGCGAAAGCAGGCCTGCTGAAGGGGGAGAGAGAAAGATGTTTGCTTGTTCGTATTTTTATGTTTTCCCTCCATGCCCTGTAGATTATATTACATTAACTAGGTACTAGGTACTGTCCACTATATACTATTTAATTACTGAAATAAAGATGTTCTTTTTTCCCCACTGGCTGATTTTATCTCTGAAAATTTCAGAGTGATGGAGCAGAACACTTAACACAAGGACATTCTTGGAGGTGGTTGCTGGTTGAAAGACTGGGTTTTGAAAGGTTAAAAAGAAGTCCATCATAGGGAGAGGGAGAGAGAGAGAGAGAGAGAGAGAGAGAGAGAGAGAGAGAGAGAGAGATTTCCATTTTGCTATGGTATATGTATTTCTGGGGCTGGGAAGCTGGAGCTAGAACTCTGTTGGTTGACTCTTTTAGATTTAAAACATTTATAACCTATTGTTCAAATCTATGGAAGAATACAATAGTGATACTAGGACAAGGGGGCACTCCCTAAAGCTCATAGGTAAGAAAGTGAGGACAAATAAAGGGAAATATTTCTTCACCCAGAGGGTCGTTGGTTTATGGAATTCACTTCCAGAAGAGGTCGTGACAGCTGTCAGCCTTGATAGCTTCAAGGCAGGGTTAGACAGATTCATGGATGCCAAGTGTATCGGTGGTTATTAAAACGGATGTCCATGTGCCGCCTCTATGTTGGTTGAGGCAGGCAGGATTCCCTTGAGTACCATTTGTTGGGGGTCAAGGGAAAAGGAGGGTTTTGCCTTCTCTTTCTGCTCAAGATCCCCATGTACAATTGGTGGGCCACACAGAATGCTGGACTGGATGGGCTTTGGCCTGATTCAGCATGGCTCTTCTTATGTTCTTATGTTCTAAGGAATCTTGAATAGGACTGTTGTAAGTCCAGAAGAATTATCTTTGTGTCTTCTCATAAAGAATCTCTGAGAAAATTAGTAGAACAATTGAAAGAAGAATTAAAAATGAGGTGTAAAAGAAATCAAATAAGTTTGGCATGAAGAATCTAAGGGGAGTAACAAGATCATGAGGGAAGAATTAGACAGATTTCCACCATATTCAAAGAGCTTGAAACAGATGACAAACTACTGATATCACAAACAATATTTGTAACAGTATTAGGATTCTAAGATGAAAATGTTTTATAAATTAACTCAGACAACTGGGAAAGTGGCACAAAACATCATATATAAATGTCCAGCCTGAATGGACCCCCCCCCACACACACACACACCACACAAACACATACTGTAGATGTACACAGATTATGCATATTTAAAACTGATTTAAAATGCACTGTATAATAATCATGCACACTGATTTGTATGTAAACCCAGTTCACAAATCTGCACATACACACTTTGGAATTGTGCAGCTTAATATGATGGCAGGATTTGCTCACACACACACACACACACACAGACAGACAGACAGACACACACACACTATGCAAATATTCTAGAACTCTCTGAGATATTTCTGCCACAGGCTGTTGCCTGGCTGGCTGTACATAAATCAGTAGAAACAGCCAAGTTCTTTGCATTTGCTCTGGTGAAGATTATTGTTTTGAAATTTAACTATGAAAGCCTCCTTTGCTGATAGAAAGAGATGTGTTGCAAAACTTTCTCTTTCTTAGTTTTTATAGCTATGGAGGTTTCATACGAAAAGAGGGAAAAGGAGTTGATCTCTTCTTTCTAATTACAAATATATAGAGGAGACAATTGCCACTGTCTTATTTTTTTGAAAATGTTTGGCAACTCAAAGCATCCTAATTTTCCTAATTTTTCCAAGGAAAAACTCCAAGAGCACCCTTTCCTAATTTTCCCAGTTTTTTCAATTTGACATAAGTCTCAGATTTATGGGATATAGTAATAGTTCATTCATGACTGATAAAATGCATGCCCAAAGACACTGGAAATGTTGTTTCAATCATTTCTGATTTGGGATTTGACATTGGACAAAAATCTAAAGCTTTGTCCTGAGATACAATACTGGTGATGGTAATGTCTCTGCCAATATAGTTACCTACATAGTTAGATGCAGTGAAGTACAAAGAATCATTAGAATCCATTACTGAGATAAACATCAAACTATGTCTGGGGAACTAAACTATATAACACTTATTAATTATAAAATAATGACTTACACATCCTGCACAAATTTTACATATATTCTACTCCAAGATAGGCTGGATTCTATTTGCCTAAATTCCATAAATTAAACATGTACACATGCACACTTGTTACATATTCTTTATTAAGGCACTTTAATTATTGTTTGAACATGGAGTACAAAACCTTTCAGCCACTCAACCAATTAAATTTCATAGTCATTTAAACTAAATCCATACTTTTTCACAGCTTTTTAAAAAATATAAGCTATAAAAAACCAAACCAAAATTTTCCTCCAAATCAACGCTGGCTTTGAATAATAAGTCCCACAATAAATCTTAATTCCTAGCACAAAAAACTGCTGCATTCCAATTTCTCTTCCTAATTCCTGAAGGTAACTTGGTCTTTATATATATATGTGTGTTTTCTGAAGTTTTTGCGGGTGTTTGTATGTAGGTCTTTGGTTATTTGGGTTTTCTCCCGTGTAAAATTGGAAGTGTCTTGGCAATGTTTCGGCGAAGTCCCATTCGTCATCTTCAGGCTGGTGTTTTCGGCTTCGTTCATGGCTGTGTTCTGATTGGGTGTAGGTGTGTTCTGATTGGTTAGGGGCTTGGCTGTGCTCTGATTGGCTGGGGGAATGTTCTGTTTGGGGGGGGCTTTGTTGTGCTCAGGTGAGTCTGAGTTGCAGGGGATTTGAGATGGTGAGCTGCGTTGCTGTTGTTTGGCTTCGCATTCGTGGTCGTGCCTCATCTTCATGGTGGTTGTCACTTTGCTTCATGTATGGATTGGAGGGGTTTAAAGTGGTTAATGATGCAGCTGTGGTCTGGCTTCTGGTTTGTGGTCGTGCCTCCTCATCGGTGTGGGTTTGGGTTTGCTTTTTGCGTGGATGTGTGGTGGTGACATCCTGTGTGGATTTCGTGAGTGTGGGTCTGGTGTCATTCTTTGTGTTAGGGACTCGTTTGTCAATAAGGGCGGTTTCCAAATGGCGGGAGGTATCATCTCGTTTATTCATGCTGTGTGGGCATTTTTCTATCTTGATGGCTTCTCTATTCTGTTATTAAAGTGTTCAGTTTTGGCGATAGTTCTGGTCTTTTTAAAGTGAATTTCATGTCCTGTGGCTCTAAGGTGTTGGACCAGGGAAGAAGTTGGTTCCTCTTTTTTGACTGAGTTCTTGTGTTCTTCAATGCGTGCACTTATTCTTCTGTTGGTTTGTCCGATGTATGTGGTGGGGCAAGCGGTGCATGGGATTTCATATACTCCTTGATTTTCTAACTCAATTTTGTCTTTGGGGTTTCTTAGGATGGTGGATATTTTTCTGTTTGTGCAGAATGCTGTCTTGATGTTGTGTTTGTGGAGGATCTTGCTGATTCTGTCTGTGGTGCCTTTTATGTATGGGAGGAGGGCTTTGCCGTTTTCTTGTTCTCCGTCTTGGATTTTAGTGGGGGTTTCTTTTTGGATTAGGTTGGTAATCTTATTTCTTTGGAATCCGTTGGATGTTAGTACATTAGTGAGAGTGTGTAGTTTGGTTTTTAGGTATTGTTCGTCAGCTAAACGTTTTGTTCTGGAGACGAGTGTCTTGGCTACGGAGTTGATCTGTGCTGGGTGGTAATGTGAGAGTGCGTGCAGATAGCGGTTTGTGTGTATTTTCTTCTGGTAGATGGTGTGTCCTAGGGAGCCACTGGATTTCTTGTAGACTAAGACATCCAGGAAGGGAAGTTGGTTATTAGCTTCTGTTTCTATGGTGAACTGTATTTTGGGGTATAAGCTGTTGAGATGTGTGAGGAAGTTGTCCAGTTTTTCTTTCCCATGTGGCCAGATTATGAAGATGTTGTCTACGTATCTGAGCCAGAGTTTGGGTTTGTGATCAGATTTTTCTAGAGCTTGGGTTTTGAAGTGCTCCATGTAGAGGTTTGCAATGACAGGTGAGAGGGGTGATCCCATGGGTGGTCTTTCTATTTGTTTGTATTTTTGTCCGTTATAGATGAAGTATGTGTTGGATAGGCAGTGGTTGGTCAGATCTAGGATGTGTTTGGGAGGGTTATATTTGTTTTGGATAGCTGTCAAGGCTTCTTTGATTGGCACTTGGGTGAAGAGGGATATGACATCAAAGCTCACGAGTAGGTTGCTGGGCTGTAAGTTTTGTTTTTTTATGATCTTTATGAACTGGAATGAGTTTTTGACGTGTGAGGTGATGGATTCTGCATAGGGCTGTAGTTGGCAAGAAATTTGGCTAGGCTTTGTAGAGGTGAGTGTTCTGTTTGGGTAGGGGCTTTGTTATGCTCAGGTTAGTCTGAGTTGCAGGGGGATTTGAGATGGTGAGCTGCGTTGCTGTTGTTTGGCTTCGCGTTTGTGGTCATGCCTCATGTTCATGGTGGGTGTCAGTTTGCTTCTCAGATAGGATCCTCACCAAAGCTGAAATCCAATGTCTTTTCCAAAGGATTCAACTTTGCAGTTACTCCCAAACACATCCCCACTGAAACCATTATATGCGGAGTTGAGCCTGACCAAAATCAACCCCAATGATGCTAACAGAATCAGACTCGAAATCACCAACATCCTCTGCACCAGCAAGCCACCCAAAAGCAAGAGGAACAGACAGCACTACTTAACCTGAAAGAAGACACCAGCATAATAATCCTACCAGCAGACAAGGGCAACGCCATGGTGATTATGAACACATCTGACTACCAAACCAAATTAACCAACCTACTCCAAGACTCCACATACAAACCCCTAAACACAAATCCCCCACCTACCTGGAAAAAACCACTAGATCCAAAATAAAAGCCTCCCCCATTACCGAAGAGATCCAGCAAAGAATCATTCCCAAAGAGAAATCATCCAGATGCCCTAAACTCTATGGTCTCCCCAAGATACACAAAGAAGGAACCCCACATAGACCCATAGTCAGCTCCATAGGCTCACCTCTACAAAACCTAGCCAAATTTCTCACCAAACAACTACAGCCCTATGCAGAATCCATCACCTCACACGTCAAAAACTCATTCCAGTTCATAGAGATCATAAACAAAACTTACAGCCCAGAAACCTACTCGTGAGCTTTGATGTCATATCCCTCTTTACCCAAGTGCCAATCAAAGAAGCCTTGACAGCTATCCAAAACAAATATAACCCTCCCAAACACATCCTAGATCTGACCAACCACTGCCTATCCAACACATACTTCATCTATAACGGACAAAAATAGAAACAAATAGAAGGATCACCCATGGGATCACCCCTCTCACCTGTCATTGCAAACCTCTACGTGGAGCACTTCAAAACCCAAGCTCTAGAAAAATCTGATCACAAACCCAAACTCTGGCTCAGATATGTAGACAACACCTTCATAATCTGGCCACATGGGAAAGAAAAACTGGACAACTTCCTCACACACCTCAACAGCTTACACCCCAAAATACAGTTCACCATAGAAACAGAAGCTAATAACCAACTTCCCTTCCTGGATGTCTTAGTCTACAAGAAATCCAATGGCTCCCATCTACTAGAAGAAAACACACACAAACCGCTATCTGCACGCACTCTCACATTACCACCCAGCACAGATCAACTCCGTAGCCAAGACACTCGTCTCCAGAACAAAACACCTAGCTGACGAACAACACCTAAAAACCGAACTATACAGTCTCACTAATGTACTAACATCCAACGGATTCCAAAGAAATAAGATTACCAACCTAATCCAAAAAGAAACCCCCACTAAAATCCAAGACGAACAAGAAAACGGCAAAGCCCTCCTCCCATACATAAAAGGCACCACAGACAGAATCAGCAAAATCCTCCACAAACACAACATCAAGACAGCATTCTGCACAAACAGAAAAATATCCACCATCCTAAGAAACCCCAAAGACAAAACTGAGTTAGAAAATCAAGGAGTATATGAAATCCCATGCACCGCTTGCCCCACCACATACATCGGACAAACCAACAGAAGAATAAGTGCACGCATTGAAGAACACAAGAACTCAGTCAAAAAAGAGGAACCAACCTCTTCCCTGGTCCAACACCTTAAAGCCACAGGACATGAAATTGACTTTAAAAAGACCAGAACTATCGCCAAAACTGAACACTTTAATAACAGAATAATCAGAGAAACCATCGAGATAGAAAAATGCCCACACAGCATGAATAAACGAGATGATACCTTCCGCCTACCAGCCATTTGGAAACCTGCCCTTATTGACAAACGAGTCCCTAACACAAAGAATGACACCAGACCCACACTTACAAAAACCACACAGGATGTCACCACCACACATCCACGCAAAAAGCAAACCCAAACCCATATGATGAGGAGGCATGACCACAAACCAGAAGCCAGACCACAGCTGCATCATTAGCCACTTTAAACCCCTCCAATCCATACATGAAGCAAACTGACACCCACCATGAAGATGAGGCACGACCACAAACACGAAGCCAAACAACAGCAACGCAGCTCACCATCTCAAATCCCCCTGCAACTCAGACTAACCTGAGCACAACAAAGCCTCCACCCAAACAGAACACTCCCCCATCCAATCAGAGCACAGCCAAACCCCTAACCAATCAGAACACACCTACACCCAATCAGAACAAAGCCAAGCTCCCACCCAATCAGTTCATACCCCCGCTGGCAGTTAAAAGGAAGAAACAGCTACGATCACACATTGCTCCTAGAAGCACGAAGCTGAAAACACCAGCCTGAAGATGACAAATGGGACTTCGTCGAAACGTCGCCAAGACACTTCCAATTTTACGCAGGAGAAAACCCGAATAACCAAAGACCTATATATATATTTAAGAAATAAAAAATAAATATGTATATGTATATGTATATGTATATGTATATGTATATGTATATGTATATGTATATGTATATGTATATGTATATGTATATGTATATGTATATGTATATGTATATGTATATGTATATGTATATGTATATGTATATGTATATGTATATGTATATGTATATGTATATGTATATGTATATGTATATGTATATGTATATGTATATGTATATGCATGAAGCCACTTTATGCCAGCATGATAAGCATGATCTACTGAATTGACCAAAATTAATGGGATAGCCCCATCCAGTCGCCCTGACTTAAGGGATTACAGGGTCGTAAAAAGGGATTTTTTTTAATTCATTGATGGTTTGCAAACTATTACATGTGTATTTTATACAATAAGTAGGCCAGAATGAAACAAATTGAATGATGGATTAGCATGACGTTTAAATGCAATGACAGACAGCCAAATCCTGAGTCATAAGTGTCTGACAGTGATGGGGAACCTATGGCACACATGCCAGAGGCAGCACTCAGAGCCCTCTCTGGGGCACGCATGCCATGCCCCGGAGATGGCAACTGTCCCTCTAAAACCAGCCACCTGCTAACTCACCGAGGTCCCACGTAGCCGGATACATCCCAGCATGGCTGGTTTCCCTCCCCCCAGTTCCATCCCTCCTGGCCTCGCATGGTCTCATTTTCCTGGGCACAATTCAATGCATCACCTCCTCAGCTGTTGGCCGGCCGTCTAGCTCAGAGTCATCTTCTCTGAACTGCTAGTGGTGGGCTGCAGAGCCCCAGAGTATGCCGGTCGAGGGGCCGGCAGGCTGTGGCTGCTGACGGACACTGTTGCCCCCCATGTGCCTGCTAGCCTCTGTGTGCGGGGTCCAATGGTATCAGGCAGCAGCCACCCCAGCCCCTGTGTCACCTTGCCCTGCAACAATGGCACCCCTACTTTACCTCCCTTCACCCTGCGGGACGAGCCTCCTGCCCACCGCCCCACCTGTCAGAGACCCCCTGGATCTCCCTCAACCCTGCCCAACCCCCACAGGCATCCTTTCCCACGAGCAACATCGAAGTGACCATGCCCACCTTGGCCACACCCACCCAGTCTGCCATGACCACCACAGCCATGCCTACACAGTGGGCCATGCCCACCTGGCACCTGGCAATAAATAAGTGGGTTTTGGGTTGCAGTTTGGGCACTCAGTCTCTAAAAGGTTTGCCATCACTGGTCTATGATATTTGTGGGTGCACATGATATATATAGAAAAAAGGATTTGATTCCATGCCATTTTAAAAGTTTTTTTCCTCTCCCAGCAAAAACCTTTATTATGAGTCTATTCACCCAGGTTTTTTATTTGAGTCTGCCAATAGATTTTTATTCCAGTGCAACATATATGCTTTACTCCCAGATCTCATCTGAGCAAATGTGGTGGCAATTCTAATCCCAGAATAAAAAAAAAATCTGGGAATCCTGGGAATCAGGCATTAATCAGCAACCAGCCATGAGAATCCTGGGAATCAGGCATCAGTGTCAGACTCCTTTTCCCACTGGAAGAGCTTAATTTGGATGATTAATTAAAAGACAGCACTGTGTCAAATTATTAGTTTTTCTACAATGTTTGGATAAGAGTAATTTCAAATGTCATAGAGCAATAATCATGGCATGCACAAGAGATGTATGTGGAGTTTGTGTATATTAGCTGCTGCTGCTTGCTGTATTTTGTGTGCAAGCTCAGTATGTTATAAAGTGAATACCAGAATATCAGACTAGTAAAAGAGGCCAACTTAAGAACTGAAACTCCCACTTATAGTCCTACTGGACTAATTCCAAATTGTTTTGGCACTGAGTTCAAAATATATAAATTTATATTTGGCTACAACTCTTTGATAGCATAATTTATCATCTCCTTCTACTCTCTTTCCCTCCTTTTCCTCTTCCTCTTCTTCCTCTTCTTCCCCTTCCCTCTCCTCCTCCTCTTCCTTCTTCTCCTTCTCTTTCTCCCTCTCCCTCCTCTTCCTCTTCTTCCCTTTCCCTTTCCCCCATCCTCCTCCTCCTCCCTTTCTGACTAAGCTCATCAAAGCAAAGTCCCTTCCTTGTTATGAATCTTTCTCTCCACTGCTCCCTTGGTGCCTTTTATTTTCCCAGACAATTTATACATTGTACTAAACCATGTTTTACTTAATCATGGTTTACTGAAGAACCCATAATTGGCCTTAACTAGAATTTAATAACTGGAGGCTGAAAAAAAGGTTTGGGCCTAAATTATATCAGAATTTTCTGAGTAATTTTCTCCCTTTTCTTTACAGATGAGTACTTCTAAACCAAGATAGCTAATATAGAAAATCATACTTCCTGGTTCACAGCCAAAATGTAGGGACAGTTATCAAACAGAGTCAGCCCAGCCATTAGGTAAAGCAAGATGACTGTTTCAAGTAACCCTCCTTGAGAAGTGGCTGCAGGACATAAGAAAAAAGACAGTATGCTTTGTCCCTTCGGTAGCTTATTGCCTTTGGGTGCAGTGGCAGAGGCTATGTTAAAAAAAAACAAAAACCCCCAACTACCAGCCCAATCAACTTCTGTACATGGAATGCAAAACATTTGGGATCAGCTCTGTTGTTAAGACTGAAGGAAGTTAAGTGGGGAGGAGGGTTATACCCAGACTTTTTTCTCAAAGTCATTTGCCTACATTTGTAAAATACTTTTTTTCCCCACATTCTTGTTTTCCAAGAACCCAGATGCACTTTGTCCTCAGGCAGTTTCTGAAAATACTTCATATCAGTAGCTTATGCTCCTATACACACATTCATCATAGGCATACTTTACACTTAGGTCACTGTAGAACAGTTTGTTCTTATTGGGGGAGGAAGATAACTTCATATATGCTCAAAAGTGCTCAGCTTAAGATGCCTGCTGGCAATCCTGATGTTCTTGATGTAGAAGAGTCATGTCATTGCATTAAAAAAGGTAAACGTGCTTTAGAGTTAAGCTCAATTCCTGGTGAATCAAGGGGGAATCCATATGATGATGAAGAAGGAGAAGGAGAAGGAGAAGGAGAAGGAGAAGGAGAAGGAGAAGGAGAAGGAGAAGAAGAAGAAGAAGAAGAAGAAGAAGAAGAAGAAGAAGAAGAAGAAGAAGAAGAAGAAGAAGAAGAAGAAGAAGAAGAAGAAGAAGAAGAAGAAGAAGAAGAAGAAGAAGAAGAAGAAGAAGAAGAAGAAGAAGAAGAAGTAGAAGTTGGGGGGGAGGAGGAAGAGCAAGAATAGCAGGAGAAAATTTGCCATTGCATGCCTCCCCCAAAAATACTGCAGTCACCCTCAAATCTTAAAAGAAGAGGCATTCCCCATAATCCCAATCTTCTTTGTCATAGGGATAAAGCATCCAATTCTTTCCACCCCAAACTGGCTGAGGGAGGGAGAGAATTGGCTACCCTTTGGAAATGAGGGAGTTCAACTAAGCTGTGCCGTCTGGGGGATGGATGGGTTGCAGACCAGTATCATGTGGAGGTGCAGGGTGTGGGGGAAGAGGAGAGTGGAAGGAAAAGATCCTTCATGCCTGGGTGACGTTGTCTCTGCCTGTACAGTACACTTTATCCTCTGCAAATAAGCAGTGTCTGGCCACCCCCTTCCCCAAGTGCAAGCTCCGTCTGGCCCTGATAAGCCCCTAGTCAAGCTGAGATCATCACACCACGTACATAACACAATTTACACATATCCTCCACCTTTCTTCCTAGGGTAAGCAAGCAAGGGTAGCCTGTAAATAGCCCCTATGGGGAGGGAGGGAGGGAGGGAGGAAGACACAAGAAAAAGACATTGTAAAGACTCCAATTATAATCATCTCTCATAATGCTCCCAACATAGCACAGCCATGATCAGTTCCTGGTGTAACCTGAGCATAAGACATTCAGGAACCAAAGGCTGGAGTTCATAATTCTTTTCTAGTTCTTTTCCTCAGAAATATTCTTTCTTCTCCAAGGGGAAGAGCTGCAAGCTACAAGCCAGACATTCTGCCTTTCAGACAACTCTTTTCTTTTTGTGTGTTTTTTACTAAAGATTTTTTTTTTTTGCAAAGTTAAAAAATAAACATGAAAAAGTATACAGGAAAAGTAGGAAAGAAAGATAAAGTGTTGAAAACAATAGAAAACAAAAAAAAAGAGGGAAAAAGGATACTGAAAGAAAGAACTTTCAGTTTTCTTTATGCAGTTGTACCATTTTGTCAAACATGCATCACATGGTCTTTTCTTCCCATCTACAGCCTTTTTAAACTGATAAATCCAGAAATTACCAGTTCGTTTTTATCCATTTTCAGCAAAAAGTCCACAAAGGATTTCCAGTCTTTTATAGTTGTTGTTGCTCTTTCCCCAGTCAAACAATTTTGCCATTTCTGCCAGTTCTACATCTATTCCTCCATTTTGGATATTTATGTATTTTTTCAATTTTCTGCATACAATAACTTAACTGCAGTTACCATATATATAACCAAATGTTAATGTGTCTATTCTGTTGATTATCCATCCAGCAGAAGAGGCCTACTATGCATCCCGTCTATAAAAATATTTCAGACGGCAGGGCAGTGGACAGTAAAAATCTGTGGATATAATTTTCTTGGACTTCAGTAAGGCATTTGATAAAGTAGACCATAACCTATTACTTGACAAGGTAGAAGAATGTGGGTTAGATGGCATCATTACCAGATGGATTTGTAACTGGCTGACAAACCACACTCAATGTGTAATCCTTAATGAAACTGCATCTACATGGAGGGAAGTATGCAGTGGGATACCCCTCCCCCCAAGGCTCCGTCTTAGGCTTAGTGCTCTTCAGTTTCTTCAACAATGATTTAGAATGGGAACTCATCAAATTTGCAGATGACACCAAATTGGCAGGAATAGCCAATTCTCCAGAAAATAGACTCAGGATACAAAAGGATTTTGATAGACTTGAACAGTGGGCCATTTCTAACAAAATAAAATTCAATGTTGAGAAAAGTAAAGTTCTACATTTAGGCAAGAAAAACCAAATGCACAGGTATAGTATAGGTGGTACCTGGCTCAGTAGTAGTAACTGTGAGAGGGATCTTAGAATCTTAGTGGACAATCACTTAGATATGAGCCAGCAGTGTGCTGCAACTGCCAAAAAAGCCAACACAGTCCTAGGCTGTATTAAGGGAGGCAGGCGTAGAATCAAGATCACACAAATTTTATAATACCTTGGTAAGGTCACACTTGGTATATTGCATCCAGTTTGGCTCACCAAAATATAAAAAAGATGTTCAGGTTGTGAAACCCTAGAATCCTGGATTGCCTGAGCCTTCACTGAGATTCACTTCCTCCTGAGAAGACCCAGGAACGTATGTAATTTGCTAACATCCCCACTATAATTGGACCCCCTCTGATGCTGATTAAAACCAGAATTCATTCACTTTGCTTGAAAAGTATTTAACTCTGCCGCTGTGGGCAGCCAGATAGAAGCTCTCAGGAAGCTGATTTCAAGCTCACCCACCCCAGAAATTCTTCTTCCATATCAGCATCCCAAAGGAGATTCTAAATTAAGATTTTATGTCCAATTGCTATCCACAAAACATGGACTCTCTAAGATGATGTTTTCCTTTTATAACTCATGCTCTTCCAAAATCCTTTTTATCTACCACCCCTAAAGAAGAAATTACAGAAGAGTTGCATAATATTTTTTAACCAACTCTACTAGGAACTGCCTGTCTGGAAGCGTGTCAGCTGTTAAGGCCTGGCCTTTCCAGCTCTTGTCTACAT
Source organism: Bothrops alternatus (assembly GCA_034064705.1). Classification (NCBI taxonomy): domain Eukaryota; kingdom Metazoa; phylum Chordata; class Lepidosauria; order Squamata; family Viperidae; genus Bothrops; species Bothrops alternatus. The sequence goes on from JARGCV010000243.1 coordinate 370,817, forward strand.
TAATTTTGTTATATTTGCTTGAGAAAAACTTAAAGGGGTTTATATTGGTTTGTGTTTATTAGGCCATTTTTGTGTGCCTAATAAAGAGATATTTACCCTAGAACAGATTTTAGATTGTTTTTCATTGACTAAAGAATTATTTATGATTGCTTCCTAAATAAATATGGACTTTTGTTTACATTTTCAATTGTGCAGCTTCTCCCATAACACTAAGAGTCTCACACTTTAATTACATTTCCAGGAAAGATCTCTCTGGCAATAAACTGCTTTATGGGAGGCAAATATTCAACAGGTGCAGTAATTTCCTTGTAACTGCACCCCAGCATATGACAGAAAGATTGAATCGATTGTACCTGAAATGAAGGTGTTAAAGAGACAGGAAGTTTTTGTTGAAAAAAATGAAGGTTTACCAAGGACATAATATAGCAGGCCTGGATTAAGGCACCATGGTCCCTACCAGTCCTAACTGCTACCCTCTTTATAGGGCTGAAATTCTGTCTTCTGATCATCCTTTGTTTTAATCCACTACATTCTCCTTTCTCTTTCCTTTTAGACCCAAAGTTTGTGGTTATGGAATTCAGGATGTTGCATAATTTGTTAAGAAATTGCCAAAAGCTGAGAATATGTTTTGGGGAAGGGGGCAGGAGACAGATTGTTTATGTTTGAACTTTGGTGGTTTTACAGTAGAGAAACAAAGCAAAGATTTTATATGTCAGCTCAGAAACCATATTATTCCCCCAAATCTTCCAGTTGTGACACACAGGCCTAATTTGGACCTTTCTTTCTTCATTAAAATTAATTCTTTGGGATGTGCTTATAATCAAAGCTTATCTGCCTACTGAAACTTCTCCTACTGTGAGACAGTGCAGATTTGCTAATTCAGAAAGGTGGTTTTGGATACTGTTGTGTCTTGAGCCTGCAAAAGCAGGCTCCGAACGTTGTATTGGTCCCGGGCATTCCAAAGCTGCCCGGGACCAGACTGAGCCTTGTGTGCATGTGCAAGGCAAGAAGCACTAAGATACATTGTTGTCTTTGTCCGGGTCTCTGGTCTTAAAAAGAAGCCTGTTTTACTTTTGCAGTTGTTGTTGTGAGAGAGATTGAGAAGAATAAAGAGCTGTTAAATTCGCCATGTGTCTTCATCATTTGCACACGAACAAAGAACTTAACATTGGCCACGAGGATGGGATCCTTTGCAAACAAAAGAGAAAGTTTTGAAAACTTACCCAAGAAGTCCTGAAGAGGGAAGACGGTGTCTGAATCAGTGTCTCAGCCTGCCAGTACAGAGTCGCTGGAGGGTGAGTTCGGCTACGGGACCCTTCCCCTTAGAGCAGTTTGCAGAGGAGCAAGTGGTGAAGTTTGTAACTAAGAATGGTGAAGATTGGGCGTTTGTCTGATTTTGATGTCTCACACACAGAGAGATGGAATTCTTATGTAGCAAGGGTGGAGAATTACTTCAGAGTAAATCAAATTAGAGAAGATGGCGTGAAGGCTGCAACTCTGTTGTGTGTTTGTGGACAGGAAGCTTTTGAAATTGCAGAGAACCTGGTGGCCCCTGCATCTCTGGAGTCAGTGACATATACTGACTTGAAGAAGCTGTTGAAGGAACACTTCCAGCCAAAGTTGTCTGTTATTGCTTGGAGGCAAGCGTTTGAACAGAGGGACCAGAGGCAGGGTGAATCTGCTACAGACTTTATTGCGGCCTTAAGGAGAACAGCCAGGCCATGTGAGTTCAAAGATCTGGAAGAGAGGCTGCGAGATCGATTCGTTTGTGGGCTAAGGAACAGAGACTTGCAGCAGAAGATTTTTGCTAAGGAAGAAGTCTTCTTCCAAGATGCGCTATGAGAGGTGACAGCTGAGGAAGCAGCAGGTGGAGCTGTGAAGACCTTATGGCTCACCAGAAGCTCTCCAGAGACAGCTACTGTCCATCAAGAGGATGCTCGAGAAGGATCGGACGCGGATCCTGAAGAAGAGGTGAATAGGCTTTACCAGCCAGCTGAAAGGAGGCAGTCCGAACAAGGCCCCAGCATCTCTTCAATGCTTCGGGTGTGGAGGTCGCCACAAGTGAGCTGACTGCAGGTTTCGTTCCGCCATCTGCAGAGCATGTGGCAAGCAAGGCCACATAGCATCCGTCTGTTTGGGTCACCAGAAGGTCCAACCTCATGAAGAATTGTGTCTGAAAGGTACCAGGGTCCCCAGCCAACATAGGGTGGGTTTCTGCATATTGCGCAGGAGTATTTTGAGGACAGGCACACATAAGCCCCTTAAGAAGAAACTGTCCATTAACATAAGGTTGCAAGGGGTTCCCTTATCAATGGAGTTGGACACTGGGTCCGCTCTCTCCATTATTTCCATTAATACCTTCAAAAGGATATGCAGCAGCAGTGGCCTTTGAGTTAAACTCAGGCCATCCAATCTAATACTTACAAATATTCAAAATTCTATGGTGTGTTAAGGGGGAGGCCACCCTTAGAGTACAGCATAAGGATTTTGAGGGTCCCCTAGATGTGGTGGTTGTTGGGGGTGAACGTACGAGTCTTACTGGACTTGATTGTTTTGAGGCTGTAGGAATCCAGGTAACTGGGCTGCACCATTTGCAAATGTTGAGCCTTGCAGAAGTCTGCAGGGAGTTTGCAGATGTATTTACTTCAGAGCTAGGATCCTACAAGGGGTCTCCCATTTCGCTACAGTTAAACCCAACCATCACGCCCATCACGGTTAAACCTCGGAGGGTACCTTTTTCCCTCAAGGGTAAGATTGATGCAGAGCTGGACAAATTGCTCCAGCAGGGCATTCTGGAACCTGTGGACTCAAGTCCATGTGAAACCCCCATAGTAATGCCTCTAAAGGCTAATGGGGACATACGTATATGTTCAGATTACAAGTGCACACTGAATAAGGCGCTGCAACAGCACGCTTATCCAGTGCCTGTGGTAAGTCACATTCTGGCTTCCCTCAAGGGGGGGGCACATTTTTGCAAAGCTTGACCTGGCCCAAGCCTATCAACAGCTACCTGTTGATGAGGCAGCTGCAGAGGCCCAGACTATTGTAACTCACAGAGGGGCATTTAAGAGACTGCAATTTGGGGTAAATGTAGCCCCTGGCATATTCCAAAGTGTCATGGAGAGCACACTTTGAGGTATTCCTGCGGTCTGTCTCTACTCTGATGATGTCTCATTGCTGGGGAGTCACCTCAAAATTTAGCAGAGAGATTAAGGGCTGTCTTGCTTCGTTTTCGAAAAGCAGGCCTTAAACTAAAGAAAGATAAATGTAAGATAGGAGTCACTTCTACTGACTTCTTAGGATTCAGGATAGATACTCAAGGCATTCACCCTGCTGAAACTAAATTGCCAGCTATCCAGCAGGCCCCAAGCCCTAAGTCTAAGAGTGAGCTGCAAGCCTTTTGGGGGCTATTAAATTTTTACCATGCATTCCTCCCACATAAAGCTGCTGTGGCAGAGCCATTACACAGGCTCTTAGACAAGCAGGCTCCTTGGCAGTGGACTAAAGTCCATGACAAGAGTTTCAATGAGGTTAAGACCTTACTCACTTCTAATGCTGTTTTAGCGCATTTCAATGAGCAACTGCTTGTTTGGATCGCATGCGATGCATCTCCTTACGGAATGGGAGCTATACTTAGCCATCTGAAGGCTGATGGGACACAGGTCCCTGTGGCCTACTATTCAAGGACTCTGTCTTCTGCAGAGCAGAATTATGCTCAAATTGACAGAGAAGCTTTGGCCTTAGTGGCTGGCATTAAGAAATTTCATGATTTCTTATATGGCCACCATTTTACGGTCTATACTGACCATAAGCCTCTGCTGGGTTTGTTTACCACTAATAAACAGACCCCACATATCATTTCTCCTGGTATGCTGAGATGGTCCATTTTCCTGTCAGCATATGACTATACATTAGCTCACAAACTTGGGAAAGAAATGGGCCATGCAGATGGTCTGAGCAGATTACCCCTGAACCAAGTAGAGCCAGATCCTGCTCCAGCCATTAATATTCTTTCCATTCAGGAGTTGCCTGAGTCTCCCCTCAATGCTAGGGATGTGGCTGCAGAAACTGCCACTGATCACACGCTTACACGCATGCTGACCTAGGTGCTGTCAGGATGGCCTGACAAGTGCCCTGATACTGATTTCCAATGCTTCTGGCACAAGAAGCATGAGTTGTCCATCTTTAAGGGTTGCCTGTTATGGGGTAGCAGGGTAGTGATCCCAGCCTCATTGAGGTCTAGAATCTTGATCTCTCTGCATGAGGGACATCCTGGTATAGTCAGGATGAAAGCGCTTGCGCGTAGCCATCTTTGGTGGCCTGGACTCGATAAAGCCATCGAGGCTCAGGTGCACGTGTATCAAGTGTGCCAACAGTCTAGACCTAAAATGCTTCAGGCCCCAGTACATAGGTGGGAGGAAACTCAAACCCCACAGTCTAGGGTGTATATAGATTACGCTGGGCCCTTTCAGGGACAATTCTTCCTGGTTGTTGTTGACAGCCATTCCAAGTGGCTAGAGGTTGTTCCTGTTTCCTCCATTACTATGCCAGGACCATCCAGGTGTTGAGAGGAATTTTTGTATCACACGGTCTTCCGGATGTGCTGGTTTCAGATAATGGCCCTCAATTTACCTCTTCTGAGTTCCAGGCTATTGTTCAGGCCAACCTGATCTGCCATGCAACTTCGGCTCCCTTTCATCCATCCACCAATGGACTGGCAGAGAGGATGGTGCACACCACCAAAGATGCTCTCAAGAAACTGACTTGTGGTAACTGGCATCACAGGTTAGCAGATTTCCTTCTTGCACACCACACCATACTATGCACAGCCACAGGGAAGAGCCCTACTGAACTCTGCTGGGGTCGCCGCCTCATCACTAAACTGGACAGGCTGCACCCTGACCGGGTGGCTTCACAAGTGTCACAACCGCGGGCACCTAGGAGACTCCAGGTGGGCGATCCGGTTTGGGCAAGAAACTATGGGCCTGGACATCTCTGGGTCACAGCAGTGGTCTGCAAGGTCTCTGGGCTGTTGTCATACGAAATTGCCTTGGAAGACAGCCGTGTTCTTCGCAGACATGTAGACCAACTGCGTTGAAGACTGGACACACACTCTTCCGCTCCTGGCTCTGCTCTGAGGGGGAGGAGGACCATATCATGCATTCTGAGGATCAGTTTCACAGGCCATCACTAGCCGCTGCTGAGGCTATGGGGGAGTCATCACAGGGTTCCACAAGTGCTCCGAACAATGGATAAGGGGTCATCCCACACAGCCATAATCCAGACAGGGAGTCACACTGGGGGTATCCACAGTATTCACATATGTCAGATAGTGCTGCAGACAGGGAGACTGACTGGGGGTATCCACACAAATCACAAGCAGCAAGAGAAAAAGAATTCCCTCAGGGGCACTTGCCAAATTCCACAATTTCTCCCAAAAGGAGGTCACCAGCAAGGGGGTTGCCATGGAGGCGACTCCTGACTCTGGCACCTTGGGCATGTGCTTGGGGGCCACAGAGTACTGGGGCACTTCCGCTACCCAGCACTCTCCATCTGCTGGCCTTGGGTTTGAGGGACAGTGTTCCCAAGAAGGATCCATTGTGGACCCGGGGACGTCCACCCCTCCAAGGTATGCTGGTCTGGACTTAGAGGGTCCAGCCAGCCAGCAGATGGGCAGGCCAACCAGGTATTTGGGACAGCAAAGTCCTGGCCTGCCTAGCCTGGTAGGCGAGCAGGTAGGCCAGGCACCCTCACCGGGGTCAGCTGGGGATTTAAGGCAGCAATGCCCTAGCCTGCCTCGCCTGGTAGGCGAGCAGGTGGGTGAGGCAATCTCTTCTGGCCTTAGAAGGTCGCAGTGGGCTAAGTGCCCACCCAAATATCTTAGGGAATTTGTGAAGTTGCTTTCAAGTCACTAGGGCAGACCCAATTATGCACACTCATTGCATTTGATTATTGGAACTGTAGAACACTCCTTCCAGTGAATGGTGCACCTGGGGGGGATGGGTGTTGTGTCCTGAGCCTGCAAAAGCAGGCTCGGGACGTTGCATTGGTCCCAGGCATTCCAAAGCTGCCTGGGACCAGACTGAGCAGTGCCGGCCTTGTGCACATGCACAAAGCATTGGCTGCCTGGGACCAGACTGAGTGGCGCCAGCCTTGCACACATGCGCAAGGCAAGAAGCACTAAGATACATTGTTGTCTTTGTCCGGATCTCTGGTCTTAAAAAGAAGCTTGTTTTAGTTTTGCAGTTGTTGTTGTGAGAGAGATTGAGAAGAATAAAGAGCTGTTAAATTCGCCATGTGTCTTCATCATTTGCACATGAACAAAGAACTTAACAGATACTCTTGTGGGCATCAGAGGAACATATAGGTAGATGTAATTAACCAAGCACAATGCAGGTAGCATCCTCAAATGGGTGCCTTTGATATTTGCTTTTTGATGTGGAACAGTGATTAATATCCACTTATCCCCATGCAATACCAAACTGTTTTGTTGCCTAGTTTCATCCTTCTGTAGTGTTCCACAACCCTTCTTGGGAATATAAATCCATTATGTATTTACAGAGCAATCTCCAGAAGTTGAATAAGTTGTGGATCAGCAAAAAAAAAACAAAAAAACCCAGTCTAAATATTTTCAGGGTGACATACAAAGCATTGACATCTGATAAAATTACAAAAAAAATAACTCAGAAGCAGAGAAAATCAAAAATAAAAAACTATTATGACTGCCATCCTAAATGTCAAAAGTTCTTCTACTGTTTACTGGAACAGCAATCCAGAATCATTGGAAAAGCCCATTGCCATGAGAATTATGCTGAACACACCTTATAAAATTGACTCCGGATTCCTGCAAATACTGTGAACCCAGGCAATTATGGGCTTTTCAAATTAACACCATCATTTAAAACTGTGACCAGCAACAAATGGGAAACATGTGAACATCCTATAAAATTGTTCTTGCAAAGGTTGCTCAGATTGTACCGTTCAGGGTTGCAACATCAGTGATGCTTATAAATGGTACATTTTAATACATTGTTGGTGTACAGCAGTTTCCTCAGAGAAGGTTAGGCCTAAAATAGGGGTAGGCAACCTCGGCTCTTTTATGACTCATGGACTTCAATTCCCAGAATTCCTGAGTCAGCTATGTATGCTGACTCAGGAATTCTGGGAGTTGAAGTCCATAAGTCATAAAAGAGCCGAGGTTGTCTACCCCTGGCCTAAAACATTCTGCTGTATGAAAAAAACAGCAAGATATGGCTTGTCTTGTCAAAGTGCAGACACTGAAAACTCCCCAAGACATTGGGGCTCTTGAAGCAAGAAAGCCTGGAAATTATAATTGCCATTATACTTGTTTGCTAGCATAATACACGCTGCCAAAAATATATTAGCCAATACCATTCAATAATTCACACCTGAGGCAGCTGTTTTATTCTGGCCATTGGTAGCCACAGCTTTTTAAAGATGTTAGTGCTGCCTTATATGTAACTAGATTGGCATATGGCCTGAAAATGGAATCCATATAAGTAAACATCTGGTGGACATCAGGAATATTAATTAACAAATAGAGTAAGTTTAACAAAACTGAACTCTCTCTACTATTGTCAAGCAGGATATAACAATTTTCTTCTTCTTTAAAGGAAAAAAAGAATAGCATATTGATGTTATTGCTGAATGAGAAAAATATATTTCTGTTTATTATATGTCTGTGTACAATAGCATTGCCTAATCTTCTATCTCAGGGCTTTTCAAGTTTTTCACCCTACCACTTTTAGGATATGGCAGTATCCAAGTACCACCAGTCGCCTAGCAAGGTGTCAAAAACTTGATGACCCCCCCCAAAAAGGAAAAAAGTGATAAAGTACAGATAGTCCTCAACTTACAACAGTTCACTTAATGACTGTTCGAAGTTACCATAGCACTAAAAAAAATGCCCCTAAGCCACAGCCGCCTGCTGTGTAAGACACCTGCCTGCCCGATTAAGACACCTGCCTGCCCGCCCGGTGGCGCTCTTCCTCCTGTCCGAGGTTTTCATTGTTCTGGGCATTTCTGTTGAGGATTGGCAGCGGAGGTGGGGTGGGGAGTGTTTGGTTTTTATTCCCCCCCCCGTCTGCTGGGTGGTTGCAGCAGGTTTTGGTCACTTCACATGACCCTGGGACATTGTGACCGTCATAAATATGAATCAGTTGCCAAGCATCTGAATGTAAATCACAAGACGCTGGAGATGCTGCAACATTCCAGCTGATCGGCGCTTTTTCTGGGCTCAGCAAAAGTGGCAGGATCAGCACCGAGCTCCAACTGGAGCCTGGCGCTGATCCTGGCGCTTACACTGAGCCCTGACAGTCCCAAAGAAGCATCGATCCTGGCGCTTTCACCCAGTCCTGACAGCCCTGCAGCTCCAGCCATCTCTCACTCAGGCTTGTGCGGTGCTGCCACTGGTTCAGCTCATTCCCCTCCCCCGCTACTTTTCTAGGATGCTCACGTACCACCTGCCAGGTGCCAATGTACCACAGGTGGTACCCATACCACTGGTTGAAAAAACCTGTTCTATCTTCTCAATGCCCTGAAGTACAGCTCCCACTTAAGCCACCTAGCATAGTTTCAAAGTTTTAAAGGATAGAGCATATCCTAAATAAGACTTTTTTGCCATTTGCCTTCATGGGCATGAATATAATCTGATAAAAAAATAGCAGAGTCATACCATTTTACTTTTTTTTTTTTTAAATCAAAAGAGGAGCACACTGGTTCATCTGTCTTTTCTTCAATTCTCCTGGTAATGCTAGAGAAAAAGGCTACATTATATTCTTATAATTGAATAATTCAGTTTAAATATTGTCATAAATGTTCTCCCTATCCTATACCTTAGATGCCAAAATAGTATTCCCCTTGTTCCTGGAAAGGGCTAAGAGACTTGGGTGTTTTATTTCAGCTGTCATTAATAACAACATTTTCCTCTATTCAGATCAACAATTTATGTCCAACTTCACCCAACTCTCTGCACATTTTCCTTGATCCCCAGGAGATTCATAACCTATTGCATAGCTAATGATGAGAATTAGCTGGCTTTTGTTAAGACTGACTTTCATGCAATTACCACCCCCTCACTCCCCTCCCTACAATGCCCACCTAGTATTTAGAATTTCTACTGCAAATACATCAGTCTTTCATTTCAAGTCTGCTTGTCAGCAGCAATGACTGTAACTGAATACTGGAAGACGGGGTGTGGTGGGGGGTGGGGTGGGGGGAGACTTGTCATTTATAAATAAGGAGAAATTTTCAGTAAGGTTTCATGGGCCCTGTTTACAATAAATTGCTCTCCCACATACCTATCAGCTAATTTTTACAATGTCTATAGCTTTTCTCAACACCTTTATGATTATCAACTAGCTTTGATTTTATGTAATAGTAGTTTCATTTGTAGACTTTAACAAGTGATCAAACGTACACTCATCTGCAAAGCATCTGGCAACTTTACCTTACCTTCTACATTTCCTAAAAGGAAATATGTATCGAAAGTGTAAGGGATTTCAGCTGCCATCCTTCCTTCCTTTTGTCAGATCTATCTTACTCGCATCAATGTTCTCCATTGTACTTTATTTTCTAACAGAAACTGTATTTTTAATGCTTCATCTTACATTACAACCAAGATTAGTAGTTCAAGTTTTAACTTGCATGCATAAAGTAACTTGCAGTGAGGACGAAGACTTTACATTTCAGATCCAGGTCTTCAACTTACAACCACAACTGAGACCAAAATTTCCTTCTAAGCAAGGCTGTTGTGAAGCAAGTCATGCCCAACTTTATGATCTTTTTTCCATAATTGTTAAGCAAATTGCTGCAGATATTAAGTGAATCTCACAGTCATTAAGCAAATCTGGCAAGCCCTATTGGCTTTGCTTGTCAGAAGTCATCTGGGAAGGTCACAAATGGTGATTACATGACCACAAGATGCTGCAGTCATTATAAATGCATGCCAAGTGCCCAAAATCTGATCATGTGACCGTGGGAATGCTGCAGTAATCATAAGTGTGAGGACTGGTCATAAGTTACTTTTTTCATTGCTATTGTACTTTTGAATAAATGAATAGCTTAATAGCCGAAAACAACCAATAATCCTTATTTAATGACAACTCATTCAGCAACCATTCCTTTCTTTATTTATTTATTTATTTATTAAGACAATCAACATTAAACATAAGATCATATTAAGAGGCAATCATCATAAAACCTGAAATACAACACTAAGTATTAGTCTTTGTAAACGTCTGATTTGGTAAACATTCCTCACTCCTCACGTCAAGCCTCAACTATACGCCAGATACATTTTATTTGATTGGTGTTTCTCTTGTATATAGTCTATCCACTGTTTCCAGTCTATCATATATTGTTCATTCGAGCGATCCTTCAAATATGCCAAGATTTTCGCCATTACTGCCAAATGTATTACTTTCAGAGTCCAATCTTCAATAGGTGGTATTTCTGGCTTCTTCCAGTATTGTCCCACCAGCCGTCTAGCTGCTGTGGCCAAATTCAGAATTAGATTCGTCTCAGTGGTAGTACAATCTTTTATGATCCCTAACAAAAAACCCTGAGGTAGAAATTCAATAACCTGAGGTAGAAATCTACAACAGTGCTAATGAATGGGACTTACAATCAGTCCTTGAAGTTCCAACCACTTCAGCATCTCTGCTGTAATTACAATTAGAGCCTGGCAACCAGCTCACTCTTACAATGGTTGCAACATCTCACAGTCATGTGATTGCCTTTTGTAACCTTGCCTTCATAGCTCTTTGGACAGCCTGTTCTAATAACCATTCCATAGGAATATGGGGAATTTAAATCTTTAAAAATCACGCCCTTAAGATAATTACAGAAAGCTTCACTGGTTGGGTTCATACAATCCATTCATTCATTGCTAATTTAACCATGGTATATTCAACCCATTTTTCTTCATTCATGTAGCATTCTGAACAATAGTGTATCCTGCATGGGTTGTATTTGCACAATATACTGAGCTAAAATGTATTCATAGTTTTTTTATTCCATATGTTGTGGGAAGAGAATTCCTATGATGGTGGCTACTGTTCCTGACAGCCCAGATTCAATAGTGAGAAGTCATGGGTAGGAATGGAAATAATTCAGATAGGTTTTCCTTCAGTTGAAGAAAAGGAATAAAAAGAAGCAAGAGGGGACTTGAGGAGGCAGGTAAAGGAAGATGGCCTTTTGTGTTTCAGGCATAAGCGATAGACTCTGATGACAGAGAAAACATATATCAGAATGTATAAATATCAGAAATAAGCAGATGGTATTGTTCATCACCTGTCCCCCATCCCCATATACATTTCATTTCAAGGGATGCATCTAAAATAACAATGCATTATAACCAGGGTTCATTGATGGCTCAAGGGTGTATGGCACCACCATATGATGCCACCTTCTGCCAATGCAATTGCATTTTTAGAATTTTCAGAAGGAGGCGTCCTTCAGCATCCTATACCATCACTTCGTCAGCCAGAACTTAAAATCAGGCCTGCTGCAACTGAACCAGTATTTGGCCAGTATCTGGTAATAAGCCTTTTCAAATCCCATACCCAGTGGTGGGATTCAAATATGTGAACAACCGGTTCTCTGTGTGGATGCTGCTTCTGGAAGTCCGTTCTGGGCCTGGGCAACAAAAAATTAGCTACCGGTTCTGCCAAACTGGTGTGAACTGGCTGAATCCCACCACTGCATATACTAAGCCAAATAAGAAATGAGAGCTAACTGAAGATAAACCAAATCTTGCCATCAAACCTGAGCAACCCACCTCTTACAAGACAGAATTTGCTTTTGTGATTAGATCTGTAGCTGGTGACCATTCAGACCAGTTCTATTTTTTACCTATATTTTGGATCTATCACCATCAAAACCTGTTTCTAATGCTCCTTTATTCATCGGATTTGTTCAAAGTTGTGAAGTTACAATACATCCTTTCAACCCTGCTGTACATCAACTGTTAGCCAATTTGCATGAAGAGGTAAGAGAACTGAGTTGCTAATTATATAATTTTTTTCACTTGTTGCAATTTGCGGTTTTCCATATATGATTTTTCTGTGGAATCTCCTCCCCATTCTCCACTCCAGATAGTACATCAAAAAGCCAACCTGAAAAAGTTGGCAGATATAGAAAGAGGTAAATGGAATAAGAATCAGAATAGGATATTGATTAATTGAAACATTCTAGTAATATGATTATAAAAAGTTAGTGGCTGTGATGTAGTAATAGAAAAGAAACAGAAAAGGAGAAGATGTTTAATATAAAACAATATAAAACAAAATTTTAACCAGAGTAGAAAAATGATGGGAAGGTAGTGAACATCTGAGAATATGCAATCCATATCAGCTAGCAAAAACTTATTGATAAAGCCAAAGGATTGCTAAAAAAAAAAATTCTAAAGCAATTCCCATAAACTTTTTGTTGCCTTCCAGTATTTGTTTGTGTATTTTCAAATCTTTTTGTTACAAATAGTGCAAGGTAACTTTTAAAAAATGTCACATTTAAGGCTGAAATCAATATCTATTCAAACAGCCTCAAGGGCTATCTGGCCAAATTGTATTCCGAGAAGTTAGTACCAGTAGGAGAAAGATAGAAATAAATAGCAATTCAGAAAAGGAATTTGGAAAAGAATTTATTCTAGAGCAGTGAAGGGGTTTGAAGGCTATTCTACGAGTCAATCTCAAGCCAGGCCATAGGCTATTTGAGCACTACAATAGACAGGATGTAGTTAAGACAAACTGACCTTGACAGAGAGAAGAGAAAAGCCAGCGGTTTCTGCAAAAAAAGTGCATGAGAATGTCAATAGCATGAAATCCTCCCTTTTTAAAAGAACTATTTTAATTTAGGGCCTCCAGAGACAGCAGCGACAGCTGCTAGTTGTTTTGTTTTGTTTTGGGGTGATTCCTTCTTTAAGTATTTGCTTTCTAATACTTGGTTGCTTGCTACAAAAACAGTACTTAGATAAAAATATTTCTGACAAGATCAATTGCCCAGTGGTCAATTTATTTATTGTAACAATCTTCTTGGGCAGTTGCCAGAATTAGAGGCTGCAGAGTTAAAGAGGAAAAAAATTACATTTAAGCTCCCTTTCAAGGTATGTCCTTTGAAAGTGGCATACAGGAAAATAGCATTTAAACAAGACAATAGAAATGCATGCTGAATTTCTAAAAACAGCAGCAGAATCATTTGGGGATGGAAGAGGAAAGCCAGCAACAATTTAATGAAAGATCTGAGATTTATTACATATTTATACCTCTGAATTTGTCCTTAAGGCCAAAATAGTCTCATAACATGTGGAATATTCTTCAAATAATCTGTTCCCAGTCATAAATGCTTTAGAGAACTAGCATGTTAAACTGAACTTAGGAAGTCAGTAGGAAAAGTTGAGATTTCTGGATAGTCTATTACAGTTGTTTAGCCTGGAAGTTAACCATACATACTATATATCATTACCAGGGCTGGCAAACTGACGTATCCAAACAAAAGCACATTTCTAGCTATCATTATAACCTATATGGTTATAGGACCAGAAGTAACCCCAAATTATAAATTTGAGCAGACCCTTCCATAACCAATTGCAAATTACTGCTGAGATCAGCCATATTTTTAGCCAATACGGCATCCCTTTTCTCAGAATTAAATTGCTCACTTCTTATTGTCATCCATTTCACCGGCTTTTGAACATTGTTGAAGGGTATCCAAACTTGCTTATTATTTATGTGCATGTGGATCACAGCACATGCTTTAAATACTCAATACTTATATTGTATGTGTGATGTGGAGCCACATACTGCAAATGCAGATTAGGATTTTAATATCTCACTCTATGTTGCAAGAAGCATTTAGAGGAATTTCATAACACACGCAGTATTGGCTCACTTTGCAAATCCTATGTCTACCTGATAACGGAATATATACCAATCAGAACAGCATTTATACCATCACTTTCTCTGTCAACAGACAAGGTAATTCAAAATATGCTTATTTCATACATAGAATATCCAAGCGATCTCCAAGCAACTAACATTCCCATTGCTAAGAAAAACATATGGCATATACTCAAAATGAACTTGCCTGTGATTTTTTTTATTTTCTTCCCCCAAGAAGGTATTAGGAGTTATATATGGATCTATATGCCAGAAATTCTGTATCCCATATCTCCTGGGAGGGAAACCAGTGGACAAAGGATTATTTGTTAGTTTTGTAACATCTTATTAAAAATATTAGAGTTAGGCCAATAAAAAGGATAACAAACTTTTCTGGTATAGGGATTTTTTTTCTTAGAAAATTGCCAGCAGTATTTCCCTAATAATGAATATTGATTTGATCTAATATAAATTATAGTAAGGAAATTCATGGTAGGAAAAGTTTCTACTCTCTATTTCTCTTTCAAAATATATGTGTTCCTTGAAAATTTTCTGTTGTGAGGTATTCTACGTAATGAATAAAGCACAGGGATACTACAGAAGGCAAGCATTAAGTTGAACCCATCTACATTAACGTTGAGAAAAAGGATATAAATACATTAAGCAAATGCATAAAAGGCATTCAAAAATAAAAAAGGCAGGTTTCACGCCTTTTCCTCTTCCTTGCTCCATATCTTTTTGTTCTTGGGTAAGGCCAGGCTAGTCATGACCTTTGAACCAGCCACATATAACTCCCAAAGTGCTTTGATACATTTCCACAAACCTAATCAGTTGAACCCCTAGTATGCTGTGTTGACTAGGCCATCATATCAAATTATAGTGTAGCTTGCTGTTTTGGGCTTAGTGTGTTGTGTGAAAATGTATATTGCCATTATTGCGTGAACATATGTGTTGAGTACTTCGTTCGTGTGCGAATGATGAAGACACATGGCGATGCTGAACAAACACTTTATTCTCCTTCTACAACAACCAAGCAAAAACAAAAGGCACGCAGGCCTTTTTATATGGCCAGAAACCCGGACAGTGTCAACAAATAGGAACAGAGCGTTTTCGTGCCTTGCGCATGCGCAAAGGGCTGGCGCCACTCTGTCTGGTCACTGGGCAGCTTTTGGAATGTCCGGGACCAATGCAACGTCCTGAGCCTGCTTTTGCAGGCTCAGGACACAACACCCCTCCCTCCTAGATGGAACATACTTCGCGTGTACTCATGTACGTCATGCATTGGGAAGAGTGGCATACAGTTGCATTATTCAAATGCAAGGAGTGTGGAATACTTGAGTCTGCCCTCAGGCAAACCCTCTTCAATATTGATTAAAACAATAAATGTATCCGAAATCAAAAAAATAATACAAAATAATCTACCCATGAGTTACTCCTGTTATTCAGGGGCCTCATGAACAGGTCCTTCATGATTTGACAACAACTTCACAAAGTCTCTCAGAGGTTTGGGTGGGCACTTGGCCCGTTGCGACCTTCTAAGGCCTGGAGAGATTGCCTGGCCCACCTGCTCACCTACCAGGCTAGGCAGGCCAAGGTGTTGCTGCCCCAAATACCCGGCTGACCCACCCAGCTGCTGGCTGGCTGAACCCTCTAAGTCCAAGCCAGCATACCTTGGAGGGGTGGAAGTCCCCGAGTCCACAATGGACCCCTCTTGGGAACACTGTCCCTCGAGCCCAAGGCCAGCAGATGGAGAGGGCTGGGTAGCGGAAGTGCCCCAGTACTCTGTGGCCCCCAAGCATGTGCCCGAGGTGCCAGAGTCAGGAGTCGCCTCCATGGCAACCCCATTTGCTGGTGACCTCCTTTTGGGAGCAATTGCAGAATGAGGCAAGTGCCCCTGATGGAATTCCTTTTCTCTTTCTGCTTGTGATTTGTGTGGATACCCCCAGTCAGTCTCCCTGTCTGCAGCACTATCTGACATATGTGAATACTGTGGATATCCCCGGTGTGATTCCCTGTCTGTAGTAATTATGGATGCGTGGGATGACCCCCTATCCAGTGAATTCCTGTTAGGAGCACTTGCAGAACCTTGGAATGAATCCCAAACAGCCTCAGTAGCAGCTAGTGAGGGCCTGTTACTCCCGGGAAACTGTGACCCAGAATGCATATTATGGTCCTCCTCCTCCCACAGAACAGAGCCAGGAGTGGAAGGGTGTGTGTCCAGTCTTCAACGCAATTGGTTTACATGTCTGCGAAGAACACGGCTGTCTTCCAAGGCAACTTCGTATGACAACGGCCCAGAGACCTTGCAGACCACAGCTGTGACCCAGAGATGTCCAGGCCCATAGTTTCTTGCCCAAACCGGGTTGGACACCTGGAGTCTCCTAGGTGCCTGCGGTTGTGACACTTGTGAAGCCACCCGGTCAGGGCGCAGCCTGTCCAGTTTAGTGATGAGGCGGCGACCCCAGCAGAGTTCAGCAGGGCTCTTCCCTGTGGCTGTGCATAGTATGGTGTGGTGTGCAAGAAGGAAATCTGCTAACCTGTGATGCCAGTTACCATAAGTCAGTTTCTTGAGGGCATCTTTGGTGGTGCGCACCATTCTCTCTGCCAGTCCGTTGGAGGATGGATGGAAGGGAGCCGATGTTGCATGCCAGATCAGGTTGGCCTGAAGAAAAGCCTGGAACTCAGAAGAGGTAAATTGAGGGCCATTATCTGAAACCAGCATATCTGGAAGACCATATGATGCAAAAATTCCTCTAAAAAACCTGGATGGTCCTGGCAGTAATAGTGGAGGAAACAGGAACAACCTCTAGCCACTTGGAACGGCTATCAACAACAACCAGGAAGAATTGCCCAGCTTAAATCTATATGCACCCTAGACCATGGGGTTTGAGTTTCCTCCCACCTATGCACTGGGGACTGAGGCATTTCAGGCCAAGACTGTTGGCACCCGTGGCACCCGTGCGCATGGGACTTGATGGCTTTATCGAGCCCAGGCCACCAAAGATGGCTACGCGCAAGCGCTTTCATCCTGACTATACCAGGATGTCCCTCATGCAGAGAGATCAAGATTCTAGACCTCAATGAGGCTGGAATTACTATCCTCCTACCCCATAACAGGCAACCCTTGAAAGTGGAAAACTCATGCTTCTTGTGCCAGAAGCTTTGGAACTCAGTATCTGGGCACTTGTCAGGCCATCCTGACAACACCCATGTCAGCACGTGTGTAAGCGTGTGATCAGTGGCAGTTTCTGCAACCACGTCCCTAGCAATGAGGGGAGACTCAGGCAACTCCTGAATGGAAAGAATATTAATGGCTGGAGCAGGATCTGGCTCTAATTGGTCCAGAGGTAATCTGCTCAGGCCATCTGCATGACCCATTTCTTTTTCTGGTTTGTGAACTAATGTTTAGTCATATGCTGACAGGAAAATGGACCATCTCAGCATACGAGGAGAAATGATATGAGGGGTCTGTTTGTTAATGCTCAACAAACTTAGCAGAGGCTTATGGTCAGTATAGACCGTGAAATGGTGGCCATATAAGAAATCATGAAATTTCTTAATGCCAGCCACTATGGCCAAGGCTTCTCTGTCAATGTGAGCGTAATTTTACTCTGCAGAGGACAGAGTCCTTGAATAGTAGGCCACAGGGACCTATGTCCCATCAGCCTTCAGATGGCTAAGTACAGCTCCCACCCCATAAGGAGATGCATCGCATGCGATCCAAACAGGCAGTTGCTCATTGAAATGCGCTAAAACAGCATTAGAAGTGAGCAAGGCCTTAACCTCATTGAAACTCTTGTCATGGACTTTAGTCCACTGCCAAGGAGCCTGCTTGTCTAAGAGCCTATGTAATGGCTCTGCTATTGCAGCTTTATGTGGGAGAAATGCATGGTAAAAAAATTAATAGCCCCAAGAAGGCTTGCAACTCAGACTTAGGGCTTGGGGCCTGCAATTTAGTTTCAACAGGGTGAATGCTTTGAGCATCAATCCTGAATCCTAAGAAGTCAGTAGAAGTGACTCCTATCTTACATTTATCCTTCTTTAGTTTAAGGCCTGCTTTTTGAAAACGAAGCAAGACAGCCCTTAATCTTTCTGCTAAATTTTGAGATGACTCCCCAGCAATGAGGATATCATCAAAGTAGAGACAGACCTCAGGAATACCTCGAAGTGTGCTCTCCATGACTCTTTGGAATATGCCAGGGGCTACATTTACCCCAAATTGCAGTCTCTTGACCTTGAAGGCCCCCTGTGAGTTACAATAGTCTGGGCCTCTGCAGCTGCCTCATCAACAGGTAGCTTGTGATGGGCCTGTGCCAGGTGAAGCTTCGCAAAAATGCGCCCCCCCTTGAGGGAGGCCAGAATGTGACTTACCACAGGCACTAGATAAGCGTGCTGTTGCAGCACCTTGTTCAGTGTGCACTTGTAATCTGCACATATATGTATGTCCCCATTAGCCTTTAGAGGCGTTACTATGGGGGTTTCCCATGGACTTGAATCCACAGGTTCTAGAATGCCCTGCTGGAGCAATTTGTTCAGCTCACCCTCCTAGGCTTAACCTTGATGGGCGTGATGGTTGGGTCTAACCGTAGTGAAATGGGAGACCCCTTGTAGGATCCTAGCTCTAAACACATCTGCAAACTCCTCACAAACCTCTGCAAGGCCCAACATTTGCAAGCTGTGCAGCCTAGTTACCTGGATTCCCAGAGCTTCGAACCAATCGAGTCCAATAAGACTCGTACATTCACCCCCAACAACCACCACATCTAAGGAACTTTCAAAATCCTTATACTGTACCCTAAGGTACAGTACCATTAACACACAACATAGAATTTTGAAAATCAGTGTGTATTAGATTCGATGGCCGGGGTTTACTCGAAGGCCACTACGGCTGCAAATCCTTTTAAAGGTATTAATTGAAATAATGGAAAGAGCGGACCCTGTGTCCAACTCCATCAGTAAGGGAATCCCTTGCAACCTTACTTTAATGGAAAGTTTCTTCTTAAGGGGCTTGTGTGTCCCTGTTTTTAGAATGCTCCTGCGCGATGCGCAGAAACCCACCCTTTTTTGGCTGGGGACCCGGGTACCTTTCTGAAGCAATTCTTCCCGAGGTTGAACCTTCTGACGACCCAAACAGATGGATGCAATGTGGCCCTGCCTGCCACACACCCTGCAAATGGTGGAGCAAAACCTGCAGTCAGCTCACTTGTGGCATCCTCCACACCCGAAGCATTGAAGTGATGCTGGGGCCTTGACCGGATGTCTCTTCTGCCTCCTCTCAGCTGGCTGGTGAAGTCTGTCGACCTCCTCTTCAGGATCCACTTCTGATCCTTCTCAAGCATCCTCTTGATGGACTGTAGCTGTGTCTGGAGGATTCCTGGTGAGGCGCAAGGCCTTCACAGCCCTGCCTACTGCTTCCTCAGCTGCCACCTCTCGCAACGCATCTTGGAAGGAGAAATCTTCTTTTGCAAAAATCTTTTGTTGTAAGTCTCTGCTCCTTAAGCCACAGACAAAACAATCTCGCAACCTCTCTTCTAGGTCCTTGAACTCACAAGGTCTGGCTGCTTGCCTTAAAGCCACAATAAAATCCACAGCAGATTCACCCGGCCTCTGGTCTCTCTGCTCGAATGCATGCCTCCAAGCAATGACGGATAACTTTGGTTGGAAATGTTCCTTCAACATTTTTTTCAAGTCAGCATATGTTACTGACCCTAAAGGTGCAGGGGCCACCAGATTTTCTGCGATGTCAAAAGCTTCTTGTTTACAGGCACACAAAAGAGTTGCTGCCTTCAGACCGTCTTCTCTAATCTGATTTACTCCACCCGTGCTACGTAGGAATTCCATCTCTCTGGGTGGGAGACATCAAAATCAGTCAAGCGGCCAATCTTCGACATCGTAAGCTTTACGACCTTCATCTCTTGCTTCCTCTACAAGCTGTTGTTGGGGAAAGGGTCCTTTATCTGAGCTCAACCTCCAGCGACGCTGTACTGGCAGGCTGGGACGTCTTCCCCTCTTCAAGACTTCCTGGGTAAGTCCTCAAATCTTTTGTTCCAGCTTGCAAAGGATCCCACCTTCGTCGCCAGTGTTGTATACTTCGTTTGTGTGCAAATGATGAAGACACATGGCGATGCTGAACAAACACTTTATTCTCCTTCTACAACAACCAAGCAAAAACAAAAGGCACGTGTCAACCAATAGGAACAGAGCGTTTTTGCACTTTGCGCATGCACACAAGGCCAGTGCCGCTCTGTCTGGTCCCCGGGCAGCTTTTGGAATGCCCGGGACCAATGCAACGTCCCGAGCCTGCTTTTGCAGGCTCAGGACACAACAATATGCATTGTTATGTCCTAACTATAGTTTATGAGAGTTAATGTGTTATGCCAACAGAACTAGTGTATTTTCTAAATTTAATAATTTAGAAATTTATTGATTAAATAATTGCATTTGGAATAGGAAGATTCACATTCAGCTCAGAGTTCTCTGAATGACTCTAAGAGTTATTCTGTTAGCCCACTGTATAAAAATTAAAAGATATTCCACCTCTCATGAAACTACTTTGGGCTCTAAGAAAAAAAGGCAAAATATAAATGCTAGAAATAATAAATACAATTAATATGTGTAAAAAATAATCAGGTGGGTAATTTAACCTTCTTAGAAATGTGGGTATCATGTAGGAAAAAAATATGGTCTATCCTAGGTGTGTCGAATCCATGGCCCATAGATTGCATGTAGCTCTGGACAACTACCGGTAGCAACACAATTCCACAAGATATAATAAAAAACTAAAAAATAAAGGAAATTCAACAATTATCTTCACGCAAGCCAAAAGGTTGGAGACCTGTGATCTACTCCATCCCAAAAGTTCATGGCAGATGACAGAGCAAGCAAAAATAAAACCAAGCAAGCTAAAATTGAGAGGTCCTTGGTGCTCTCTGAGCTTGGTTGTTTTCCTGCAGACATTTGATTACTCAAACAAGGCAATATCATCAGTGCTAGTCAAACCAGAATTATCAGTATACTAATAACTGATATCATTTATTCCTTCCAATTCATATAATTCTAACAATTCTCCAAAATTGTTCTGTATTTCTTTGGGAGTGGATTTAATCTTACTTTGGGAATGGATTTAACCCTTTGAACCCACTAAAGTTGTTACTGTAGAGGTTTATTGACCAAATCTTACCCTAGATGACATTTAGAGGGTGCCCACTCCAGTGGATATGAAAATACAGTATTATGGGACAAAAGAGAAGCACAATGGTCTCAAGGTCAATAATACAAAAGATAGGGCATTTTATTGGCTATAATAAATACCTTGAAGTATACCTGGACTATATGTAGCCAATGCAAACATTCAATATAGTTCTTATCTGCAGGTATAATTTTAAGACTAGTATTGCACTTCGATGGCAGCTAGGTTTTTAAGCTTGGAATTTTGCTTAACTGAATACTAAAGAGAGATTGTTCTCTTTTGTATTTCCACTTAATATACAATATCTGGGATATTATCAATTAGCTCCAAGACAAATAATGTATAAAGAATGAATCCAGATGTATATAATTTTAATGATAAGCTTGCTAATGGAGCTCATTCACAGTATTATTATTAGACATGCATTCTTCCCCGAATCAAGCTCAGGAGAAACCGGTTCATCCTGTTTGCAGTTGGAGCTACTGATTGGCTGGAAACTGGAAAAGTCGCTAGACAAACTTCCTCCTGTTCTTTGTCAATCAATTTTGAACATCTAAAAAATTGGTCCCTTTTTCAGATTAAAAACAACAATGGTATGCTTTTAAATGAATAGCCTGCTTGAGTTCTGCAGAGAAGAGGAACACAGCTGCAGTAGAAAAAAAATTGTGGTGGTCCTTGTTTGTACATATTGATTATGTTTACATATATGAAACTAAAGACGACACATTACTATGTTCAATGTATGAACTCAATTACTGAGGTTATAAACCATGATTTGTATCTGTGCACTGAGTGAAACTACTCCTTGATGCTAACCAAACATGGTTAAAGGAACTAAAGCTTAATTGTGTGAACACAGCCTTTGTAATTTGGAATGTTCTGGCTTAACATGTACAGGTGTGGTTTTATAATTAACCATGGTTCTCCAAACTAATGTCCATATGAGTGGTGGCGAACCTATGGCACATGTGCCAAAGGCGGCACTCGGAGCCCTCTCTGTGAGCACACGTGCCGTTGCCCCAGCCTTGTCTCCCCCCACAATCCCCTCCTCACCAGCAGCCCCCTGGAGGAGAGTTGCCCCCGAGCCTGGCTTACGCAAAGCAGCACAGCCAAGGACATGGCAGCCAGGCAGCGTAGACAAGACTCTGCCCTCATGCCCCATCGCACACAGTTGATGCTGCGGGGCATGGGCAGAGGGTGTGGCCGCCATGGCGCTGCTGGGCTGCCTGGGCAATCTGCGGCAGGCCTGGAGGCAATGAGTGGCCCTGTGGGAGGCAGATGGGGGCAGGGGGTGGAGTGGGGGCAGAGCCAGTTTTTGGGCACTCGGTCTCTAAAAGATTCGCCATCACTGGTCTATATATATATATATATGCATTGTCAGTATGCATTGAAAAACAGGAATGTTGAGGATTAATCTAATGTTAGTACTTATCTATTCTTTGGAATAACTATTTTTCCCTATCCTGAATTTTACAGCACTAGATTAGAACTATAGATTAATGAAAACAAAATTATAAAAACCAGTTAGCTGTGTTACAATTGATCCCAAACTCAGTCTGGCTAACTCCTATTAATGATACTTCACATTTTCATGATCTGGACACATTCAAACATATTGTTTGTCCTTGTGGAAAAAAATGCATCCAAGCTAGTTTTACATCAGTCCTTTAAGAATTATAGTTGAGAGAAGGTGCTAAGAAAAATCTATCATGAAATCCCAGTGCTCTCTTTTTAGAATTAGTCTCAAAGGCTACAGTACTGAAGAGAATGTATGTGAGATGGTAACATTATCACCATCCAGAGAGTAGAACTGCTCTGTAGAATGCAAACATTGTCAGATGTTGGGAATCTTACTGGGCCCTGAAAACCCATTTGATGGCCTCCAATGTCTACTTTTGTGCTGGTGGGATGACTGCTGAAAACGGACAGCATCATCTCCTGACTATGAAGTAGAAATACAGTGCAAGCCAATCTCCACAACCGTTCCCCTACCTGTTCCTGAAAAAGTGAAAAATTCTGACCTTGGTCTCATGCCTATAATTCCCCCCACCCAACACTTTCTGAAACGTTTAGATTTCCCTAAAGTGTTAAGTGGGACCTCCAGAAAATGTTCTGTCAAAAGATTATGTGCCTCTCTTTTATATTGTCTATTTCTAAGAAAGAAGAAAATGACTATAAAAGTAACTAACCGGGGGTCTTTTAAGCTGGAAGGAATGGTCCTAGAAACCTTACTATTTCTGACATATATAATAAAAAAAAAGTTTTGCTCTATTTTTGTACAGGTTTGTGTTAAACATGACTAGGTGGCAATAGGGCATCTATAGGTGTATCTAATTTTAACTTCAAACCTGGGATGCAAGGGTGAGGCTGTTGAATCCTTCCCAATTCTGTTTTTTGTTGTTGTTGTTGTCCTGGGAAATTTCCCTCACCACATTGCTTATTTTCCATGAGAAAAATGCCTGGAGCAGGACACAGCAGAGAAATGGGAAGGGTTCAGCTATTCTCCCCCACTCCCATTCAGTAAACATTGTAATCCCCCCTTCCTGCTTTCCATATGAATGAAGCAGCCCTATGATTAAAGATATGTCATTGCTGCTGGCATCTAGCCTAACATTTTTCTCAGGGAGCAGGGAGTATATTTTCCCCTGTAGCAGTGAGCATTTCATAAACCTAAGATATATTTTGCCATCCAGCCAGTATTTCCTTGTGAATAAATATATTTATTATAATTGTATTCTGAAGATTATCCAACTTGTAGTAGCTTATGTATCTTTCTCACTTTTTTTCCTGTTCGGATAATTTATAGAGCTAGATTTGAACAGAATTTTTTTAGAATTGAATTTGCTTCACAGACTTGTGAAGCTTCTATGGGCTTCCATTCTAGAGTTCATCTAGAAACAGATAATATTTATTATCTACTTCTATTATCTATGCTATTTCTATCAGAGAAATTGCAATTCTTTACACATTAATCTTCCTGAGCTTTAAATTTGGGAAGATGGACTTCAAATCAAGGGTAACTCCTTGTGAGTATGTGAATCCATCATATAATTTTCTTGGCAACTGGATGGACATGTTTACCATTGCTTTTGAGAGGATGCTTTCCCACTTTTTCCTACTTTTTTTCCCTACTGTTATTCTCTTATTCTGTTACTTCCAAGTCCAGCTCTTGGTAGACTCCTATACAAGTTTTAACCATGCCCAATCCTGCTTAACTTTTGTGTTGACAATATCTCCCAGATGTTGCCACCTATTGAAACAATAGGAGGCTTGGAAAGAGCTAATACTGTAACAGAAATAATCACTTGAATGATGCACTCCTCTTAAAAATAGAACTTACCATTTGTCCATTTCATTTTTAGTGTCCTGATAGGAAAAAATAACAATAGAAAGAATTCATTAAGAATCATGTTTGATTCCAAATCTTGGTTTGACTTTGTGGGTCCTTAACTCCTCAGAGTTTTCAGATAACTGCCCAACTTCATTGAATAATAGCATTGAGCAAGTATATTAATTAAAAAGATTTTGGAAAAGAAAAATATTCTTCCAGTGGCTTTATGGAACAGAGCTGAACTTCTAGATCAATGTTGCCTAATCTTGGTATATAAGTAGTGGCAACAAGACATGAAATATATTGAATGCCATTTGAGTAAAAACATTAGCCATGAAAAACTACTATAAACAGAAACTATAATATAGATAGGCCTCAATTTATAACCATTATTTAATGACTTTTCAAAGTTAAAATGACATTGAAAAAATTAGCATTCTTCACACTTACAACTATTTTAGATTCCCATGGTCATGTGATCATAATTCAGATGCTTGGCAACTGTTATTTATGATTATTGTAGTGTCCTAGAGTCATATGATCAATGTTTGCGACCTTTGCAAAGTCAATGGAGAAGCCAAATTCACTTAATAACCATGTTACTAACTTAACAACTGCAGTGATTTACTTAATTGTGGCAAAAAAGGTCTAAATTAATGGGGCAAAACTCACTTAATAACTGTTTTGCTTAGCAACAGACATTTTGGGTTCCTTGTGGTTGTAAGTTGAGGACTAGCGGTACATCATTTACTGAACAGTAAAGTCAAGGGAGGCAGAGAATATTGATCCTGTGCTTCTACTGCTGCTTTTTCAAAACATGGTTAAAATCCCTTTTTAAAAATTGGTCTGACATTCTTCCAGGAAGATGTTAGATCTATCTATCTAAAAAACAGCAACACCCTGTACAATACTTAAATGGCACTTTATGAAGTATTGTTCAGGCACTAAGGGTCATCAGGCAGGCAGAAGTCATTGCAAGAGCTTAGCTCTCTCCTAAAGCTAAGGCCCAATTGTCTGAGAAGACCACATTGCAACAATCAGAGCAAGGGGGGAGGGGGCATATCTATAACATCCTCAAGTGGCCAGTGGCTGATAAGATCCCAGGTCACGATCTTCTCATTTTCTCATTGACATCACAGAATGTTTTACAACAAGTCTTATTTTGGGAGAACAGGAGAAAATGAGTTCAAGATGGAACAACAAAGAACTAATGTAAGCTGAATCAGCAGTGGGCTGGAGATGTGATGGGGATTGAGTCACAAGGTTAACGGGGCATCTTTGGGCCCCGGTTAGCAAAGCAGGACAAATTCTTCATCAGCTATGCATTCAGAGCCAGGCCAGCTTAATCAATTACTAAGATTCTTGATGGGACTAACTAAATTAATAGTTTTGCTGAGACCCATTTTAAAGGAATAAGGTGAACCTTCGCTAAAACATACCGTGTTTCCCCGATAGTGAGTGGGACCAGTTGAAAACCAATTATGCCATTAGTTTCCAACAATGGTGGTCAAAGACATCCTTAGAGAGCTTAGGCTGTCCAATTTGCCATTCATACAATATTTATAATTCTCTTCACCAATCTGGTGCTCTCTCTTCAGGCGCTTGTATTGTAGTAAAACTCCCTAACTATTTCAGGCAAAAACTTTTGTGAGTAATACAACATATTTGATATTTGGGAGGTACCAAAATAGAGAATAACAGAACAATAGAAGAGTTGGAAAGGATCTTGGAGGTCTTCCAGTCCAATCCCCTGCATAAGCAGAACACCCATTCTGGACAAATGGCTGTCCAATATCTTCTTAAAAGCTTCTAGTGATGGAGCACTCACAACTTTTGAAGGCAAGCTGTTCCACTATTCCATTATTCTCACTATCAGAAACATAGGTTAGGGAAGAAATTTAACACAGGTATTCCTTGACTTATAACTGCTTGCTTCACAACCATTCAAAGTTACAAAGTTGCATTGTGGAAGATGTTAGCTGAGTGCTAAGGTTAGAAGTGTGGGCAGGCCATAGTTTTTCCGACCCTGAATGTGTTAAACCAGTTTTAATCTCTCTCTCTCTCTCTCTCTCTCTCTCTCTCTCTCTCTCTCTCTCTCTCTCTCTCTCTCTCTCTCTCTCTCTCTCTCTCTCTCTCTCTCTCTCTCTCTCTCTCTCTCTCTCTCTCTCTCTGTGTGTGTGTGTTAAAGAATTAGACATTGCCAAAATGTAATCATTTTCCTGCTGAAATTTGGTGGCTAGCCTTAACCTGCTAGGAATCCTTATAAAATACAAGTTCTTCCTCTTTATACCATCTATGTTGCTGTAGTGGTACTGTACTTTTTTATAAATGCCAATATGTTTATTCAGAAGAAAAAATTTGAGGCAAAGCAGAAGTGGAAAGTCGGGGAGACAGTGTTGCAACATTTTTGTTCCTTAGATATTGGGACTATGATGTGTTCAGAAATGTACAATACTGTAAACTTCTTTGCACCCTGCCTTCTTTATCTCATCTGTTAACCTCCCACCCTGTCCAATACAAGTTTTTTGGCTTTTTTCCAACAAATTAAAGAATATGAGGCCTCAAGGTATTGGGTGGGGTCTCTAACTCACATTCCTGCTGATTAGATTCTCTCATTTCCCCACCCCTGCCCATACCTGCTATATAAAGCAAGGCCTCCAGAATTCCTGGCCTGGATTCCATCAGCTCACCTGGAGCAAAGTTTATTTTTTTTCCAGACTCATTTGTTAATCTTTGCCAGTTTTGCTCCTTGCAAACTTTCTTCATTTTTTTAACAATTGAATAGCAGTGACACATCCAGCATCTGAATTTTTCCTGGCATGACACTTGATTTTTTCCCCTGTTGAATAACTGCCTCTTTTGCTGCTTTAGGGGCATAGAAAACTTCCTGGGGAGCAAAAAATAAAAAATAAAAATCTAGATTTGTTTACAAACATCTCCCCCCCCCCCTTTGGCTGCATTTGGCAGACAGAATAAATCACAAAAACAACCAATTGTATTTAGTTTAACATGCAAACTTAAAGCATATTGCTAGGTTATGTTTCAGGTTCATTAAACCCAGTAAATTGGTTTAATTGAGTAAACCAGGCCCACACAAATTTGGGTTAATGTAGCAAGCAAACATTTTGATGAAGGATACTGGGAAAAGTGAGTTATAAATCCATGTTCTCCTGGTATCAATCTTTCTTTTAAAAGTAATTCATTAAGTAACCTGGTTCACACAGCTGAGTCGCACTACAGTATGTTTGTTTTTTAGCTTAATATAGTTACTTCTTCAGCCTCTTCCATCTGGTTTACAAAGAATACGAATGCCCGCAACTTTCCTGGAAGCAGGTAAGCTTAAAGACGGGATTGCTTACTTCCTATGGTTTCAGTATCTTCTGATATATAGCAGATTAATAGGTACTGCTTGTTATTATTTATTTTTGTGCCTGCAAAACATGGATCAGTTAAATTCTGGATGTGTGCTTAGGGCAGGGGTCTTCAAACTTGGCCCTTTTATATCTTGTGGACTTCAATTCCCAGAATTTCTCAGCCAGCATGCCTGGCTGAGGAATTCTGGGAGTTGAAGTCAACAAGTCATAAAAGGACCAAGTTTGAAGATTCCTGGCTTAGGGTTTCTGTGTTTAATTAACATTTAAAGCTCTTTTCTTTCAATGCCATTAGACCAGTTTAGCTCAGAGTTGCCTTTTCTCCTTGCCTAAGACTCTCAAAGACTTAGGCCTAACTCTGATATTTTTAAACTGGAAAAGCTGGGGGATGAACATGGAGTTTTAATGCCTGCAAAATATGCATTGTACCAGTGAGTTGGAGATTAAATCGAGATTTTTTTTATCTGTTCTGTGCTGTTTTCTCCATCTCATCCAATTATCCGTACATAACCCCTCCCATCACTATTATCCTTGCAAGATATTCCCATATGACAATGGGTGTTCTATCCGAAATAAAAAAAATAATCCAAAATAATCCACCCAAGAATTACTCCCGTTAGAGGCATTATGAACAGTTCCCTCGTGATTTGACAGCAACTTCACAAAGTCTCTCAGATGTTTTGGTGGGCACTTGGCCCACTGCAACCTTCTAAGGCCCGGAGAGTTTGCCTGGCTCACCTGCTCACCTACCAGGCTAGGCAGGCCAGGGCATTGCTGCCCTAAATCCCCAGGTGGCCCTGGTGAGGGTGCCTGGCCTACCTGCTCGCCTACCAGACTAGGCAGGCCAGGACTTTACTGCCCCAAATACCCGGTTGACCCGCCCAGCTGCTGGCTGGCTGGACCCTCTAAGTCCAAGCCAGCATACCTTGGAGGGGTGGAAGTCCCCGAGTCCACAATGGACCCCTCTTGGGAACACTGTCCCTCGAGCCCAAGGCCAGCAGGTGGAGAGGGCTGGGTAGCGGAAGTGCCCCAGTACTCTGTGGCCCCCAAGCACGTGCCCGAGGTGCCAGAGTCAGGAGTCGCCTCCATGGCAACCCTCTTTGCTGGTGACCTCCTTTTGGGAGCAATTGCGGAATTTGGCAAGTGTCCCTGATGGAATTCCTTTTCTCTTGCTGCTTGTGATTTGTGTGGATACCCCCGGTCAGTCTCCCTGTCTGGACCACTATCTGACATATGTGAATACTGTGGATACCTCCGGTGTGACTCCCTGTCTATAGTAATTATGGATGTGTGGGATGACCCCCTATCCAGTGAATTCCTGTTAGGAGCACTTGCAGAACCTTGGGATGAATCCCAAACAGCCTCAGTAGCAGCTAGTGAGGGCCTGTTAGTCCCGGGAAACTGTGACCCAGAATGCATATTATGGTACTCCTCCCCACCCAGAGCAGAACCAGGAGCGGAAGGGTGCGTGTTCAGTCTCCAACGCAGTTGGTCTATGTGTCTGCGAAGAACGCAGCTGTCACTTAAGGCAACGTCATATGACAATGGCCCACAGACCTTGCAGACCACAGCTGTGACCCAGAGATGTCCAGGCCCATAGTTTCTTGCCCAAACCGGATCGGCCACCTGGAGTCTCCTAGGTGCCTGCGGTTGTGACACCTGTGAAGCCACCCGGTCAGGGCGCAGCATGTCCAGTTTAGTGATGAGGCGGCGACCCCTAGCAGGGCTCTTCCCTGTGGCTGTGCATGGTGTGGTGCGGTGTGCAAGAAGGAAATCTGCTAACCTGTGATGCCAGTTACCGTAAGTCAGTTTCTTGAGGAGGATGGATGAAAGGGAGCAAATGGTGCATGCCGGATCAGGTTGGCCTGAAGGAAAGCCTGGAACTCAGAAGAGGTAAATTGAGGGCCATTATCTGAAACCAGCACATCTGGAAGACCATGTGATACAAAAATTGTGTGTCCCTGTTGTTAGAATGCTCCTGCGCGATATGCAGAAACCCACCCTGTTTTGGCTGGGGACCCGGGTATCTTTCTGAAGCAATCCTTCCCGAGGTTGAACCTTCTGACGACCCAAACAGATGGATGCAATGTGGCCCTGCCTGCCACACACCCTGCAAATGGCGGAGCGAAACCTGCAGTCAGCTTGCTTGTGGCGTCCTCCGCACCGGAAGCATTGAAGCGATGCTGGGGCCTTGACCGGACGTCTCTTCTGCCTCCTCTCAGCTGGCTGGTGAAGTCTGTCGACCTCCTCTTCAGGATCCACTTCTGATCCTTCTCGAGCTTCCTCTTGATGGACTGTAGCTGTGTCTGGAGGATTCCTGGCGAGGCGCAAGGCTCTCACAGCCCCACCTACTGCTTCCTCAGCTGCCACCTCTCGCAACGCATCTTGGAAGGAGACATCTTCTTTTGCAAAAATCTTTTGCTGTAAGTCTCTGCTCCTTAAGCCACAGACAAAACAATCTCGCAGCCTCTCTTCCAGATCCTTGAACTCACAAGGTCTGGCTGCTTGCCTTAAAGCTGCAATGAAGTCCGCAGCAGATTCACCAGCCTCTGGTCTCTCTGCTCGAACGCGTGCCTCCAAGCAATGACAGATAGCTTCGGCTAGAAATGTTCCTTGAACATTTTCTTCAAGTCAGCATAGGTTACTGACTCCAGAGGTACAGGGGCCACCAGATTTTCTGCGATGTCAAAAGCTTCTTGTCCACAGGCAGTCAGAAGAGTTACTGCCTTCAGGCCATCTTCTCTAATCTGATTTACTCAGAATTAATTCTCCACCCTTGCTACGTAGAAATTCCATCTCTCTGGGTGGGAGACATCTAAATCAGTCAAGCAGCCAATCTTCGACATTGTAAGCTTTATGACCTTCACCCCCGCTTCCTCTACAACAGCGGTTCTCAACCTGTGGGTTGCGACCCCATTTGGGGTCGAATGACCATTTCACGGGGGTCACCAAACAACGCAGTCCACCATTTTTTCCCCTTTTCCCCTCGGCTGGCGCAGGGGGCAGCACCATGCATGCGCGGGGTAGCACCATGCATGCGCGATGCGGGCCATCGTGCCATGCATGCGTGACGCGGGCCGTCACGTGCACATGCGCGATGCGGGCCGTTGCGCCGCACATGCGCAATGTGGGCCGTCGCACTGCGCATGCATGATGCGGGCCGCCGTGCATGTGTGATGCGGGCCGCTGGGTCGCACATGTGCAATGCGGGCTGCCGCGCATGTGCGATGCGGGCCGTCGCACCGCACATGCGCGGTGCGGGCTGTTGCGCTGTGCATGTGCGGCACAGGTCAAGGTCGCAGCCTGAAAAAGGTTGAGAACCGCTGGTCTACAAGCTGCTGTTGGGGAAAGGGTCCTTTAGCCGAGCTCAACCTCCAGTGACGCTGTACTGGCAGGCTTGGACGCTAATTCAGACGCCGTCTTCACCTCTTCAGGACTTCCTGGGTAAGTTCTCAAATCTTTTGTTCCAGTTTGCAAAGGATCCCACCTTCGTCGCCAGTGTTGTGTACTTCGTTCACGTGTGAATGATGAAGACACATGGCGATGCTGAACAAACACTTTATTCTCTTCTACAATAACCAAGCAAAAGCAAAAGGCACACAGGCCTTTTTATATGGCCAGAAATCCGGACAGTATCAACCAATAGGAACAGAGCGTTTTCATGCCTTGCGCATGCGCACAAGGCTGACACCGCTCTGTCTGGTCCCGGTCAGCTTTTGGAATGCCCAGGACCAATGCAACGTCCCATGCCTGCTTTTGCAGGCTCAGGACACAACACATTACTTTCTAATTCATCCATTGTCAGATGATCAGGAAATCCATAACTGCCTTGATCAAATCTGGAACAGCCATTTTTAATTACATACTAGGTACTCTTACAGTGGTTTCTATGTCATGTTATATATTTTTTAAAATGTTTACCAAAGTAAAGACAGTACATAGTCTAAGTGCTATTGCTATTGCTATTATGGTGAGATGAGAATTGAAACCCCAAACTATTTGTGTTCATCTTTCCATGCTTCCACAAGTAGCAATAAAAAAGAAATAGAAATAATGAGTCTGGAGGTATTACCCTAATCTCTTGACTCAATGAAGAGAGGACTAACCTCAACTTTCTTTTTGATCTGTATAAGAGCAGAAACCCAGGACAAAGTAAATAAACCTAGTAGCAAGCTTTTTATGGCATGCTTTTTCTTTCAATAACTTGGTCCAGCAATTTATTTTAATATTCAAATTATCAGTTTGAAAGTACTATTTAAACTGATTAAGTTTTGACAGGAGGAGAACAAATGATCTCTGGCTGTTTGTGGATATTGATACAACTATAGCCTTTTCTGAATAGTTTAGATATAATTATAGTTCCAAAGTAAATTATGTTGAAGAATTCAGAAAATGGAGAGCAAATATCTTGAAGTTACCTCTCAGTAGCTAGAGCCAGAGTAGCAGACTAAGTAAAGTACAGAACACTTGGGTTTCACTTTTTTTCTAGAAATATAAAATCTAGATCACATGATATACAAAGCCATATGACTGTGTTAATTCAACATACTACGCTAAACTGATAATGATGGTCTGCAAAATCAGTAAACCATAGTTAATACATCATGAAAACGTAGTCAGAGTTGTTTAACATATCCACATACGTCCTTTACAACAGTTCCAACCCTGCATATTCTCACAAAGTTGGTAGAATCTGGGCACCATATCAATTTATTACTGGCATCCCTGTGGTTATTTCAAGTCACTGCAAATCTAGTATTTTCTTTTGAAGTGCTGCAGCTCTATAAAACTTCTGTCTAGTTATTTCCCTGTGGTGGGAACTCCAGTCTCATCTAGCGATGTTTGCTGTTTTTTAAATTTCATGTGGCCATGAGTATGAAACGTTGTGAGTACGATTATCTTCACACTAGTTTTCACCCTTCTTTTTTTAGCCTTCTGCATGAATCTGAAAATATTTGAGCTTTGTAATGAATAGCATAGAGGGGCTAATGTGAGGTCTAAAATAATAATAATAATAGTAAAGTTGGAAGGGACCTTGGAGGTCATTTAGTCCAACCCCCTGCTCAGGCAGGAAACCCTACACCATTTCGGACAAATGGCTGTCCAATATTTATTTAGAATAATGTTTGGAGTGTGCACTGCAACTACACAATTTATTTGAATTTATTATTTGTTGGTGATAAATGATGATTACAGGTTACCAAATCATTGTAGATTCTTAATGCCACATAGATTTTCTGCATGATTTTGTTAGTGAAAGGAGACAAAGAAAGAAGACTGTGATTTTCCTCCCCACCATTTGCTTGTATAAAAATTGGATAAAATATCTCTAGTTGCTAGTTTTGAACTAGCTTTTTTCCCTTATATCTTTAAATACATCTCTATTTATTTTAGCCTTAAAATTTTAAAGCATGAGATGCATACTTAAAAACTACATTGGCATTCTCTTTCTCTTTTGTTCTGTTTGAACTCCGAACTATTTTTTTCCAATCAGAATTCTGTTTTTAATTTTTACAGACTGCTTTTTTAAAATATGCTCAGTCAGCCTGTTGACTAGGAAATATAATAGGTATGAAGGGCATTTCATTTAAGAAATCTGTTTTACAGTATCTGAACATATTAGTGACAAGTCTAAAGAATTTCCTCCATTTGAACGTCTTAGTTTTGGCTCCTGGATTTTAACTACAATAGTAAAAATGAGGCACTAATGCAATAAAATTCTAAGAAACAAGGTTAAATATAATTAAGCACACCCATAAACATGGTTTCTGAAACAAAAGCCATAATCTCACGCTATGAAATTAGTGTTTTAGTCATCTTCTTTGTAACAGTGTAATATGTATGTATATTCAGAAATAAGTGCCACTTTTCCCTGACCATTGAGCTTAACACGTGTGTTAAACAATTGTCACTTTTGAACTACAACACCCAACAGCCTTTGCAGTGCAGAAAGTTGTTACAGCCAATCCGGGCGAGCCTCTTTCTAAAGTGCAAAGATGGCGGATTCCAGGAAGTAATGGCTGTGCGTTTCCTTTATGTATGAAAGGGAACTGGTAAGTCTAATGTAGGATGTTCATCCTTCTCTTTTCGATATCATAAATGAGCTCTAGAGTGATTCTCGCTGTTTAGTTTTTCCGCTTTAGTCCATCACATTTCGTGTCTCAAATCCGGTAACAGAAACTAAGGAAGAGTAATGTATTTCAGTTCTGGGGTAAGCTATTTTATTAATTTGTTTCCGGAGTCGGCCCATCTGCTTGAAATTTAGTATCAGTTCTATTAAAGGGGAGTTTTTAGTGTTATGTATGACTGCTTGACAGTAAGTCCACTAAATTACTTCAAACGTACATTTTTAAAATTGCCAGTTAAGATCTCGTGCTTATCACTCGTACTTGAAGTGAGAGTGTTTAAGATCCTAACGATGCCTTTTCTAATCAAATCAGGGTTTATCGTGATATAAATTGTTTGTGTTTTGACAATTCCAGTACATAATAATCTGCTATTGAGATTGCCCACCAGCAGTCATATGAAAAATTTGAGGAGCTTATATAGGACCTTACTAGAGATAATGTTAAAATTCAAGAAGTGTAAAGAACCTAATTATTTTACAAATATTTGTAATTAAATAAAAGTGTAAAGGTTTTAATTTGCTTGCTTGTTAATAAGAAGTAAGCAAAATATACTTTTTCTTATTTCTGAATTTAGGTATAATTGTGTAATGATCCCAACATGCTTGTAATCAAGGTTTTATACTTCCCAGTTGATTCAGCATGAAAACATAAATGGTAATTGACAGTGGTTATTAAAAAGTGAGCAGGAGATATTTTCTTCTGATTCCAGATAAGTTTCATTAATTTAGTATGATTTCATATAATTATTTTCCATTTTTATACAAAGGTTGCATTTCTATAATACTTAAGCAGCGTAAGATCTATTAGAAATGTTCTCATGTTCTAAGCTAAAGAGTATAAAGAAGCTTGTACATCCTACTACTGTGTTTTATTCTACATTATGCATAACTTTTTAACAAAGCTGCATGTCTCTACATTGTTAAGTGTGGAAATAGCCACCATTTAGGATTGGATCTTGTGTGTGCCTATGGGGGCCTGAGCAGGAGTGAGACAGATCTGAGGGTCTCTGGCAGAAGGGGCTGGGACGAGGGCAAATGCCAAGGCATGCTCCACTGGAGGAGCCTCACCGTTCCTCTCAGGCCATGCGGGGGGGAGGGGCTGGATGGTGGTGCAGGCTGCCTGGAGTCCTTGGCAGTAGAGGTCAAACGCCCAGCCTGCCCTCGAGCACCCGCAGCACCAAGCCCAGCCCCACTTTCCCAAGGGGGCGCCCAGCTGCACGTACCTCCTCCTCAAGGTTTCTGCTGCTATGCTTGCTCTCCTTAGCCAGGTTGCTCATGATGGGTACGAGGGCAAAGTCAGAGGGAGGCCCATTCCATCTCCATGGGAGGAGACCCGGCTCTGTATCCAAAGCTTCCTTAGTAATAGGATGGGAGACCTCCACGATAGGCCAGGATGAGGGGGCAAGGGGATGGTACAGGGCAGGACTAAGGGGATGGTAAAGGGCAGGACTAAGGCAGGACTTCCCTCAGATCCTCCCTCTCCCTTCCTTCCTTCCTTCCTTCCTTCCTTCCTTCCTTCCTTCCTTCCTTCCTTCCTTCCTTCCTTCCTTCCTTCCTTCCTTCCTTCGTACAGAGTGGTGGCAAAATATTTGAGATGAGGGAGGGAATAAAACAGACAAGAAATGCAGCTGTATAGATATGTCAAACACAAGGCCCGGGGGCTGGATGTGGCCCATGAAGTGGTTTCATGTGGCCCGCAAAGCCATCCTGGAAACAATGAGAGAACGGTCCCCGCTGCCTTGGCCGTGGTCCAGGCCAGCCAGGAGCCAATGTACAATTTTGTGGTGGCCACCTATCTGAAACACATTCAGTCTTAGTTCCATAAGACCATCTGAAAACAGCGAGGAACCAGCCCCTGCCACATCGATCCTGCCTCCTGGGTGCATGCTGGGGAGGTGTCACCTTCGTGAGGAATGAAGAAATGCACCATCGCCTGGAAGTGGCCAGCACATGGCCCTCATCTACTTCACATATCTGGCTTGGTGGGCTCTGGGGGAGAGGATGCCATGAGCAATGTGAGATTCAACGTTACCTGCACAATGCTGCCCAGCCCCCAGCCTGCCCGATGTCGGGGCGTTCTCCTCACAGTGCTGAGAGGCTGAGCCAGGCGGCACGAATCTGAAAAGAAGCACAACTCTGCCCAGCCCCCAGCCTGCCCGGTCTCAGCAGGCAGCGGGGCGCTCTCCTCACAGCACCGAGAAGCTTAACCAGGCAGCGCAAATCCAAAAAGAAGTGTGATGCCGCCCAGCCCCCAGCCTGCCCGGTTTCAGCAGGCAGCGGGGCGCTCTCGTCACAGCACTGAGAGGTTGAGCCGGGCAGTGCAGTCCAGCTTTGCACCTTGCTGCCTGCTGAAACTAGGCAGGCTGGGGGCTAGGCAGCATTGCACTTCTCATCAGTTTCGCGCCACCCGGCTCAGCTCTTGGCGCTATGAGGAGAGTGCCCTGCTATCTGCCGAAACTTCTTCCCCAGACGCTACCAAGCTGGATATGTGAAGTAGGTGAGGGCCATTTGCTGGCCACTTCCAGGCAATGGTGCATTTCTTCATTCCTCACAAAGGGTGACACCTCCCCAGCATGCACCCAGGGGGCAGGATCGATGCGGCAGGGCGTCGTCATGCTTCTTTTTGGATTCGCACCACCCGGCTTAGCCTCTCGGCACTGTGAGGAGAGCGCCCCGCTGCCTGCCGAAACCCCTCCCCAGGAGGCCACCAAGCTGGATATGTGAAGTAGGTGAGGGCCATTTGCTAGCCACTTCCAGGCGATGGTGCATTTCTTCATTCCTCACAAAGAGTGACACCTCCTCAGCATGCACCCAGGGGGCAGGATCGATGCGGCAGGGGCTGGTTCCTCGCTGTTTCCAGACGGTCTTGTGGAGCTAAGACTGAATGTGTTTCAGCATAGGTGGCCACCACAAAATTGTACATTGGCTCCTGGCTGGCCTGGGCCAGGGCCAAGGCAGCAGGGCCCATTCCCTCATTGTTTCCAGGATGGCTTCGTGGGCCATATGAAACCACTTCATGGGCCACATCCAGCCCTCGGGCCTTGTGTTTGACATGTCTATACAGTTTATATATAATGCAGTGTTATATAGTTCTGAAACCAGGTTGGACATGCCTACTATGAACCTTTTCTCTGTTTCTTTCAGGAAAGGAAGATGATGAAAGTAGTCAATCTCAAACAGGCCATCCTCCAGGCTTGGAAGGAAAGGTGGAGTGATTATCAGTGGGCCATAAATATGAAGAAATTTTTCCCCAAAGGGACTACCTGGGACATCCTGAACTTAGCAGGTTTGGTTCATACCTTTTGTACATCATAAATGTTAAACTGTGAACAACCAATTGCTATGAATGACAAATTATTTCTTGTTTAGCAGTACATACCTTAGTATCTGACCACTCTGGCACTTCAGACAACCCCAACCTTACAGTGAATTCCAGAACCTAGTAAGTGTAGTGCTAAATCAAGCTTAGTTACTACAAGACAAGAGGTCATGTTAGAAATTATGTGAGTGGTGCCAAGTATTCAAAGTAGCTATTATTTTCCTTTGGAAAAGAAATCTTTGTCCTATAATCTCCTTACAACTACTACCTAGAGTCTTTGGTATGTAGATTTCTATGAATTATGAAGCAGATCAATTAAAAATGGGGGTTGCAGTCTTTTAAAATGCTTGTCTTTTTCCTTATGGTACATGATGAAATCAAGATATTTTTTGTTGTTTAAGATTCAGGCTAATAAGAAAGCTGAATCACTGTGGAAATATGCCTTTGAGGTAATTAAGTATAGTTAAGCATTTTTAACTATCTAACTATTAAGGAATTGCAAGTTGTAAAAAGAAAAAAGTATAGTAAAACGTAGTTGAACTTACAACAGTGTGCTGTGCAAATGAATATCCTGAATTTACTAATTATTTTAGTATTTTACATTTGGAAGTTTAAAAGTCCCACTAAGGCTTTTGTCCATGACCACACAAAGGACTTTGGTCTATATCAGGGCTTTTCAACCTTTTCACCCATTGTACCACTTTTAGGATATGGCAATATCCGAGTACCACCAGTTGCCTAGCAAGGTGTCAAAAACTTGATGACCAAAAAAAAAAAAAGGAAAAAAGTGATAAAGTACAGGTAGTCCTCGACTTACAACAGTTCGCTTAGTGACTGTTCGAAGTTACAATGGCACTGAAAAAAGTGCCCCCCAAGCCACCGCCGAGCAAGACACCTGCTTGCCCAGGCGGCGACGCTTTTCCTCCTATCTGAGGTTTCCATTGTTGTGAGCATGTCTGTTGAGGATTGGCAACGGGGTGGGGTGGGGGGTGTTTGATTTTTATTCTCGTCTGCTGGGTGGTTGCAGCAGGTTTTGGTCACTTCACGTGACCCTGGGACACCGTGACCATCATAAATATGAATCAGTTGCCAAGCATCTGAATGTAAATCACAAGACCCTGGAGATGTTGAAACATTCCAGCTGATTGGCGCTTCTAGGCTCAGCAGAAGCGCCAGGATCAGCACCGAGCTCCAGCTGGAGCTGGTGCTGATCCTGGCGCTTCTGCTGAGCCCTGACAGTGCTGCAGCAACAGCCATCTCTCGCTCAGGCTTGTGCGGTGCTGCCACCAGTTCAACTCATTCCCCTCCCCCGCTACCACTTTTCTAGGATGTTTGCGAACCACCTGCCAGGTGGCAATGTACCACAGGTGGTACCCATACCACTGGTTGAAAAGCCCTGGTCTATATGAGGCAAATTAGGAAGCATTGCTTTCCCTTCCATATTGCGTGAATAAATGCAGTCCATGCTGGCTGAAACACTCAGCCAATTCTTCATACCTCACCTTAGATGGCATGACTTCAGCCCTGCTCACTTTCTCAGGATGGGAAATGTGTGGAACAGTTAATAAACCTGCATCTCTGAAGATTCTCCAAGTGAAACACCTTCAAGGGTAATTGAATCAAATTCTGGCTGCTCAGTATCTGTGTTCCTTAAAAGTATGGTATCTTATTTCAGGCTGAGTGTACACACAATAAGTTGTAGTCACAAGTAGAGAGTGCTACGAATAGAGTAGCAAGTAACCATACACAAGGCAGACAGAAAGCTGCGAGA
This sequence comes from Bothrops alternatus, assembly GCA_034064705.1. Taxonomy (NCBI): domain Eukaryota; kingdom Metazoa; phylum Chordata; class Lepidosauria; order Squamata; family Viperidae; genus Bothrops; species Bothrops alternatus. The sequence goes on from JARGCV010000243.1 coordinate 409,820, forward strand.
AATATAGATTCAAGTTTAGAGATTGAAACATAGAATCCAGAATGTCAACCAGCCAGCCAGTCAGATGAAAGAATCAAGGTTCAGATAATAAGGAGGAACACAGGAGAAAAGAAGACAGATTCAAGGTTGGTATGGTTGTTGTTAAAAGAGACTGGCAGCTCCTCTGATGTAGTTCATTGCAGATGACTCAGTTATAGGCAATTTCCTAGAGGTCATCTCAGGGTTGTCAGTGAAGTTCCCTAGATTTATGGTTCTCAGTGACCTCAATCTGCCCTCCCTGGATTTGGTCTGAGAAGCAGTTCAAGAGTTCATGACCACCATGACAGCCATGTCCCTATTCCAGATTATCACTGGTTTGACTTGGGACAGTAGTCACAAGCCACACCTGATATTCTTATTGGAGCAATGTCAATGTGATCTGGTGGGGAATCTAGCATTATCCCCCCCCCGTTGTGGTCAGATCATGCCCTCATGTTCTTGAGGCTCTCTTAAACCATCCTACTCTGCGGGGAAACTGGACTCATTTGTATGGTCTGCCCCTAGAGACTGATGGATCCAAATGGGTTCCAGAGGGAACTGGAGGATATCCCAAAGGCTTTGTTGCACGGCCCGGCCTAAAGTCTTAGTAAGAGCTTGGAAACAAAAGGCCGTTGAGGCTCTGGACAGGTTTGTGTCTATGGGGGCCTCTCTTAGCCTATTACTCCTGTCTTTCACTATGGTTCACAGAGGAACTGAGGGTTTTGAAACAGATTAAGTGATGCCTATGCACTGCTAGATAAAAATAAAGGATGACTTTTAAAATGTATTATTTAGCGCAGAGGTCCCCAATCTTTTGGACACCAGGGACCGGTTACGTGAAGAGAGGTTTTTCCGTGGACCGGGGGTGTGTGGTTTTGTGTGCTGCCTGCATCCCACATATGGGGCTTTGCTTGTTTGTGTGGACCAGTTGCTGGCACGGACCGGGGGTTGGGGACCCCTGATTTAGCGTATATTCTCTATAGAGGTCAAAAGGATGACTTTGACAGGACGTGATTTAGAACCACTATTAAGGCCTATCTCATGGCAATAAGGGCAGCAAAACAACATTCTCTGTCCTTATTGCATCTGCAGAGCGTTGCCCATCAACATTGTTCTATTATTCTGTAATTTACTGCCATATTTTTTTCACTGACTCCCCATATTCACACATGCAATTAATCTAAAATTAAACACTTCAAAACAGCAGAATGTGTAATTTCTATTTATTTTGCCATGGAAGGAACTGTTAAACAGAAATATAAAAATATATGTCTTAAATAATAGTCGATATAGGAAATGGACTAATTTTTACTCTTGCTTGGATATTGTCGATCAACTTTTTCTTCAACTAAGCCCATTCCTGGCTTTGGGTTTCTTTTGAGAAAGGGAGGCTAGAAATGTCTTGACCAATTTCTTACCCAAATCTGGTGACATTTTCTTAAATTTGAAATTATTATAACATCTTGGTTTGTACTGAAAGTCCACATTGCAGTTGCCTATTCCAGTTTGAAAAAGCAGGGGACAATGTGTGTCTTTGTGATTGAAAACTGCTCAGCTACCAATGTGAGATGCCCCAAAAGAGAAATTTCTAACTACTTTGCTGAATATGTGTGCAAAATATGGGTTGTAGCCTGGCTGTCCAACTATAAACATTTTCTTGCTCTGCCCCAATCTTTAATTCAGATTTACCATAAAAGCAGGTTAGTTTGGAGATAAATTATAGTTTGTGCAAAGCTTTTTTCTCTCATTTAGAGAAAGCTAATATGACTTGCTACACTAATGGAAATCTTCTAATCTACAGAATTGATCTAGAACAAGTTCATTTTTGTAGTATAGATAGGTTCTCAGTATGTCTTGCTATCTTTCTCACTTCTTACAAATCCTCAATCTGTTCTGCTTTCTTTTTTGGAATCCCACACAGAATTTTTTTTTTCTTAAGATTGTTCTAGCTTTAGCAATAAAAGATAAAGAGATCCTCAAATAAATATGCAATTAAGCAGAATTTAACTTTCTCATAAAATTGTAGCTCTTGAAAGGTTTTTAGAAGATACAGACAAAACTTGTAGCTTCTAATTTCTTTCTTAGTTTCCCATACTGGAAATGTATTAGAACCTACTTCTGTTTATGATTTACTGAATTTTAGGATTCATTTAAAGCAGTGTTTCTCAACCTTGACAATTTTAAGGCATGTGGACTTCAACTCCCAGAATTCCACAGCCAGCATTGCTGGCTGTGGAATTCTGGGAGTTGAAGTCCACATGCCTTAAAATTGTCAAGGTTGAGAAACACTGATCTACAGGCAGATAAAATATAATTATCTCAAAGCTGTTTTAGTGAAACAAATATAATTAATGATTATTTGAAATAATGATAATGAAATAGATTTCTGTCAAATCATAATTAAAATCTGTTGTGGCTTATTCCTTCAGAGAAATAAAACAGCTTATTTAAAATCACTATGTAGACAATTAGATAAAGGAAAATATATAACCCAAAGGCTCACTATGACTCATTTATGCAATGAAAAATACCATTTTGGTGATAATTACAGTGGTCTCACATTGATTTAATTGTTCAATGCAGGTATTCCTTCTTGTTATTCATTGTCTCCTGACACTCTTCTTCACAAGACTTCCACAAGTCTTCATAAAATTATTAAAAATTTCAGGTAGTGTTCAACTTATGACCAAAATTGAGCCCAAAACTTCTGTTGCTAAGCAAGATAGTTCAGTGAGTTTTGCCCTTTCTTGCCATAGTTGCTAAACAAATCACAGCAGTTAAGTTAGTAACTCAGTTGTTAAGTAAATCTGGCTTCCCCATTGACTTTGCTTGTCAAATTGTTGGATTCTGCAACCAGGGTTCATGCCATTTGTCCAAATTTTAATCATGTGACACGGGGATGCTGCAATGGTTGTAAGTATGAAAAACAATCGGTCACTTTTGCCAAAGTTGTAACTTTGAAGGGTCACTAAACAAATGGTTGTAAGTTGAGGACTATTTGTAGTTCTGTAGGATGGGTAATATATCTATCTGGAACTCTGCATAAATTAATTAAATGTTGTGTTATCACTATAGATTTCTGAATTTTCTCGCCTTTTGATCAATATTGCATTTTTTTCTATTTCTATTAGTATTTTTTTAAAGATCCTTTTTATAATAATCCTAGTATCATTTTTTTGTATGGTGAAAGCTTGGGAATTTGAAATCTGCTCAACATTTTTTAAGTCTATAAAGCTTTTAAAGCTGGGTACTGTTCTGTTTAATTTTGCAACATACCATCTGGATTAATAATGAAATCTAAACAAACATGGTCATTATTAATTTTAGTTCCTTGTTTAGAAAGAATACTTTTTTCTGCATAATTATGCGAACAATCCACCCTGTAAAAACCATGGGTAATTATCAAAAGTGTGAATTTGTAGAAATAGGAGATTAAGTATGGAGTTAACACGGGAATGAACATCTTAAGAGCTAAAGGAAGGGATATCATAAATATACTTTCTGGTGATCAGAAGGTAGCATTGAAGTCGTCAAAATCCATGTCCTTTCTCTTGATTGATTGCCCTCTAAAGTATTAAGATAAATTATTTGTATTTTCCAAAATTTGCCTATTAAACAAAATTTGCCTATTAGCCTATGCTAATCTTGAATTTGCCCTGTAAGTATTCTTAATACAAATAACATTGTGCAAGTATATCTAATTTACATAGAAAGAATGTGCAAAATCACACATAATATAAACATAAAACAGTGGAAACTTTATTAGGACTACAACATCCAGAATTCATAGCAAATATGGCTTCTGTAAAACTGCTTTAGAGGCAACCCAGAAAACATGGTACAAGTAGTGAGATTATGTGAGCTGAATCGCTGCTAAGTATAGCACCCCTGGCAAGACCTATTGATTACTGAAAATTTGAAATTCTTAACAGTTGGAATTGGAATGACAGTAGATGCATGGAACAATCCATCAGAACAATTGTTAGGGGAGTCACTAACTCTTAGAAAGATGTGGGGTTTGAAATATCAGTTCCCTTGTGCAGAAGTTCTTTGTAGTGATATTTGTTATTTGTAGATCAGAGAAAGGTTTCTATGCACTACTTTTTTTCTTTGTTAGAACCCAAAATTCCAATAACTAAAACTGTATTGCACAAGATGTACAATAAAAGCAAAGATACCTGGATGTTAGTTTTGTTTGGAAGCCTGGTAACTTCTTTTTATCCAAGCTTTATTCTGAAGAATATTAACATCTGTTGGCATTCTCCTTAAAAGATTGATGGGGAAGACATACAAATTCTCAGTGTGTGTGTGGGTGAGTAGTGGAAAGAACAATAAAGTAGAGATTAAAACCACATTGTAAATGTATAGCACTAATGATGGCATTTGTGGTGAAAGAAGGCTCATGAATGTGTCAGCAGAAGAAATGGCAAGGTCCTGTATTTATAGGAAAATAGAAGTAGGTGGCTGGAAAAGCCATGCAGCGTGGAAAACTGAGAAACATGTAAGTGGAAGAAGTAGAAGACTATCATAGGCTATAACAGGCACGTCGCACGACATATCGGCACTTTTTTGCCATTGCCGGCAATGGGATGGGCGTGGCTCCGGTATGATGAAACCGGTCGGCGGGTTGGCAATTTGACACCCCTGGGCTATAATAACATAATTGTGGATTTTCATTGTGTAGTAGAGAAAGAGTGTACATAGGAAGGAAGGTAGCTGACTTATGAAGGATATGGATTGTGGTTGGGACTTTACATTGTATTTGTTCTATTTGTTCATTTTTTGATTTGTGGAATTGGCACAAAAGAATGTTGAGTTGGGAATTACTGGTGTAAATAGTGATTTTATGGAGATTAAGATTTCTTTGGAACTGTTCACAAATTATTTACAAAATATATTTACCGTTTATGATTACACACTATATAATTTTGTGGCATTTTAATGAAAAGAGAATCTGTGTTGTCTTTGTTACTGTCACAACTAGAAAACAATATGGGATATAACTTGCTGTAGGAAAAAAACGTTTGTCACCAAGATTATTCCCATGCTATCTTGCTCTTTTCCTTTGCTATTTTGGGTAAAGTAGATTTAAGAGTAATTGCTTTATTTACTGGTTTTGTAAATACGATTTGAATTGATATTTAAATTGTTGAGTTGGTGCTTCTATATTTGGGTGGGATTTTGTATAGGTGCTTCATTTTATCAAGTAGGATTTGCAATTTGAGAAGGAATAGTTGATTAGCAGTTTCTGGAGCAGATGGTAGTTCCATAATGGAACTAGAAGCAGTTATTTCAAGAAATAGAAAGTCAAGTAGATTCTTCCTGTTCCTTCATTTGATTTCCAGCTAAATGGGAAGACACATCCATACCTCATTTTTGTACTTGTCTTGTTGAATTCTAGATCATTTTAAATAAGGGCATCATCTATTCTAGGTGATTTGATCCTAGATTGTGAAACTGATCTGATTTGTATGTCAGAAACCTAGTAGGAGAAACTAGGTGATGTCATCTGGATGCATCTGTTCACCATATGTCTGGATTCAGAAGTAGAAACAGGAAGCAGGATGGGAAGAAGGTATGGCCGTATCATTGCTAAATATTCTATCTATTTTGTAAGATTAAGGTGAAAGAAGCTAAGAACTCAAAATACGTTTACGTGGAATTGAATGAAATATTGTTTATGGACATTGTAAGACACTTGGGTAAACTTTCAGGTTATTCAGTTAATTGTAATAGATTTAATATACTTGCTACTAGTTCTAAACTTTTTATGGATTCATTTAAAAATCTTGAAATATATACCCAGAAAATGTCTTTGTTTCTGAAGCTAATATTCTTTTTTTCAGACCTATAATATATAGTTAAAAATCCCCATGAATTTATGGAGAAGAATAAATATAGTTTATAACTAATCTTACTCAAAATTTGATATATATTCTATTACCATATTATTAGCTATAAAATATTAATTTATACTAAGAAAGGTTTTATGGAATTTAGTTATTCCTAAATTATAGTATTTATATGATTTGGGATTGATAAATTAATTTTTCAAGCAATTTGGGGACTAATATGGCCTTTTTAGAAGTGTGAAGTCTTCCTTGAACCTTTGGGAGCAAATTGTGATGTCTTTATAGACTTTGTTTATAAACAAAGTTGCTTGTATTCATGGCCTTATTCATTATTGTCCATGAATATAAGCAACTTTCTTATATTCATAATATTGAATGATCTTACATTGATTTGTTCTGGATTATTGAATCAGTTTCAGTCTATGAACATGGTGCAATCACATATCTTTGAGAGATCAGCCAGGGAAATACTTTATGATCCTTAATATTTCTCTCAGCAGTGGGGCGATACCAGTGGTATGCCTTGTTTTACAAAACCAATAATAGATTCTTTGCTTTTTAACTATTTCAGGCCATCTTTGAATTTTCCATTTCTGAGAGGATGATGGTGGAACAATTCCAAGTTCTTTGAGTGAAATCAATTATCTAAATCTGTTTCAGGTCAGGTAATAACATAGAGATGATATGAATTCCCTTGGTGGATTATTTATTAACAGAGTCTGATAGGGACAATTTGTCGCTTCTTGTGAATATCTTGATAGCTTCTGACTTCATTAATTATGGTATCCTCCTGAACCATGTTGAGACTTGGAAGTTATAGTATGGCTTTGTTTTGGCTCTGTTACTAAGTTAAGACTAGGTTTAACACACAGTAGTACTTCACACCTTTTTTGAAGGTATAACTGTGACAGGACTTAATTCTATTCTCCAGGTCAGTTACTATCTTTTTGTAAAAGGTTTTAAAGCTCAGTGGTAGTTTTATGCACCTTCACTTTTTGCTGGGCTCCTGATTGCTCCCTGCCAAGACTATGCTTCAGACAGCATGAGTTGTAATAGATTAAAATTAAATCCAGACAAGCCTGAAGATTTAATGGGTAGAGAAAAGAGGTTAATCAATTTGAGGGAATATTTTCTATCCCCAAAGAGGGCATTTTCACTCTTAAAAGTCTGGTCCACAATTTGGAGGTGGTCTGAGACATGATATCCATGCATATGTAGGTTAATGAAGTGGTTAATATAACATGGCCATCCACATCAAGTAACTTATCTTCTGGACTGTTTTTTGTTGTGGATGATTTAGCCACATTTACCCATGTGGTTGTAAATTCCTGATTAAACCATTAGAATGAGATCTTCAAGAAACTGTCTTTAAGAAGTTATGGAAATTGTAATTGGCCCCAAATCTGGCAGCTAAATTTCTGGTAGAAGTTTCTTGGTTTAAAATTTATTCTTCACTCCAGATTTCTTAATTCCAGAAATTCAGTTATTTTGCTGGGAAATATGAAGATAAATTAGGGCCATATTTAAACAGTTGGAAGAGAGAACACTTACTTTTTTCCTACCTTGATGTTTTAGAGCAATGTTTCTTAAATGTTTTTCTCTCAGGTCCCCTTACCACTTTTAAAAATTATGGAAGACCGCACATTAGCTTTTGTTTGTGTGGGTTATATTTATCAATATTTTCTTCATTGAAAATTAAAATTGAAGTATTCACTGCTATTACCACTTCTCATGATTGGTTAATGAGATTTTAATATTATATTATTTTTCAACATAGGCTGACAAATAATTTTGATTTTGATTTCAAGAATTCCTGAGATAGAAACCCCCCCCTCCTAAGACCATACTGGTCTAGACAAGCATAAATATGAATCAGTTGCCAAGCATCTGAATGTAAATCAGGGCTCAGCAGAAGCACCAGGATCAGCGCCGAGCTTCAACTGGAGCCTGGTGCTGATCCTGGTGCTTCCGCTGAGCCCTGACAGGCTGCAGCTCCAGCCATCTCTTGCTCAGACTTGTGCGATGCTGCCACCAGTTCAGCTCATTCCCCTCCCCCACTACCACTTTTCTAGGATGGTCGCGTACCATCTGCCAGGTGCCAATGTACCACAGGTGGTACCCATACCACTGGTTGAAAAGCCCTGGTCTAGGGCATGTAAATTTTAAATAGACTTTAAAAGTTAATTTTTCAAACTCTCATAATTTTTAGAGGTTTTGTAAGTAGCTTAATATTGATAATCTGTGAGATTGTGATTAATGTTCATGGGAAATAAATATGCAGATAAATAAATTTCTAAAACACGAAATTGTGGCCTTATTAGAAATAGAATAAATAGAATTTTGAGGATAAGAAAGAACTTATGGAAAATTTAGGGAAAGCCATAGAATACCCTATGTTGAAGAATCTCCCTGTGCCCTTTTATGTTCATCTATATAGTCATTCAAATAATTATATTTTATAATTAAAAATTTCCGCAGCAATGGAAATATTTTATAGATGAGAAACAGCAGGCAAAGAGAAATGGTTAATATATGAAAACTTAGTAATACAGGAAGATGAAAAGAGAACAACTAACTAACTGAAGAGGGATTTAGTTTTTATTCGTTTTTATATGCACAATTAAGAGAAAGTTTAATGTTGATAAAAAGTTTAATGTAGATTGAACAACATAAAGCAGGATTTGAAATAGATTGTGTATAAATAATGAACACATGATTCCAAAACCAAATAAACTGTTGAAATTTGAAATAGAAGAGGAACAAATTAAAGATTGCAGGAGAAAAGGAGCAAAGAATGTCGGTTACAATATACAGGTGAATCAGAGGGAGAGAATGTGGATAAAGTTGAAATTGAATTTTAAGGTTGAAATTCATATTGTGTTATAATTTTTAAGAGATATCTTACAAAATGATGTATTGCTGGAATATGACATCAGAGAAATTATCTAAGTTATATAAACATACTTCAAGTCAATGGTAGAAATTTGAAAAACATGAAGGGACATTTTGCATGCATTGTGGACCTATGAAAAAAATGGAGACAAATATAACTGATGATACAAAGACATTTGAAGATTAATATTGAGATGAAATCAGAATTCTTTTTATTGGGACCTATGGGTAATTAGGCAGAAAAGGCTTATAGAATACCAATTTTATATATGGTAACTGCAGCAAGATTATTACAGGTAGTCCTTGACTTACAACAGTTTATTTAATAATGATTTGAAGTTACAACGTACTGAAAAAGTGACTTATGACCATTTTTCACACTTATGACTATTGCAGCAACCCCATGATCATGTGATTTACATTTGGATGCGTGACATTGACTCACATTTATGACCATTGCAGTGTCCCAGAGTCATGTGATCCCTTTTGTAATCTTCTGACAAGCAAAGTCAATGGGGAAACCACATTTACTTAACAATCATGTTACTAATTTAAGAACTGCAGTGATTCAAAAAAAAAAAAAAAGAACTGCAGTGATTCACTTAATAAACTAACCAAAGAGAGAAGCAATCTAGAACTAAGGAGAAACTTCCTGACAGCTAGAACAATTAACCAGTGGAACAATCTGCCTCAAGAAGCGGTGAATGCTTCAACACTGGAAGTTTTTAAGAAGAAACTGGACAGTCATTTGTCTGAAATGGTATAGGGTTACGTGCCTGAGCAGGGGGTTGGACTTGATGGCCTCTAAGGTCCCCTCCAATTTTATTTTCTTTATTACTAAATGTGGCGAGAAAAGTCATAAAATGGGGCAAAGATCACATAACAAATTTCTCACTTAACATAAATTATGGTTGTAAATTGAGGATGATCTCTATACTCAAAAAGATGGGAGAAATATTGAAATATCTGTAATGAAGGAATGTATTGTGAACAAATATCAAAACTGACCTGTTTGGTCAGAGATGAAACAATAAGTATTTTTATGAAAGCCTGGAAACCTTTTATAGACTTTTTGCTCAAAATGGAAAAAGTACTAGATGATTCCTAGATTTGATGATTTTAAAAAACAATAAGGGGCTGAAGAGACTATTGTAATTTTAAGGAGGGAGGAGGGCCACTAGTAGTTCTTGACTTATGACTGTTCATTTAAGGATGGTTCAAAGTTATGATGGCCTTAGAAGAAGTGACTTATGACCTGTACTTGCACTTAGAACTATCACACCACCCTTGCAGTCTCACAATCACTTTTGGGTTGCTTGGCAATTGACTTACATGTTCAACTGGTTGCAGCATCACTGTGGTGATCTGCTTAACAACTGCCGTAAAAGTTATTGTAAAACTGAATCTCACTTGATTTTCAATTGCAATGACTTACTCTACAAAAGATGTTCTAGTCCCAACAATGGCTCTAAATTGAGGGCTATCTGTGATGAGTTTGTAAATACTATAAAGAAATTGTTTCTTAACTATCTTTTTTCTTTCTTTCTTTAACTGTATTCTTTTCTACCCTTTTCCTTTTTTCTTTCTTTTCTTTATATATTTCTATATTTGTCTTTAAGTTATATAAAAAGTTTTTATATTTGTTTTAAAAAATCTAATTAATTAAAAATAGAGGAAAAATGTATATGGTTCTTTATTTTTATTTAACATATTTAATACACATAATTAACAAATATCTTTAATAAATTTAAAAAAACCCAAAACAAATTTAGAAAAGAAATAATCCAAATAAAAGAATATAATCTATGAAAAAAAGAAAAAAGAGAGAAAAAATTCTCACATTTTATATTTATTGATATTCACTTGTTTACTAAATGCAATACTTTAATACAGTATTGTAAAATATCACAAAATCTTTACCATCCTCCTGCATCCTTTTATTAGTAGAAAACGTTGCCTGTTCCAAAACAGATAAATCACAAATTTTCAAAGTGATCTAATTGCATGAGCGATTTTAGTAGATCAAATTATGGTCATTGTTATTCTTTGTGAAAACGATTGTAATTTTCTAGAAAGAATTTCCTTTGTTTTAAATTACAGAAGCACTTCTTGAACAGGCCATGATTGGCCCATCGCCAAACCCATTACTCCTGTCCTATCTGAAATATGCCATCAGTTCTCAGGTAATAATCCCATCATAAAACTTTTCAATTTCAGAGGATGTAAATGAATGTTAATGGATTAAATATTATTTTAGCTATAGGACTGAAGTATCTTTGAAATAAGTGAAGGATTGAAGCATCTTTGAAAAAATTGAAAAAATCTGAGATAATCCAGTTTTAAGTAGCTCATGGTGCAATTTTAAAATAGTGTGCAAATTTCATATTTTTAATTAGTGTAAATTATTTTCATTTTGCTGAATTGTAAGAAAGGTTTGTGAAACTCTACCCCAAATTTTATTCACATGCCCACTTTAACTTTTAAGAATAACTTTTTTTTAGTGAAATCAATGAATCTTAATCAGTTGCTTTCCTGCTGATCTGCAGAACTACAGCAGATATTTGGCTTTATTGTGAGGAGAGGGTTCAAATGTTTGAATGGTTTAAACATGAATATTGAACTTCTACTTTTGTAGCCAAAAAAAATTTAAAAAAATATTTTATGACCAAAAGAATAAAAAGAGTTGTGGAAGCCTATGCCTTAAAATAGAAATTAGTTAGTCTTAAATGGAGTTAACCAATTGATTTTGGGCTAACATGGATTTTTCCCTCTACAATGGTAGTAGTATTTGTACTTGTACAGGTTTTGTGATGATTGTGGTGGTGATGTGTTTTCTTATCATAGTATTCCCAAAATGAAACAGGTGAGTGCTTTTCCATTGCTATGAATTGCCCCAGTGCTGCGAGATTCTTGGTAAAATTGCCATAAGAGAAGCTTTTTGGTTTCATTTTAAACTCTCCTTTTTTTTCTTGTGCTGCTCACTATAATGTTAATATGAAACTGTACACCATTGCCTAAAAATGTCTGTTTAAATTTGTGCCAGGCCAGTGATTCAGTAAAGCTGTATTGCTGATAAGTGACCTTGCTGTTTGTCACCCCCTTCACACAGCAGTTGAAATGGCAGACCTTGTTTGTGGGTTTGATTAAATATTAGCTTTAGCTTGTAACCCTCTCCCCCTTTTGTTTACAGATGGTGTCATATTCGACTGTTCTGATGGCCATCAGCAAGGTAGTATTCAAACATTTCTGTGTCCCTTCTCTGAATTTTGTCATTCTATTCTTTGCAGGTTTGGCTCATACGCAGAAACCACTTGGCAGCATTGCCTAATTGTCATCTGCTTCCTTTTGTAGACCTGTTTTCAACAAACTTTCTCTTTCCTCAGTCATTCAACAAAGAAATATATACTGTATGTGCATTTCACTAAAAAAATCATAAAAATATGAGGTGCAGATATATTCCATTAGCCTGATTGGCTTTCATGTCATAGTCTTGGAGCCCTTTCAGAACTGGGTATGTGAAAATAGAGACCTCAAATACCACAATCATTATATTTTCCCTTTCCCTTTCCTGAGAAATATTTATACAGTGCATACACCTCTCGACTCCCAGTAATTCTGATCACCTTACCCTGGGCAAATGCCTTATTTGCCATTTCCCAGATTAAACTTGGGACTTTAAATCTAGAAGCATGTATTATGTTTTAAGGCTGCATTCATACACTCTGGCAAGTTTATTTATTTATTGATTTATATTCTGCCTTTATTATTCTTACAAATAATTAAAGGCTGCAAACATATCCAACACAACTTCCTTCTCCTATTTTCCCCACAACAACAGCCCTGTGAGATGAGTTGGACTGAGAGTGACTGGCCCAAAATCACTCTGCTGGTTTTTATGGCTATTCCTGCTCCTAATACAGCTTATACAGTTTGGCTTATATCATTGTATAGACTCAGCTATTGTAGTTTTCAAATCACAGTGCAATATATGGCTTGCATGTGGTATAAACCCAGGTAATTGTGAGTTGGTAAAGCACAGTAACATTAAGCACACAATGATATAACAAAATGAGGGAACCTATCCTAAGTGTTATTGACTAGCAGATAGCAGTCAAAATCAAAAGAGTGAAAAGTGTAGTGTAGTGTGACTTACAACCATTTGTTTAATGACTGTTCAAAATTACAATGATACTGAAAAAGATGACTTATGACCAATTCTCACGCTTACGCCCATTGGGCATTCCCACAGTCACGTGATCAAACTTCAGGTGATTGGCAGCTGGTATGTATTTACAATGGTTGTAGCATTCGGGGTCCTGGGATTATCCCTTGCAACCTTTCCAGGAGGCTTCTGACAAGCAGAGGAACAACCACATGATTCGCTTAAAGATTGTAGTGATTCACTTAATAACAATGGCAAAAAAATTGTAAAATAGGGCATGATTGACTTAACAACGGCCTTATTTAGCAATGAAAATTTTGGGCTCAATTATAGTCATAGGTTGAGGACTGTCTCTATATTTCCTCCAGCATTTATTTTCAGAATTTCTAATTTGGTAGTAGAACCTAATTCACTGGATGCAAGACTGGGTTAAAATGACTGCTCTCCTCCCTTCTTGCCTGGTCCCATCCATTTTGCAGGAAGATTCACAATCATATGTGACTGAAGTTTTTAAAAATCTATGCCAGGTACAATGAATAAAAAATATATAAAAGGTAAAGATTCAATAGGTGGTAATTGTCTTCCAGTTTTTAGACTGGACTGCATCTCCATTTAAAAATGCAATACTTGATGATATTGTGATAAATCAGAAAACGTACTTTGGAGACTTAATTGTAAAATATAAAGTATGAGACATTTTGATAAAACATAGTGGGAGCATAATTATTAATATTTTGTAAGGCTCTTAAAATATCAAATTGCTTTAGAAAAAAATACCTTAATTTTTGTATTACTTAAGACCAGTTTATGTTTTTGTGGTCCCTTTTTTAGTTTGATGACTTCTCCCGAGATCTCTGTGTCCAATCATTACTCGAAATTATGGACATGTTCTGTGACCGTCTCAGGTAGGGAATGAATTGTACCCGTTGATGCATATGTGTTGAATGTAATTCTGAATAGATGAGAGACTAGCATTATTGGACAGTGTCTTATCAAATGCCTGCTGGTTGCTAGGATCAGTCTTTTAACTATGATGTTACAGTCAAAAATGTATTTATATATGAATATTTGGACTGAATTCAGTTCCCAGATGGTGTCGTCTCTTTGGTCCTTTCTATTCAGTGTAAACTCTTGATAAAACTCACTGTCTCAAAAGCAAAATCCTTTTTGCAATCTTTGAAGCCAAGTGATTCTTAGAGAAAAAATCATTGTTAACAAAAAGAACTAAAATTCTTTTTTAAAAGAAATGGAGAACACAAGACCTCAAAAGAAGTAGAAGATTGAAACACAGTGAAAACTGAAAATGGAACTGAAAATAAGCACACTGAGATAAACAAATGATACATTTAGTTAGGGTGCTAGGAACATTGATGATGTTACCTAGTTTGGGTAATGAAATGTCTGCAAGAAAACAAGCATGTCTGAATTGGAAGAAGCTACATAGTTAGTCAGGTCCAATCTTCAAGCATTATGAAGCCACTAACCTACCTGTGATAACTGGCTGTGGTTTCAGCAATGTATATATTCAACAATTGCTTAAGCTAGTAAACTAGATTAAAAAAAACATAAAAGGATACAAAAAAGAACAGGAGGAAGAAAAATACTTTACTGTGCTGTGTATGTGAAGAGAAGCATTTGGATTTTAAAAAGCCAGGCAATTAGCAACTGAATCTAAATATAACTATCATGTACGCTAATTTATCCTACCTCATTTCCAATATTCCTGGGAGAACCACAATTGGTAGGTAAGGCTTTTTTAAAAACTTTATTTTATCTTTGATTTCAAAGAATTAAAACTCTATAAAGATCTTACTTCTAAATTCAGATTAAATGTGTTATATAGAGGTAACAGGTGAGGATACTGGAGTGGATTGAAATGTGAGGAAACAGAAACTTCCTATAAGAAAATAGAAACAATGAATATTAAATTGTCACAGAACACTGATAAACACCTGTTACAGCCAGATACAAAGCCCAATACTTAATCCTTTCTCTGCTTAATTCAATGTCCTGCTTTTTAATTTGATCAGAATCCTTCAGCTCCGAGATTATTGCTGCTTGTTGAAAAAGTACTTGTCCCATCAACAAGATTTTTCTCTTAGTCCCCATCTGCTTTTTGGGCCTAGTTATGTTAATCACTGAATGACTGAATAATTTCTCTTTTTAATTTGTTTAAATAAAGGCATGAATTGTAATGAAAGTGACAACCTGCACTGTGGTGCCACGTTACGCAAGATGTTTGATGTCACTACTTTGATACCTCTGGTTGATAATATAATTTCCCTGATATTTTACTCTTTCCTGGGATGCTGAGAGATCCCCAAAAGAAAGGAGTGGACAGGAAGTTGGTTAGAGAAAACAAAGTAATAACGCTTTACATTATCTTATATTTTGGGGTATTCAGATTAATCCTATGCTGTAGCAATCCTATGCTAACATTGCAGATGGAAGGCTGAGATTAAGCACTCATGCAATTTCACTACTGAAGTAAGATTTGAAATTGGCAAGTTATTGTCATAGTAGGGTACTTACAGGTCTTTGAGGCTTAAACCACTGTGTTGACCATAGTGTTGCTGCTTGTATTTTTGCAACATTTTGTTCTACTGCGTTCACTATTGGATTCATCATTTCCATAAAGGGAGTTTACTCCTGCTAAAGTACAACTGAGGTGTAGCTACAGGAAAGTATATCCATTCTTTTCACTGTATAGAAGCCATATTATCAAATACACTTGATTGGACTCAATAGCCAGAAGACCTTACACAATGTGATCTTTTAAGAATTAGAAGTGGCTATGAAACTGGGAAGTTAATAATAGGCAGGAAAGTGGAAAGAAGATTACAAAGATCATTAGGGCTTTCAGAAATAGGATCACCCTATCATTTCTCCTTTACAGTTGAGATTTATCTGGCCACCATGACAATTGAATAATGATAAGAACTGAAGCTTTCTTTCAGGTTCTTCCTTGTCTCTTATCTTTTTTCTTTCTTTGCATCATAGCCCACATTAAAGTAGGAGAAATCTTTTCTCTGATATTTTTTGTCAGTTTTGGCATTTCTCCTGAACCCCCGCAAAGAAGCTAGGATTAAGTTTATGTTTCTGAAGATCATGGAAATTCTGCAGTAAATGTCTGCATGCCAAGCAAGATAGTCTTTTTTCTAGAGATGATTTATTTTGTCCCTTCCTTACTCTCCTTGCAGCTGCCATGGTAAGGCAGAAGAATGTATTGGCCTCTGTCGTGCCCTGATGAATGTTCTCATTTGGATGCTGCGGTGTGCTGCCTTCTATACAGAAAAGCTGAAAGAACTGCTGGAACAGGGGGCTGCAGAGAACCAGCTCAATATGTGCTTGGAGCGTCTGGTGAAAATCCTGGCAAGCACCAAAAATCGGGCCCTGATTCATATTGCCAAGCTGGAAGATACATGTATGCGGCCAGTGTTCATATGGGAAAATTATTTTTTTAAATTATGAAAAGAGCAACATAGTGCAGATTTTAATACAAAACATTTAGTCTCTAGACTTCGAACTCACTTGTGCACCTTGAATTAAATTGATGATAGAAGTATTTTGTTGGGATTCTTTATAAGGCTTGAAGCAGCACAAGTCTCTTAGGGATCCTGATATTTTATTTTTTATTTTTATTTTTGGTGGTGGAGCCACAAAACTTTATAAACCTAATAATTATTCCTATCGCTTCCCTGAAACGCAAGGAAACAATAGCACACTTAATCTAGGCACATAAGCTTGGTTAGATTAGATGAAGTTAGGACTTTGGATAGCAGCTGCAGATGAGTAGACTGAATTGATATAAAACAGATCTTTATACACGTATTTTAAATCCAGCAAAACTGCATATGCCTGCAAATAGGTGAGGCTGTTAGAAAAACCAGGGAGACTGGAAGTCTTATTCTTGTCTCTGATCCTGTCCATCACTATTCATGGGTATGAGCAATAAATATACTCAGTAAGCTTTATGGTGACATTTTGGACAAAGAGGGAAAACTTAAGGACAGGCAAACTTTACAACTACAAGGTATTGACCTGACATGGTGATCCTATTTGCAAATTCAAACAAGATACGAAAAAGATATAAAATCGACAGGTTTTTACAAAGAACAGACCCCATTGGATAAAATTTTGTTAAAAACAGATGAGAATTTGATTAGAAAACTCTATTAATTTCTTTTAAACTGGAAGATGGAAGAAGAACAAGTGAAAGAAACAATGATAGTATGGGCAAAGAACTTTGGACATTCTATAGATTTGGAAGACTGGCAAAAACTTTGGGATAAAAATATTAAGCTTACAAAAACGGTAGCATATAAAGAAAACTTATATAATATATTTTATAGATGGCATATGACACTAGTTCGCTTAGCGAAAATGTTTAAAAATGTTTCGGATATTTGCTGGAAATGTAAACAACAGCCAGGTACTTATTACCATCCCTGGTGGATATGCCCTATTGCTAAGAAATATTGGTCTAAGATCCATAGATGGTTGGAAAAGATGATGAAACTACAGATAGAATTTAAACTGGAATTGTTTTTGTTAGGAATATTAAGACCTAATTATGGTAAAGAGAATGACTATTTGAAATTGCATGTTTTAACAGCTGCAAGGATAATATTTGCCCAATATTGGAAAAATGGGAACTTACCATCTGACCGGATTATAATTACTAAAATTTTAGAGTGTGCAGAAATGGATAGACTAACATTAGAAATGAAAGAAAAAGATGATTCAATTTAATTTAGAACTTGAGAAAATTTTTATCAATGGTTAGAGACCCGTTAGAACTTGAAGGATTCAATATTTTAGAATAGCTGACTGACTTTTAATCGAGTTCTAACTAACATTTTGATGATATGATTATTTTTCCTGACTTACTGATTTTCATTTATTACTTTTGATTGTTAGGATTTTTTGAGATTTTATTAGTAGTGTTTACTTAATAGATTAACATATTTGTTTACTAATTGTTCTTAATATGTTATAGTCTAAGCTTCAGTAAAAATGGTTGAATATGATATTTACTCATTATTATGATCGGGACGGTAGCTTGCTTGTTGAAATATGTGAGTGTACCTATCCTTATTTTACCCTAAACCCTTTATTCCCTTCCCCTTCCTCTTTCCTCCCACCCCTTCCCTTTACCATACCTGTATTGTTCCTATTTTTCCTCATCTATATAAACTTAATAAAGAAATTTTTTTTTAAAAAATGTAACCTTTATGGTGTTTTGTTTAGCTTCCTGGAATGCAGTTGAACAGTCCCTTGCCAAATTGGGAGACAGTGTAGGACATATTAACAACAATCAGTTGCGGAATCAATTGGAAGAGTGCATTAATCTTGTCAAAAGGTAAGCAAACAACAGCCACAGGTTAAGGAATAAACAGCTTTCCTTTTCATATGTAAGTAAAGTTAAACCATATCTTCTTTCTTTGTGTACAGTATCCTTACCATGCTCTCAGTTCATTCAGAACAGCTAAACAAAACAGGCTTCCCTACCATACATGCTGTGGTGCTGCTAGAAGGAACCATGAATCTGACTGGAGAACCACAGCCTTTAGTCGAACAACTGATGATGGTGAAAAGAATGCAGGTATCAATGGATCATAGAGGAATTCTCTTGTCTTTTTGTTTGATCCTCTATAGATAAAATATGGTAGAATATATCTTTTTTCAACTACCGGTGAAAGATTCTGTTTAATAAAAAAGCATCTATTGCTTACCATGTTGAGTAGAATTGGCTAGAATTCTTCTGTCTTGACAAAAAAGAGTAGGTTCATACAACATACATAACCATGTTAGCTGTATGATGTATGTGTTGACCCCTACCAAGTGGCTTAGCATCATGTGTGATATATGACCTAGCCATAGTCTTCTACATGCAGAACATATGTATGTGATGGAATATCAGGTTAGGACATTTCACTTGTATTCATTCTGAGTTGGTACAGCCCAATATTATTTTACTATATAATAACTATCTAGACTAGAGTGAGCCACCTTTTTGAACGAGGCTACAGTGACATACAAGGAATTATTTAAGGAATTTCTTGGTGGGTAGCCTGGTGAGTGAGACCAGCACACAATCATGTGTCTTTTTACATGTTCCATATCTGCTATATCAGATATCTATTCTCCTTTCCAGAAATGGAGAGACATTAGATACTTGACCTTGATCTTCCATTTTTTTTAAGTTTCCTTCTTTCTAGAACATTAGGATCCCTGATATCCATTTGGCTATTACATATTCTTGGTTCTCTTGGGGTTCCATATTCAGTCTCCTTTTTTGGGGAGGAGTGGTAGTGTGGAACTAGCCATATCACCATTTCACCTGTTTTTTTTAAATGGTAAAGCTTTTCCCTACCTTTTTTGCAAGCATAGAATTGATGACATTATTCTAAAATGTCAAACAGGTCCATCAGCCCCCAAAGGTTGGAGACCTGACAGAAAGTTTTCCCTTTTCATTTGCTGTGGAATGAAAGATACATAATTGGCTTTGTAAAAAAAGAAAAATGCTTCTCTTTTCAGAAACTCTGTTACATATCATTGTCTACCAAATGATTTTTGAATTCTTAGCAGCAAGAAGCATTTTGAGAGAGCAGGAATCTATACTGTTTGGTTGAGGTTGGGTGAAATTGAATCTAGAAAAGCTATGGATAGTCTGTACATTTACATATTTAGCTTATGGTGAAGCCTAGGTCATTTCATATTATAAGTATTTTTGTTTTGGTCAGACCTGAAGTTTTCTGGGGGGGGTGTTTCTGCTCTTGGTTAGCGTATCCCATCCCCACTCTTCATTCTGGAAATCTGGAAAGCGTGCTTTGTGGGACTGATTGAATCTCCTGAAGGGACAGAAGAGCTGAAATGGACAGCCTTCACTTTCCTCAAGGTAAGCCTGAATGTCAGGGAAAGACAGCTGGGCTTAGCTGCCTTCAGTGGGTTTCTGACCGGAAGGCTATCATGAAGGAATGTTCATGATAAACATCTGGCTTTAAAAAAAATAGAGAAAATAATATCTCAGCAGGAGACTCTGTGTGCAAGAAGTCCTTGGTTCAATTCCTGACATTTTCACACACACAACTGTGAAAAACTTATGTATGAAACTTGAACTTATTACAGCCAAATTCAATTGAACAGACCACTTGTCTGAGATGATATAAAGCAGTTTCTTTCATTCCTAATGGAGAATTGTTTAGTTACTCGTCTTTGTTTATTCCAATGGTATGATTTAGGTAAACAAAAGGAATTTAATAAGAACTATTTCCAAAATCTGTATTACTCCTTTGCAAATATATGTTTCATAGCTGTTTGCTTTTTCTCCATTTACTGCAAGCTTTCTTACATTCTCTGGCATTGCACAAACCTGATTAAATATCCAGTGAATGGGTTGCATTTCAACCCATTCATGCTCATTCAGCTATGGACCTACATACATCTTTTCCTTGGTTAGTTACTTTTGTGGGTTTTTTTCTTCTTCATTGTAGAGTGAAGAAGAAATTTATTGTAGAATGATAGCAGTGTCAGAAGTGCATTTAGGTGGCTCTTTAGCTTTCTATATGAACTATGGATGCTTTTGTAAGTTTGTTTTTGTTTTTTCTGCAATTGAAAAAAGTTATTTTTAGAGGAATGAAAATGGAGAATGCTCAAGCACATGACCATTCAGTGCTAGCTTTTAAACCAGGAGGGTCTTAACTTTGATTTCCTATGGCCTTCAGTGAGAATTTAAAAATCCACCATAAGTAGTCTGTTCAGGTGTCTGACAAACAATATCTTTTTTGTTCCCTGTGAGGAGTAGTATGTGGGAGCAGAAAGGTGAGAGAAAAAGTGGATGACGTAAAGAGAGAGAAAACATGGAATTATCTTACTTACTTTGGCTGTGACCCTATTCATCGATGGCATGACTTTTCCAACATAAAAACTTCCCTTGGCAACTCCAGATCAAACTGTGCTGGGGACCTTGGTCAGAATTAGCTGCTCCTGGGGGCAGTATACCAAAGATTAGATGTTCTTTTTATAATAGAAGGATATTTACAGGCCTATCTGATCTATATGGAAAATCTTTCTTTAGGTACTGCAGCCATGATCATTCTTGATTTTGATTCTGCATAAATACAAGTCTTCTTTCTCTGTGTAGCTGGTGACATTCATTGCCCAGGTTATTCTTTGTTCTTTCTTCTGGGCTGGTGTCTTTTGCTAGAGTACGGAGAAATCTGCATTTAGCTTCATAATATATTTTGTAATATAAACATAAGCCAGATGGCTATGTCTTTCTTCTTCCTGGCTTTCTTGGTAAACACTCCATGACGCTACTAGATTCCCCAAAAGAGACTCAACAAATTGCAACTTAACATTCCTGGCTTGTTTAATAAATCACTACTGCAGTTCAAGGACATCATGTATCCAATTGTCCATGCAGAGATGAATACATTAAGCATGAAAAAGACGAACAGATATACACAGGCACAGCCTGTGGACAAATTGGAATATTATGGAATAAAATAAAGTAAAAGATAGGACAGTTAACTTGTGAAACTGCATGAAAATCAGATTAAAAACATCAAAGTGTTTCTTTATGATTATTTTTTGGATCTTCTCCACAATGTTGTTGTGTCTTCAAATTCTTATTCATATTCAGCCAATGTCATAGCTAAGCAGAGATATTAAATCTGGCTTTTCTACCTCCATCATATCAGAAGAACTTCAGATTTCTTCCAAGAATATAGAAATTTCTAATTGCATAGTGTATAATAGAGAGCTCTTGTTGAAACTCTCCTGAAGCATTAGTTGAGTTACTTTAATGTCACAAAATGTTCACAAATATTGTTGCCCAAGCCTTTGGTGAATGGCTGAAGCTCTCTTTAGATTGTATGCATTGTTTTCTTTGTTCCCCATCTGGTTTTGTCATTTTCCCATCTTTACTCTTCCTTTGTTGTTGTTTTCTTGTTTTAAATGTTTTAACAAATTTTAAAATATCCAGAATTGCTGGGAGTCAGACAGCATATACATTTGATGAAGAAAAAAAAGAACCTTTTTATCAGCAAAACTCCATTAAGGGTTACCAGAGAGAACAATATATTCGTTTTAACCTTGATCACATAAATCAATTTTATATTTCTTCTTTTTACTTCTAACAGTCTTGATCTTTAATCCCTTCAAATAATCTCCTAAAATTTGAATTATTTTTATTTTTTCTTTGTCCTTCTTCTAGAAGGAGCTTTGACAAATCCAATATAGGAAAATTAGCCAGGTTTTGGTCTGTTATTTGTATATCCCTTTTAATTATTAAAATATCAACTGGCTTTTTTAATTTGTGCAGTGTAGTACTTTTTCCCATATCATTTTTGTAACTTATCTTTTTTTAATCCACTTTCACATCTCGTCATATATAACTTGTTCCTCTTTCATGACATCTTTTAAACATAGTCTATCTATACAGGCAGACAGTATTAAAAGTAATTTCTGAACTCATTGTTCAAAAATTATCATTCAGTACGTTCAGTATTAAAATATGTTGCTCCCTTCTGTATTAGTAAGTCAAATTTAAATATTCTTATGCTTTAGTTATAATATTTAATGCCTTCTGATTCCCTCTAATGTACAACCTTCAAAGTTCATCCTATTGTGTGTTTTTTAAGATAGTTCAAAACAAAAGCATTTTCCCAAAGGAAAGTTTATACCAATTAATTCCAAAATCTTATTTCAAATCCATCTGGATCTTTAGTCCATTTGTAACTTTCCAAAATTAAAGTTCTAAATCTAATCACTCTTTCACAGTTTATTCCAAAATATTTCTTAAGTCTTTAAATTTGTATTTAAAACTTCTTTCCTTGAATATTGAAGGAAATTTACCCAGTGCTGTAAAATGTATTGACTGAGAATTTCCTAATAGCTGTTATCGATAGCAGTTAAAAAACAATATTCAAAAGTGATTTGTCCAGAGAGAAATTATGAAATTCCTTATTATATTATTTTTTCTTTTTTTCTATTTTACTTTCTATTTTTATTTTTTTTAGTTCCTATTTTTTATTTTTTCTAGTTTGTATTAGTTTTTATCTTTTTCATTTTAAGTCTAGTCAACCCCCCTGCTCAGGCAGGAAATGCTATACCATTTCACATAGGCTGCCTAACAAATAGTTGCTTAGGAGGAGAATCTTGAAAAATGATCCAAAGTTTATGAGAGGAATGGGAATAGATTTATATGGAAGAAACAGGGTCACAGGGACATGAAGATCTTTGTATTAGGAGGACAGAGGAGAAAAGGATGGGGAGAAAAGACTAGGAATAAAGATTCCTAAGTGGCTAATTTTATTCTTTTTTTAGATACCACAAGTTTTGGTGAAACTGAAAAAGTATTCTCCAGGAGAAAAGGTAAAAATATATCAGAGTGACATTTAGGCTTTATTTTAGTGCTCTGTTTTGTTTCCTATATTTAATTTTTTAAATATGGGAAAACAGAAACAAATTGACCATAACCTCCCAATTGATAATGAAAATTATTAGGTTAGTGGTGATCATGTAAACTAGAGATGTCAAACTCAATTTCATTGAGGGCCACATCAGCATTATGGTTCCCTCAAAGGGCCAATAGCTGGGTTGCTATGACTAGGCGGGAGTGACTTGGTGGGCGTGACTGGCCCGATGCCGTTTACTTGTTGTGGCTGACTTGGAACGGCTGGGTCAGGACAGAACAAGTCACACCAGACAAGCTCCTTGCCTCCCCAAACTGCTGTCAGCCAAGCACATGCATACGTGCACACACACACACACACCATTCCAAGTTTGGGGATTTTTATCCACAGAGGAAGAAGAGGGCCTTCTCCCTAAGCCCAGGCATGATTGGCAGTTTATAAGCTCAGATGTGGATAAAAGTCTCCAAGCTTGGAATGGGGTGTGTGTCTGTGTGCATATGTGTGCACAGCATGCCAATGGAGACATTCTTCCCCCAATCCCAGACATTGGCGTTTCCCTGTCAAAGCAGGAGGCAGAGGACAATGCTGCTGCATGTGGGAAGCACGAAGGAGAAAGTTTTCAGGAAGCAATTTCCTCCGAGTCCAACTTCTGCCTTGACAGATCTCTGAAGAGCAAAAGGAACAGCACTCCCTGGTCCTGCACAAGGGAGGCTGGCCCTTCTCAAAAGGAATCCCCATTTCCAATTGAGTGTGGTAAGGATGCTGACTTGTTGGGGCAACCTTCCCTCCCACAGCTCCCCTGCCACCCACTCCTCCTTTCCAGAGATCTGTCAAGGCAGAAGTTGGACTTGGGGGAAACTACTTTCTGCAAACTTGCTCCTCCATGCTTCCACACGCAGCAGGTTAGGTTGGAAGGGGAGATCCAAGGTCTCCAGCGGAGGAAGATGAGACCAGAGCAAGCGCCAAAGTGCAGTCCACTGGAGGAGCCTCACCATGCCTCTCAAGCCATGCGGAAGACTCCTGCATGGCAGTGTGGGCTGCCCAGAATCCTGAGCAGCAGAGGGCAAATGCCCAGTCCAGCCCTCAAGCTCCTGGGGCACCAGAACCCTGCAGCCCAACCCAGCCTGGCTTTCTCAAGGAGGTGCCTGGCTGTGCTTATCTCCTCTTTGAGGCTCTGTTGTGCTCACTCTCCTTGGCCAGATTGCTCATGGTGGGTGTGGGAGGGCAAAGTGCATGTGTCAGAGGAAGGCCCATTCCCTCTCCATGCGAGGAGACCCGGCTTTGTAACAAAAGCATCCTGAGCGATAGGATGGAAGACGCTCAAGAGAGGTGAGGAGGAGGGGGCAAGGGGATGGCAAAAGGGCAGCAAGGCTGCTGGTGGCCAAGTGCTAAGGCAGGACTACCCTCAGACCCTCCCTCCCTCTCATTCCAATCTCCATCCTTCCCTGCCTCCCTCCTGCTCATTGCCATCACCTTCCTTCCTCCCTCTCCTTCCTTCCTTCCCTGCCTCCCTCCTTCTCATTCCCATCTCCCTCTCTTCCTTTCCTGGCTTCCTCCTCATTCCCATCTCTTCCCTCCCTCCCTCCCCCTCCTTCCCCTCCCTGCTTCTCTTTCCCACTTTCCTTCCTGTTTCCCTCCCTCCTTTCCTGTCTCCCTTCTTCTCATTCCCATCTCCTTCCTTCCTTCCTTCCTTCCTTCCTTCCTTCCTTCCTTCCTTCCTTCCTTCCTTCCTTCCTTCCTTCCTTCCTTCCTTCTTTCCTTCCTTCCTTCCTTCCTTCCTTCCTTCCTTCCTTCCTTCCTTCTTTTCTCTCCCTCCCTCTCTCCTCATTCTCATCTCCTCCCTCCCTCCCTCCCTCCCTCCATTCCCAGAAAGGGATGAAGGGAGGGGGAGACGTTGGCAGCGCTGCCAGTAGCTGTGCAGCTGGTAGCCATGGCTTTCCTACATGGGCTGCGAGGCCAGGCCGGCGAGCAGGCCATGGAGGCACTGGTGGTGGGCACAGCACTGATCTGCAACTTTGTGACAGCCATCTCATCCAGAAGGCAGTCAGCCTTAAATCCAGCCAATAAGGCTGCCCTGGAGACAGTGAGGGGCAGCCCCAGCTGCCTCGGCCCCACCCCTAGGCATGCACACAGATGGGGAGCGTGTGGGGCCTGGTGTTCCTGGTGACTTTGTCCCACAAGCTGACCATGCTCTGAGTGCTTCCTTTCACCAGGGATGCGAGTCCCCATGCGCTCGCCACCTGTGTGTACACCCAAGGGGCGGGGCTGAGGCAGTGGGGGCGGCCTCTCACCATCTCCAGGGCGGCCACGCGGATCTAAGGCTGACCAAGTTACGGCAGGGATGGCCACCACGATGTTGTAGATCAGTGCCCGGCTCGGCGAGGGCTGAGGCGGCAAGGACCAGTCCTTTGCTGATTCCAGGGCAACCCCACGGGCCAGATCTAACCACATTGCAGGCCAGATCTAGCCCGCCGGCCTTGTGTTTGACATGTCTAATGTAAACTGTGAAAGTGTCCATATCAGTGACTGTTAAGAGTGAAATGCCTATATTGAGGAGCAGTATAGTTTTTATTATTGGTTTGATTATTACAACAAAAAGGAAAATTAACAGTGAGTTTATGACTGACTTGAGATTTGAATCTTTGTGTCCCTTATTTATTTTAGGAGGCCTTATCATGAACTTTGAAGAAAATTAAAAGAAAATTAAATGCTCACTAACAGCTTTTATTTGACTTCTTAAGATTCTCCCTTTTGAAATTGGAAATCTTTATAATCTGCTGCTATATACACACACACAGACACACACACACACACACACACACACACAGCCCACCCATCATAATTAAATTCCACTGAAAGCTGGAAACAATTAAAGATTGTCTTTTGCAAAGCAGCAATAAGTTTTTTAATCCAAGGTAATTGCATAAAATATAGATAACAGTTTTCCACATACAAAGGTAGGGGAAAAGAAGCATCCATTTATAAAATTTCACTCTGCACACTACAAACAGAAACAGAAAAAGTTATCAGGATATCAAATGGGAAATAATTATTTTTTAACCTCATTAAACATAAAAAAATGCATATTCCAGTTACTTTAAAAAATTGAGCAGTATATCTTATTGAAATGCACCGTGTCAGCTTAAATTTATAACAAATTAGGGGTAGAGTTACTAGTGCTCAATTCCTATATTTTTAAAGATCTAAGGGAGAAGCTATTGTATTGTTATGCTGTTGCAGGATTTCACAGAAGACGTGAATTGTGCCTTTGAATTTCTGCTAAAGCTGACACCACTCCTGGATAAAGCTGATCAACGGTGCAAGTAGGTCCCTTTCGTTGTAACATCACACACAGAGTATGTAGAACTTTCTACTTAGAATTTGTCTCTATGACTATAAGACTCCAGTGCTACCAGGAATATGGCATGTCTGACTTGCAAAATATCGGCCATACATTCAACTGGGCTTTAGTTTTTAAGAATAAGTGAATACCCATTCGTTTACTGAGAAAAGAGATGGCCAGATGGGGAAAAAATGGAAAATTAAGATGAGGACAGTATTTAGACATAGTAGTTCAGAGGAGGGCTAGTAATAGGGAAAGCAACCAATATATTTGACATATGGGCTAACTCCTGAATATTAGCCTGTTAAACAAGGTATTATTGTTACCTGACAAGGTCTGAATAATTGAAAATATGGGTAAGTTTCAGATCAAACTCTGAAGTTAATTAACTACTGATGTACGTTTGCTTATCAATATGTATTCTGTTTATATAGAAGAGAAGTACCCTATTGTGAGTTAGGTTGTTCCATTCCTCAAATTTTGTAGCCAGTTTAAGGCCTTAGTTTCTGTATTACATACAAAGAGAGAAAGAAATAGAACACAACTGATATGAAGTTTTTGTTTATATTTAAGTAAAATTAGATAGTTGCATTAATAGTTTAGAGAAGTGTTTGTTTTATTTCATTTACAAAATTTTGTATAATACTTTGTATTTTAAAAAGTCATGAACCATAGTTTATTATAAATGTATGAACCAGGTCAGAGGTTGGGTAGCAGTTAAAATATGTCCATTGAATTCAGTTTTAAGGGACTGCTTTTCTGATTCATTGGCTAATTGCAGAATACAGGCAGTCCTTGCTTAGCTGCCACAAATTGGTACGGGCAATTCGATTGCCAAGTGGAAAATCAGATGATCATAATAGAGCTATAGCATTACTTCCCATTCTGTTATTAAGCAGCTGCTGACTGATATGTGACTGCAACTGACGATTTTACTTTCATGTTCTCCATTAATTCTGTTTGTTCCAAAAGCACGCAAAAATATGACAATGGGATGCTACAATAGTTGTAAATGCATGCCAGTTGCAAAGTGCCTGAATGGTGATCACATGAATGCGGGACACTCTGACAGTCATAATTGTTAGGATTGGTTGCAAAGCTGTCTTTTGCAACACCATCATAACTTTATATAGTCACTAAACAAGGCAGCCAATAAGCAAGGACTACTGTATGTAAAGCAAGCAGACAGTACAAATGAACCTTGTTTATATAATAGTCACAGACTGGTAATTTGGTATCCAATGACAGATTTTGCAGTATATACATTTAGAAGGCAGTAGGAATGATGAAGATTGGACATAAGTTTAGCATTTGGAAAATTGGACTGACAATTCTAGGTGAAAAGGACATAGAAGTCAGGAAACTGACTGAATTAACTTAGCTGTATCATCATATCTCAGCCTAACTCTGCACAAGGCATTTTGGGAGGTTACTTTGACATTATGTCTAGATAAGCCACCTGGAAGGACAGGAAGCAATTGAACATGATAAAGTCAATTTAACCTATTGTTGACCCCATTTCCACCAAGTGCTGGAAGCTGCTTTTGAAATCCTCTTTGGGTTGTTATTGTTGTTAACGATGAAAGGTCTAGAAAGAACCAATTTTATATCTGGTCCTTCATATCAGGAAGAGATTAAAATACAAATAAAAATGTAAAGCAACAAACAGAACAGAACAGCAATATTAACTGCATGAAACCAATATTTTCATAGTTGAAAGGCCATGGAAAATAAAATAAGTCTTTTCCTGTTACCAAAAAGCATTAATAGGAAATTTCTGTCCTTGGTTCTTAAAGAAGGCATCTCCGCAGAGAGGATTTTTTTTTTTTTATCATTTGCCACTTCTTTGCAGGTAGTTGGGGCACACTATGAAAAGCCTCTGTGAGGGCAGGTTCATGTACAGATGAATGAATTCATAACAATAAGAGAAATAGTTGCAAAACTATAAAAAAAGATTAAAACAGGAAAGATGCCTGGAACAGAAGGCTACCGACTATTTACTAGAAATGCTGTGAGGATGAACTTCTACAATCTTTACAAAATGTGATGAATTTTGATTTTATAGCAGGGAAGAAATCAGAAAACTGCAAAAAAAAGGATAATATAGCTTCAATAACTAAGAGGGGACAAGATTTGACTTTAACAAGAAATTATACACCAAAATCATTATTGAATAATAACTATAAGCTCTTCACAATAATTTTTGAAAATATTTTGCATAATAATTTGGTAATTTTGGGGAAATTATTTAATTCATATTATCAATATCCTGTTTCTTTTCATGCTTAGAATAATTGATTTGCCTGAGATAGCTAATCTTATGAGAATAAAAAAAAGGTATTTTACTCAATACAGCTTTCTCCTAGTTTTTATATTTTTATATTTGGGGAGATGTTAGGTTGTCTTGCCCTGGCAGATTCCTTGTTGTGCAAAGTTTGCCTTTCTCAGTCCAAGGCTATTTCTTGTTGATGTTCTCTGTCTGTTTGGGATATCTCACCCATTGTGAAGGTTGAAGTCTTGGTGACACAGCTTTGATGTTACATCTGTTGTTTGGGTTTCAGCATTTCCTAAACCTTGGAAATTTTTAATTATAGACTGAAATAGTTGCATTCAGATAAAGACCTTTTACAGATAGCTTTTAAAGGTAGTGTACATAATTCCTTAAAAGGGAGTGTTTTATGTTGTATCTCCAACCCATTATATTTTGTGATCCCAACACTGAATTGTGATAGCATAGTAGATATGTGTGGAACTATGTGCCTTATTTAACATCTGAAAAGGCAGTATTGTGTACTATACATTTTAGAAGAATGTAATCTGGAGACAGACTATCAACAGCTGCCTGAGATCAAAGGAGGATTTGCTACTCCTCCAGATGTTCTCTTCTATAAACCTCTTCCCCAGTTGCTCTCTAGCGATGTCACTTTGAGATGGTCTTTAGAATGATATATTATGAAGTTGCTGCAGCATTTACCTGAGCAGGCAAATGCCACAGAAGCTTTATAATGCATTGCAATTTGGACTCCCTCAGAGTGATACTTAGGGTAGTGTACTGTAACATCAGGCTGTGCTTAATGGTATGTGAGTGGGTATTAAATATCAATCACAACATGTTAACATAGACCATCTCCTCTTGGTTGATATTTTGGAGGGAGGAGCAACTAAGGAGAGACGGATTTGGCTATTGCAGGTGAAAGGACTGATCTAAGGGAATATATATATGTAGGTCTTTGGTTCTTCGGGTTTTCTCCCACGTAGAATTTGAAGTGTCTTGGCGACGTTTTGACAAAGTCGCCAAGACACTTCAAATTCTACGTGGGAGAAAACCCGAAGAACCAAAGACCTACATATATCAGTCAGACTGAGAGGCTTATGAATATATATTTAAGCTAGGTAAGGCAGAAATTCACATTCTATAGATATATTAAGGAAGTCAGTCTGCAAAGCATCAAACCTTAACAACCTCCAGGCACTTCTCCTGCATTGCCTACTTGAGCCACAGCAGAAATATACTTTCTTATTGATTCTTCACCTAATGCCAACAGATAATTATATCCATGACTTCATGTAGATGGGAGTGAGCAGATTGGGCAGTCCACCAAGTGGAATTACTTGTTCAGGAAGGAGTGGATCCACTGCAGAACAATGCTGCCTACTCCTAGGTTTTGCACTTCACCTGGAGGGATTCCAGAATTGATGGTATTAGAAACATTTGACAGGTCTAGTAGAACCAAGAGGGCTGTTCTCCCCTGTCCATGAATTGCTACAAGTTATCCACAAGAGCAACCAATGCAATTTGTGCCTCATGCCCAAGTCTGAATTCTGACCAGAAGGGATCTAGATCATTCATTTTATAAATAATCTCCCAGCAAAAGGGGAGATTGGAGACAGGATGATAACTGTTGGCATGACTGGGTTGAGAGATGGCTATTTGAGGAGAAGGTGACCCTCAGGTAAAGAAGTATTCATCATTGTTAGTAGCAAGAAGATAACTGGCCAGACTGTCACCGTGGACGGTGGACTAGAACTTCAGTGGAGGTATTAGCCATATCTGATTAAAAAGACATCTATGCCTTATTAAAATCTTCAGAGGTAAAACTGGATTCTTTACCTGTGAACCTGGTCCTTTAGACTTGGGTGGGCAGCTTTTTTTCTGTTAAGAGCTGCATTTCCAAATGAATTACTGATGTTCGCCTAAGGCAAGCAGTGAGTGAAGCTAGAACTTGAACATGGGTGTGGCTGTTATTCTCTCAACTCCCTTCCAGCATCTTTTTCTCCTTTTTCCTCAAAAGACAGGCTATTGGAAAAAGGATAGTTAAGTCTTACCAACAATCTGGAATGTTTGCAAATGGCTTTAAAATCTTGATTGAAGGTGCATTCTTACAACCTTGTTTAAAGCAAGTTGACCTACTCCCTTAAGAAAATGTATAAGGATGTGCAGAACTGACCATTACAGGAAGCACTTAAGTCAGATGACATTCACCTTTGTCTTTTGCCATATTTCTTCAGAAATTTGTACATCAGTTTCTTCTGTTGTTCTAGCTGTGACTGCACAAACTTCCTCCTCCAAGAATGTAGCAAGCAAGGTCTGCTCTCTGAAGCCAATATGAATAATCTCATAGCAAAAAGGTATGCTTGTTTAAAAAACTTTTCATGAAAAGAGCAAGAGTCAAGTTCAAGTAAAAAGAAAGACAACATGGATGGCCATTAGAAATACCTCTCTTCAACCCTCCCCCTAATCCTTTATTAGGTTTCGGTCAGGAATTGGAATAGAAGTGGAGAGTAAGTTTGTTGCTGAGTTGCCAGAGCCCAAAGCCACCCTTCAGCCTTTCAGGAATCATATATTTCCCCCAAGTTTCTTAACTCCTAGGGGGAAATATTTTCAACCATTTAAGCTGATGTGAGAAATTTTGCTCATGCATGTCCATAAAAGAATATTAATGTGTTCTCATATTCTTGACCATGTAATATTAGTGTTTGAAAGTGATCTCTTCTTTTGAATATTTTTCCTTCGGGAGGAAAAAATCTTGAAAGCAGATTGCTTTGTTTTAATCCAATAACATGTTCTTTCATGCTTTTGAGACTATGAAGGCATTTATTATATGAAAGTACACATCTTAAGTTCAAATAAAATACCTTTCTGTGTAAAATCTCATTCTAAATCTGTCATAGTTTTGTGTTTCATTTAATAAAAATGTAGAAACATTATTAAGGCTAACCACAGCAATATTAAATTTAGAATAGCATTACTACGGACCACTAAGTATGTTGAGTTTTACTTATACATTAAAAAGTGTCAAATGCACCATACTTATAAAACCTTGTATGTCTTTCCTCCTTTCCCAATCAGGGCTGCTGATCGAGAACATGCACCATGTTTAAAATCTGCAGAAAATGCTAACATCCAGCCCAATCCAGGCCTTATCTTGCGAGCAGAGCCCACTGTTACCAATATCTTAAAAGTAGGTCCTGTTTTGGTGCTGATCCTATGCATGCTTTCCATGAATTAAAGTATTTTCAACACAGACATGTTTCTGACTAAACATAGCTGGGGCATGCAATTCTTCGGCTGTATTTCAAGACGTTTAACACAATTTTTGCAAGGGTTATTTTTGGATTGTAATGTGGTTTGTTATTGTGGTTAACAATAGGCCTAATAGCTTAAAAGGAGTCTGAAGCAGTTTTCCAACTAAAGAAATTGTTTCAGCTATCCTGGGACACATATGTGTTTCTATATAGCTGCAAAGTGATTGATTATGATTTTTACAAGGTTAGATGGTTTATAAAATTATATAAATTTATATTAAAAATTTGTTTCAATTAATGTGAGGAATCTTTTTGCTCAGTTCATGCTCCCCCCCCCCAAAAAAACCTGATAGCTAAGGGTTCCTTTTGATTGTGCATTAATTATAAAGTTAGCTCTAAATACACAAACATTTTAGCAATTTCTGGGAAAAAAGCAATAGATTTAACTTCATTTTATCCATTCAACACACATGCTAAATTCTAGTTGGCACAGATCACCTGAAGATTATAAGACAAATTGAAACTGTAGTTTATAATTCTAGTTAGTCAGTTTACAATAATATCAAGCTAAGATTAGTACATCTTAGAAAAGCCATAGCGGCTTGGTTCTCCCATAGGATTAAACCAAAATTATAGCACATTATGGCTCAACACTGTGAGTAGTTCAGACAAACACAGTTCAAATTCCTGAATGTGATGATATAAATGAAGATAGAATCAAATTCTATTCTAGTTCTGTTCCTACTTTAATGATTCTGTCTAACCAGCATATATCATTTAATATCTCTTCATTTAATTCAGAACTAAGTATAGGAACCGTTTGTGATAAAATACAAGATTAAACTATATAAAGTACAGACTTAAATGTCCTTTTAGCCAAATGCTTCAAATTTGGCTATCAAATTTAAATATAAGGGGAGAAAAACTAGATACTAAAGATGGACAGTATTTAATATTTATTTGTTATGTATATGTGGGTCTATACATATGTTGTACATAGTATGTTTAGGTGTGTATCATGTATGTGTTTCACTTTGAGAGAGGCAACTAAATTTCATTTTGATGTGTGCCGTTGTGCCCACAGTATCTTAAAAATCATTGCAGGCAAAAATCATTGTAGGCAGAGATAAGGTAAAATTGGTCCCCAGACTTAACAATATCAGATTACAATATTTTAAGGAAGAAAGAAGTCTGGCTGGATACCAACTTCCAGTGTTTGCTTCCTGTGTGGTTGCATATCTAGGTTCATTTTATTAAAGATTTAGAAGCTGATTTTTCTTTTAGTTAAATTTCTCTGTTTTGTGCATCTAGATCCACCATCCTTAATTTATTTCTTTTTACAACAGACAATGGATTCAGATCATTCAAAATCTCCAGAAGGACTATTGGGAGTCTTGGGCCATATGCTTTCAGGAAAGAGCTTGGACCTACTATTGGCAGCTGCAGCAGCTACAGGAAAGCTGAAATCCTTTGCTCGGAAATTCATCAAGTGAGTGCATATGATTAGTTATTGAAAGTCAGGATTGTCTGTTATTCCCCCATCCTTTGATAAACTAAAGAGTGTGGTGTAATACCATCATTTGGTGAGACTCTTTGCTCCTGGCTATAGAGTTGCTTATGGAAATTGCAATGTGACAACTTCATTTTGCTTGAGTAAATTGATACAGGGAGCAGGTGGCAATCTTTTTGTGACTCAGGATTACACTTTCAAAAATTATTTGTGAGAAAAACTAAGAGCCATAGTGGTAAAACAGCAGCATTACTTGATTGGAAGGAGACAGAATTTTCTGTTTGCTCCTCCTGCCCCCTTTTTAATGAGGATTTTAACTAAAATTGGCTTAATTATTAGACAATTAGGATTGTATTTCATCTAAGGATTCCTCCCTCCCCCTGCAAATCATAGAGTTAAAAGACCCATTGTTATTCAGTGGTACAGAAAGAAACTGTAAAAATGGGGTTTCTCCTTGCTGATTCCTGCCTTAGAGCCCTAACTTAAAGGCTATGCAGTTGTGAGCAAAAGAACTATAGACTATGTGTCATCCTTGTAGATTACACTGCAACCTGCACTGTGATCAGAATTTTAACTAAGTCCTATAAATAAATAAAGATGTTCTAGTTAAATAAACAACAGCTAGAACAGGTTATTGCGTTCTGATCTTTATTGAATGTATTCAAGCCAACATTAACTGTCCTTATGTAAAGCCTTAAATAATCAGTTCTCATAAACGAGTAAGTTGAATTAGATTTCCAATCAGTGAGATGACAATCAGATCTAAACTTGAGGGTTCCTCCTGTATTTAAAAAAACATCATCATCATCATCAAAGTCTTTTTTATAAGATATGTTTATGGAAGTCAGCAATGCCCCGTATGGAAGAGATCTCTGTAGATCTTTGGGAAAAGGTTGTCAGTTCTCAAGAAAATGGATAGAGTTTCAGAACTGTTGTTAGAATCTTTGGCCTTCATCAATCCATCATCATACAAATAAAGAAAATGCTTCATTGTTATTATTTCTATGAATGGTTATACCATACTATGAAAGTTACCCCAAGAACAAAGTGTACATACAATACTATGGGAGACTGAGAGCAACTCAGTTGTTCACCAAAGCACCAGAGGGCAGGACAAGAAACAATGGTTGGAAACTGATCAAAGAAAGAAGTAGCCTGGAATTAAGGAGAAACTTCCTGACAGTGAGGATAATTAACCAGTGGTATAGCTTGCCCCCAGAAATCGTGGGTATTCCATCACTGGAGATTTTTAAAAAGAGGCTAGACAGTCACTTGTCTGAGATGGTATAGGTTCTCCTGCTTGAGCAGGGGGCTGGACTAGAAAACCTCCAAAGTCCCTTCCAATTCTGTTCTATTCTATTCTACTCTACTCTACTCTACTCTACTCTACTCTACTCTACTCTACTCTACTCTACTCTACTCTACTCTACTCTACTCTACTCTACTCTACTCTACTCTACTCTACTCTACTCTACTCTACTCTACTCCAGGGTAATAACAAAGCTTCTGCAGTCCTTTCTTGAATTCATAATAAGGAAAACACTGAATAAGAGTGATGTACATATATAGGAGAGTACCAAAAAGCCAGTTAGATATAGTGGTCAAGATACAAGGCTAGAAACTATAAGACCTTGAGTTTTAATTCCACCTTAGATACAAAGCCAGCTGGGTAATCTTGGGCTAGTCACTTTCTCTCAGCCCTGGGAAGGAGACATTGATAATCAACTTCTGAAAAATCTTACCAAGTCTTGCCCAGTCTCCTTGAGAGTCACTGAGAATCAGACATAACTGAACAGAAGAAAACAAAAACAAAAAGGGAAACACTTTTCTCCAGAAAGAACATTGCTGCTTGTCTTATGTTTGTTAAAGACCATCTGGTTGATGATAGAGGACTTGAACTTTTGGATAGTAATGAAAAATGTTATGTTGGGAGAAACAAAGATGCTGCAATGAATCTCATCTCAGCTGTAAAGCATGGGAATATCATGGTTTGGGGCTGCTTTCAGCCTTGGGGTGAATTGAATCAACAAATTCTATCAGGGTATCCAATTCATCTGTGAGCTGAAGCTTAAATAAATATAGGTCATATAGCCCACAAAAGGAAATCTACAACCAAATGGCTGAAGCAAAAGCAGTTTAATATTTTGGAATGGCTGAATCAAAGCTCTAAATATTACTGATTTTAAATGTTCAGTAATATCTAAGAAGTGCAGTGTAAGACAGCCAAACATATCAGTGAGTTGAAGCAGTTCTGTAAAGAGGAGTGGGCCAAAATATTTCCAATTTTATATGATCAAAAGGTACTGGAAATGCTTGCTTAAAGTGGTTGCTGTTAGTGCCACAAGTTAATAAATCTAAAATTCCATATGACTTCCAAGAAGTCAGTGAATATTGGCGTAATATATTCCATAAAGACATGACATTCTTTTGTGTGTCATCTGTTTAACCAAGTCTTTTTATCTACTAATAAGTCATAGATGAAGCTCAGATAACATTGTAGGTCATACTGCTCCAACAAGAGATTCACAAACATTCTCTTACCATGTGAATAATATAGAAGGCACTAAATAAATGCAGAGTTTATTTGCTTCTCCCATTTTTGCTAAAGAAGATAGAATAACTCTGCCCTGTATTTTTTGACATTATGCTGGAAACTAGCCTAGCAGCATTTATCAGAGCAGTTTAAGAGCAAATTATAGTCAGCTAATAATTCCAGTTTTTCATTCATGGCACAAGCAACAAAAATAGTTAAGCTGGATAATTTAACACAGTTCAGAAGTCAAGCTAGGAAAATAGTGGGGTCCTTGATACTCTCTGAGCTTGGTTGTTTTCTTGTAGATGTTTCATCACCTAACTAGGTAATATCATCAGTGCTAATTGGGAATGGAGTTTGCTCTCATTTTATATACAAGTGATTTGCACTGGTCATTGTTGGTGGGAGTGATCTCTCTATAGAAACAATTTCTACAAATAGACTAGTAATGATAGATTGGTAGATCACTCCTACCAACACTGACAGAGCAAACCACTTGAATATAAATTGAGAAAAAAACTCCATTTCTTACTAGCACTGATGATGTTATCTAGTTACATCTGCAGGAAAACAACCAAGTTCGGAGAGCACCGAGGACCCCAAAATTCAACCCTGAGCTACAATGTTCTCATCTATGGGAGAGACTAATTGGTGGTCAAAGTTCACAGGGTCTGTTAAGGTAGTTGGCCTGAAGTAGGAATAATTTCTAAGCCAGGAGTGTCCTTAACTTGCTGGAAACAACACTCAAAACACCCCCCTGAATTATTAAAAATGTGATTTCTATTTATTTAAAAGTATTAATATTTAGTCAATGAAATACAATTGATAATTTATCATCTGAATTTGTTATACTTTTCCTCTCTGATTAAAAATTATAATTTAATGGCAATCGTTGGAAGGATTCTGGAAGTTTTCTATATATAGCCCTAGAACTCCAAGTTGTAATGCTTCTAATCAATTTTAAGAATGGGAGGATTTGTACACCAACAACAAGGCCAAAGTGAATTCAGATATTGTCTCAATGTCTAGTAATCTTTTAATAGAAATATGTAAATGAAGACTCGATCATCCAGGCCAAAAGCATCTAAAAAATGCTAAATCATGGTAACTAGTAGTAGTTGTCATGATTTAACCTTTTTACATCCCTTAGTAGAGATTTTTGCCCAGTAAGCAGCTGACCTCCTGTCTAGCACACTTGTGCTATTTGGCTGTAATCAAATAACTGCAACAACAGTCAACTCTTGAATAACATTTATTATCATATTATTTGCTGCCTTTTTGCCTTAGAGATGCCTTTTTTTAAAAAAAATGTATTGGTGAATTATAACTACCAGATAATACGATAAAGTACAGCCAAAAATATAATGCCAATAAAATCAGAAAAGAATACATTGATACTATATTCAATTTAATATAAGAAAAGAATAGAATAAAAACTTTATTGTTACTTTAAATGTACACTAACCAGCATAATTAAAATGAAATTTTGTTGCATTCAGCTCTCAAAAAAACACCATTTTGCATATACTCACACATGCATACACACACAGTATTTGTCACAGAAAAACATCACAGTTTAGTTCGAATATATACATATAAATGATGGGGGGGGAAGAATCCTGCAAATTTACAAGATGGATGGCATAAGGAACAGAGCTGTTACAGACTCTAATAATTCTGCTATAAATACTTTGAAACCTTCTCCCAAAGGGGAGCAACAGAAACAGACCGTGAAGTGGGTGTGTAGGGTCTCTAACAATGCTCTGATCTCTAAACACATAGCACTTATAAGCAGTATCTCGAATAATGGGAAACAGGCTTCCTATAATCTTTTCAGCTGTCCTCACCACTCTCTGTATGGAGTAGAATACGAAAGAATTCATAAGAAAAGTACCTCAATCAAATTTATTTATTTCTTTGTTTCATAAGACATGTATTCTGCTGTCCTGCCTTAGAGCAGTTTAAGAGCTAATTATAGTCAGCTAATCTATTTTCTCTTCCCTTCGTTTTAGAAATAAGTATTCTTTATGCCAGCTGTATACATTACATATCCTATGTAGGGCACATTAAAGGTCTGGGGAGTTACTGGACTGAGCGGAGCTATAACCTTAATCATCTTTGGTCATCTACAATATTGGTAAAGACTGGTTTCAGGAAGAGGCCAAGGAGTGATCTTCTAATAAAGGGCTTTTTCACTAAGCCAGGATTTTCCCAACTTTAGAAAAGAAAAATCCAGAGGTCTTGAATTATTATGACATTGCAGCTTACTAGAGAATGGAGCAGGGTTGGGAAGATTTTACCTGAATATAATTACAAATACAAAGTAGAGGATTATTACAACAAAATAATGTCTAATAATGGCCTACCAAAATCTGAAGGTACAGAATTCCTGTATTCTGACTTTGTTTTTGCATCATTTGGAAGATGAGAATAATTATGATCTACCTGGTTTTTAAAAATGGTTTTGCACATTAAAGATATCAGGTTTTTTAAATGTTAAAGAATAGTTAAAGTGAAAAATTTTATATTTTCATTCTTTACACATTTCAGGCTCAATGAATTTACCAAACATATCAGTGGAGAAAGCTGTAAGTCCCTGTTTCCTTTTGTCTTTTTTTTCCCTGCCAACAAGTGTCTGCATAGCCAACCCTGGAAGTACAGACTTTCATGGGTTAACCATAAAAAGCTGCCAGGGAAAGGGGCCTGGGTCAGGGAAGAGTTGAAAGTGAGCATGGTGCCTGGCAGCGTAGGCTGGCTCAGCTCAACATTCCTGATGCAACAAGGGGGACATTCAAGTTATGACTGGGGTCTCTTTGTCTTTTTGGCTACCACGTGCATTAGTCTTTCCTCCAATCCCAAGAATAGTGACTTTGTGCGCTTTGGGTGGGGTGCTCAATTCTGAAGAAAAAGGGTTAACTTGCAGCTGTGTGTCTGCTTCCTTCCCTCCTCCTTTGCACCCCCTCCCCTTACATCTTACCCATGTGGTTCAAGTCCTTTGGATGGAGTGATGTTTGAATCCCACTCATTCCAAGATAAGGAGTCTGAATATGTTTGCATGTGATTACACACGCAAGAGCTCTCTGACCTTCCATTGGACAAAATCAGCAAGGAGTTTGTGGTTGTTGAAAGAGTTGTTTTGTTTTCATTTGTGCAAATAGTGCAGTTTTCCTAAATTATATTTATCCTCAAGATAAATTGGATTTCAGATCCTATAATCCTCCAGCCAAGGATTATGGAAGTGGAAATCTAATACAGTTTAGGGAAGGCTGTTTTAGAAGTTGTATGTATTTTAATCATAAATCATTCCAGAGAGGTTGATAAAATTTCAGAACCCAGAAAAATGGAACTGAGTAGGCTTTCCATCAGTCTTTTAATAGCATCTTTTGTTCTCTCCTTTGTCACTTAGCATAACAATATAATTTAAAACTTGTTTTGTGATTACCTCTATACACAAATTAGAGCAAGAGATACCAACTTTCTTTATTATTTATATATCTCATTTAAAAAATTACTTAAAATTTGGGAGAAGGGATGGATAGAAGTATTTAACTGTTTGTTTCCCAAAATGTTTGGTACCCTGTGCTTCAGAATTCTTTTTCCCTTGGTAGAATTAGATACAAAATATCAATGTTTTGTTATAGATGAATAAATAAATGAAGGTGTATGCAGAGTATTAGCTGTGGTGACTAAAATTTTTGGAAATCAAATTTCCATTTATCTGAAGGATCATCATTGATGAGATTTTATTTATTTAAAGAAATAAAAATGAATGAGTTGGCATATTCCATTAATGGTACTGTTTAGTGTGATGGTGGCTACAAAGTATTCCTAGCCCATCATTCAACAACATTTTGATTTACATATGATAATTGCTCTGATTTTTATCTTTTTCTGCTCCATCTGAAATCTAGCTAAGGGAGCCTCAGTCCGAGCACTTCTCTTTGACATTTCATTCCTTATGCTGTGTCATGTTGCCCAGACCTACGGCTCTGAGGTAGGAACATTCTGTAACATTTTGTATTATATCACATAAAGAAAATATTGAGAACAAGGTCATGCTCAGATGTTTATTCCTGAACATGTACTGTACAGAATACCTTTTATTTGCCATTCTTCCCTACACTTTTCACTTTAGTATTATATATGCTGGCTGGGATTTTGAGGTTTATATTCTCAAAACATTTGGACAGTACCAGATTGGGGAAGGCTAACATATAGTATTTTTTAAAAGAATAATAATTAGAGCATAATGTTGATGCCTATAGAAAAACTTACCCGAAAATTTCTAAAATTCTACCTATCTACAGTCACCCTTAAGAAGACTTGGACAGAGTGAATTTTCTCCAAAGGGGCCAGATCAAAAATTATTTCAAAAGAGAAATATAAAATTGTTCAGGAAATTATAAAGAACCACCTTGAGCGCTTTGAATACAATAAGTATTTATAATTCTGTCATTTGGGCTAAAATGGGGTTCATAGAGTGTATGAGCATTTTAAAGAGGATATTTTTACAAACTATCGTGGTCCCTGACACAAATGAGCTGTTTGGGTAGAGAATTGGAAGATAACTTTATTTAAAACTGCAAAATGAAGCATTATCTAGAATTTTCACCTTCATGTGTTTGTACTGCAAAATGGTGTAATCAAAGTATTCTAGTAACAGAGGTTTGGGGAACGAAATTATCTTTGGGATTCTATTCTTGTCCATAAAATTGCAAAAGAGATAATAAAGCAAAAATTACAATGGTCATTTCACGAGTATTTCATATATTTCATTTAGTAAAATTAAACATTTCTTGTTTGCTGTTAGTGAATCACATCTCCAAATAGACTGCTGAAGGAAATGTATTATGTATACTAATAAAAGCAATTTTAAATCTAAAAGCCATTAAAGAGAAAGAGTCCATAGCAATAAAATGTTAGACATACAGATAGTTTAATTACTCCATGTATTTAACTCTAAATTGCTCCCACAAATTATGTTAATTTGGGGAATTAGCCCTCTTCTTTTCATTTCTGGAGTGAAATAATTTTTCTTTCCATAAACTATTTGTACAATGCAGTAAGTAGCATACTGTGAAATCATTTCCAGAATTATCCTATGGTTGTCCAGCTACTCACTAGAGGGTGCTATTGTCCTTAGTTAAGAATTTCATGCTATATTATTGCTTGGTTGGCTGCTTTCAGGTAATCCTGTCAGAAGCTAGTCCTCCAGGAGAAGTGCCTTTCTTCGAGACCTGGATGCAGACCTGCATGCCAGAAGAAGGGAAAATTCTCAATCCTGACCACCCTTGCTTCCGACCTGATTCCACCAAGGTGGAATCGTTGGTTGCTTTGCTGAATAATTCTTCTGAAATGAAGTTGGTGTAAGTATTTAGTGAGAAGCCCCTAGTCTTTGAAAAAACAGGTTGAAAATTAAGTAACATAAAAGAAAATAAAAGACAGGCCTTTTATTGAGGGGCTGTTTTTTGTGTTTCCTTTGTGCCATAGATCTTAAATTCCTAAACTGAAATTTCTTGAAGCAAAATTGTAGTCCTTAAGGTAGAAAACATGACAGGCTGCATTAATAGGAGTTAGGCATTGTGCCCAAAATATCTGAAAATCTTTAACTATACATAAAAACAATTCATGTAAAAAGACTAGCATGAAATTTCCTGTGATACTTAGAAACTTTATTCAATTTTCGGGATTCATTAGGCATTACTAATATATTGTTTGTAATAATTAGCTAGAAAATGGTTTTAAAGTTAAAGATATTGAACTTGGAATCCAGTTTAGCTGTTTGTTGCCAACAAACATGTAATCGTTGTAGCTTGGCCTCTGTCAACAAGCCACTTCGTTATTTTTCCTTTAAGAATTCTTAGATAAAGAATTTGGGGAAGTGGGTAGCTGGATAAGGATAAGTTCTTATATTCATTTTGCCTTTTTTGCCTCCTTCTATATCCCTACTACTGAGAAGGCAGATGAAATGGCAAGAAGCATGTCTAAGCATCTCTGCTGCCATTTTGGAGATCCTGAATGCCTGGGAGAATGGGGTTCTCACTTTTGAATCCGTCCAGGTATCTGTCTTGCCCAAAGATTGCATCAACATACATTTATGACACTCTAGAAGAGAGAAGACAGTTGTAGCAAAAATTAAAGAATTGGTATGTAGGCTGGGAGACAAAGGGATCAAGCCATCATGCTCACAACCACAGTGGAACCTTTAAAAGGTTATTGGATTCGCTAACGTTATTTTCTAGTCACTTTTGCAAATTGCCTTTTTAACTATCTATTGTTATTAGAGATCTTTGGAATGACAACTTTGAAAAGCTCCCTTCTGAGTTTACCTTCATGCCTGAACAAAAGAAAAAAAATAAGTTTAAGGATTTAAAAAATTGGAAAATATGGGTAATATTCACCATATGACCATAGTTGAGCCTGGAATTGCAATGAGTGTAGGTTGTGACAATTGTAAAGCAGGCCATCGTGTGACCTGATTTGACGTTAGATGTAGGGAAAGAACTATGATCTTTGTGATCCAAGCTTTTGTCCAGCATAGTGCAGCAGTTCTCCTCCTGCCTGCTGAAGAAATTACCCCACATGTGGCGGAATCTCTCTGGCAAGCAATGTTTCTTGCTCTCAAGAAGACTGGCTGAAAAAGATTTCTCAGAAGGGATTTCTTAGCCAACAAACTTCTAAGCAATTGCTTAGCAAACAAAAATGCTGCTTTGAAGAGACTCTGCCTGGTGCAGGGTGAAATCTTTCCAAAAGCAGCTTTTTTGGTTTCAGAGAGGCTGACTGAAAAAGGTCCACCCTGAGATCCAAGGTTGAATTTCAGGATGGACTACTTTCAGCCAGGAACCAATCAGGTTGACTTTTTGGAAAAGTCAACATGGAAAATTGCAGATGGTGATCAGATGATCTCAGGACACTTGGCAACCTGTTGTAAGTGAGATTGCCTAGATTGCAATCACACGACCACTGGAGTATTGCAGTAGCCATAGGTTCTGTGCTGGTTGCAAGTCCTAACAAAGATTTGAGATTTTATGACTTTAGAAATTGGGCAGTAGAGAGGACTAAAGACTAGGCAGGAGAGAAAAACGGGGGGGGGAGTATAAACTTGCCTCTGGTTTTTGGTTATCATAGGGATTTCAAATTAACACAAAAAGTTATATACTCCAAGAGATTTTCAAAGAATGGGGTCAGAAATTAGTAATTGCAATATCAGTAATAGACTATGTCCAAAAGATGCTAAAGAAGGAACACAGATATGAAACAAATTTTGCCTGATGCAAAAATATTAGAACTAAAAATATTGGATAATAGTAATAATAACAATACAAATGTTGATTATAAGACAAACAAGGCAGCTAACATAGAAACAAAGCAAGTCAAGAGAATGACCCAGATAAAGACTTTCTACTGGATGTTTACAAAAAAAAAAAAAAACTTGGTTAAAGATTTGAGAAACAAAGTGGAAATACATATAATAACCATGAAAATGGCTTGGATAATTACTTTTTAGTGGATTTACAAAAGAAGTTTGCTAAAGCCTAGAAGATGCGTTTGGAATGGGGAAAAAATTGAACTGGGCCCGAATCCTACAACACCTGAATGAATTAAAGATCAAAATTGTCAGAAGTAAAAAGAAGGAACATAAAGTTGGTTCATTTGACCTAGATTAAAATAAAACATGTTTCTATAAAGCTCTGGTAACCCTTTATGAACTTTTTGCTGACACCAAGATTGAAAAGTTGATGATTTATGGTTTTGCATATAGATAAGAGTTAGAGGGGGGGAAAGATCCATGTTTGTAATTTATAGAAGGTGAAGAGTTATTACGTTTGTTTATATTTATGATGAAGATTAGAAGTCATTCATTTATGTTTTTTTTCTTTATTGCAATTTTTTCTTTATATTCTTTTTTTCTGTTTCTCTTTGTGGATTTAATTTGTGTTTGCTTTTACTGTTGTAATTAAAAGCTTCAGTAAAAATTACGTATATATGTAGGTAAATAAGCATGTTCATCT
Source organism: Bothrops alternatus (assembly GCA_034064705.1). NCBI lineage: Eukaryota > Metazoa > Chordata > Lepidosauria > Squamata > Viperidae > Bothrops > Bothrops alternatus. The sequence continues at coordinate 454,089 of JARGCV010000243.1, forward strand.
GAATGTGCTTGTCATTCCCTTGCTGCTACATTAAACAAAAAATAATATTTTGAACATCTCCATATAAGATGTGAAAAAAGGTCTTGTGTGCACACCCTTGTTCACTTTAATCTGATATTAATTATAGATCTATATGCTGTCACATTTCTAACAAAATAACTCTGGAAACCAGAAGCCAAAGTCTCCCTTTTCTCACTCCATCCAAATTTATTTTATTTATTTATTCAGTGTATTTGGCTGCCTGTCTCACATACATGGGTCTATAAGAAAGAATACTGCTGAAAAATCTGTCCTAGTTTAAGTCTTCTCTCTGTTCCAAAGCAAGAACAATTTCTCTGTGTATTAGAATTCTCAGTTATGTTCATGACCCCTTTTTCTCCCATCCCAGAAAATCGCAGATAATATCAAGGGAAAGGTGTGTAGCATGGCAGTATGTGCTGTGGCTTGGCTTGTGGCTCATGTCCGAATGCTGGGCTTAGATGAACGAGAGAAGTCACTGCAGATGATTCGACAACTGGGGAACCCCCTATATGGCGAGAACACCCTGCAATTCTACAGTGAAAGGTAAACAGCAGATCTTGGTCTCTTCAAGAGGAAAACATTGTACAGTGCATTTAATCAGCCTTTTCCCACACTGTTTTGGAGAACAGTCCTCCTGATTCCTAGCCAGCATGGCCTAGGACAGGGTAGGCAACCTTGGCTCAGGCTCAGGAATTCTGGGAGTTGAAGTCCACGAGTCATAAAAGAGCCAAGGTTGCCTACCCCTGGCCTAGGACTAAGAATTATAGGCACTCTATTCAAATTCATTTGGAAACTGCTCTGTGGGGAACAGTGCTTTAAAATCTAGGGTGAAGGCTGCAAGATTTTCTTTACTGTTCTACTTTGTACCAATCTGCATCTTCTCCTTATTGGCATTTTTGTCATTTTAGTGTAATAAGGTATTTTATATAGCACTGATTTCTAAATCTTAAATTTTAGTCCATTATTTATACATTGCCCTGCTTAAAGTATGAAAACTGTAGTCTGTAGAAAGAGTTAAGCAAGGGCGCTGTTTGGATATTCCGTTCCCCCAGCTGCATCTGATATGATTGTCCCAATTCTAGGCTATAATGTTTAAAAAGTTTTTTTTCCTACTTTCTTTTGGAAAGGATTATTTTAGAACATTAAAAACTGAATATTTATCCTCTTCCCTATTCAGAGTGGTGATCATGAGTTCCATCCTTGAGCACATGTGTGCTGATGTTGTCCAGCAGACAGCTGCACAGATTAAATTCCCAGCTACAGGAGTTGACACAATGCCCTATTGGAATCTTCTTCCTGCCAAGAAACCTATAAAAGAAGTGCTGATGAGTGTCTTCTCCAAGGTCCTGGAGAAAGGCTGGGTAGACAGCCATTCTATTCATATCTTTGATACACTATTACACATGGGTGGTGTCTATTGGTTCTGCAACAATCTTGTCAAGGTATGGAAAACATGAGAAATGTAAGCAACATATAGAAGTAGTTATTTTTGTTCAAAAGAGGCATACCTCAAGCTTCTTGCATTGCATGAGCAAGAGAAAAAGCTGCATGAATTTAAACTTTTATTTCATTATAAATACGGCTTGCATTTAATACATAGCAGTCATGGGAATAGCTTCATTAGTTCTTGCAGTAAACTTACCACAAATCTGTGTTCTCCAATGCCCACCTGTGACATTTGTTTTATTAAAGCAAATTAAGAGAAACCTGATACATATGAGTTTTTCTGAGATTTTTTATTGGCATTATAGTAACTGAATACTGGACTACAGGTCTTTGGTCTGATCTTAGCATACTGAATGCATGAACTGTGTAAATTAGATTAGGATATTCAGATGGGTGAAAACCTACACTGATTGCTATAATTCAGTGGAAAATAAGGGCAAAGTTTAATCCTTTTCCTCCTTTGCATTATTTTGCTGCCTCTCTTCTTTTTTCAGGAACTCCTGAAAGAGACACGGAAAGAGCATGCAATGAGAGCTGTGGAATTGCTCTATTCTATTTTTTGCCTGGACATGCAGCAGCTCACCCTCACCCTCTTGGGACATATCTTGCCCAATTTGCTTACAGACTCTTCCAAATGGCATATGCTAATGGATCCACCAGGCAAGGCCCTTGCCAAGTAAGAGACAGATCTCAATGAACTGCACCAAAAAACTAGATACTGTAGCTGCAAGCTGAAACTTAATGCACAGAGGCTTTGTGATTGTTTTGTTATTTTGGAAATGAAACAAATATATTGTGTTATTTTCTCCTGGAAGTTCTGCATAGTCAGGTTTATGTTACAATTATAAATGAGTACATTCTGTTGAGTGTAAAGGAATATGAAATAGTGATAATCAAAAGCTTCATTATTTTGATGGAGTATAACAAGGCTTTAATATAGATTAAAGTATATACTGTTAAGAATTGTACATTTTTAAATGCAAAGCTTGAAACTAACACATATAAAAATCTGTCTGTCTTTAACCCAGCTGTTAGACCCTGTTAGAAAAGGTGCTATGATGTCTTGAGATCACAGGACACTATTTTATCTTCAGAACTGTATTCTCACACACACTAACAACAACAACAAAAACAAATCTTGCAGTGAAAAGGGTACCATCTAGTAACTCATTTCAGGTTACTGAGTCTCTTAATACCTACACAGTCTTTACCAAACTGCAAGTCCCAATATATTTGGAGGACACCAGATTGAGAAAAACTGCTCCATGGTTGTACCAGTGAACTATTACTAGATTCCCCTCCCCCAATATACAGACTTTTCTATTGGTCAACATCACAGTTTTCTTTTCTGGGATAGCAGTAAATGATTGGGGTTTGGGTCCAGTATAGGAATGAAGCCTATTTATTTATTTATTGATAGAAAGATTCTAAATATGATGCAGGATTCTGTGATTTCCTAATACAATTTTAGATTGTCAATCCATTTCCTAGACTGGTAGTGGTGCACTGGTGGTGGTGTAGTAGTTAGAATGCAGTACTGCAAGCTAACTCACTGTTCACTTCAGGAGTTCAATTCTGAATGGCTCAAGGTTGACTCAGCCTCCCATCCTTCCAAGATCGGTAAAATGAGGACCCAGATTGTTGGTAAAATGAGGACCCAGATTGTTGGGGGCAATAGGCTGACTCTGTAAAATCACTTAGAGAGAGCAGTAAAGTACTATGATGCGATATATAAGTCTAAGTGCTACTGCGATTGCTACCTTGTAAAAAAAGGAAGAAGTTAGTATAACCCAGCCTTTAAGTTGACTTTCTTTTTGTCCCCTATCAGGTTATCTGTGTGGTGTGCTTCCAGTTCCTATTCCTCCCACAATAAGGGACAGGTATCTCTCTGGCAGCGAAAGAGGCACCGAGAAGACATAGAGGTAGACTGGAATTACTCTAAGACATGGGTCCCAAATCCCCGGCCCAAGGGCCACTACCAGGCCATGGCTTATTTGGAACTGGGCCATGTGAGAGGTAGGCTGGTACACGTGTACTGCTCGACTCACGTAAGCGGTAGGCCGGCATGCATGCGCAGCTCCACTTGCAGTTGAGCTGCATGCACCTATGTTTGCATGCCGATCCATAGCTCACATGACTTGAGCTGCATGTGCATGTGTGCCAGCCCGCTGTTTGCATGGCCCAGTTCTCTTCTCTCCCCTGCAAAATTGGGGACCACTACTCTTAAGATGTTGGGGGGGAGAAAAAAAAGGCTGAAGTTTGATCAGAGGGAATGAAGTTGGTAAATTTGAAAATATAAGAATGAATGCTTGAGAACAGGGGCAGGAATCTTTTGAAAAGAGCACAGTATCCTCCTGATTAATAACTTGGTGTTGCAGGCATTTTTAGCAGTAACTTCTAAAAATCCTTCATAATTTTTGGTATAAAAATCCACAATACAAAAAAGATGTGGAGATTCTAGAAAAGGTGCAAAGAAAAACAACAAAGATGATTAGGGAGCTGGGGGCTAAAACATTTGAGAAATGGTTGCAGGAATTGGATATTATTTATTTATTATTTATTTATTAATTTAATTTCTATGCTGCCCTATTCCGGAGAACTCAGGGCGGCTCACAACATGATAGAAATTACATTATATACATAAATATAAAAACCCTTAATTAAAAAAGAAACCAATCATTCCACAAGCATACACTGGCTAGGGGCAAGGTGTTAGCTGCCCCAGGCCTGCCGGCAAAAGTGTGTTTTAAGCAATTTACGAAAGGTGGAGAGGGTGGGGGCGACACGGATCTCCGGGGGAAGTTGGTTCCAGAGGGCCGGGGCCGCAACAGAGAAGGCTCTTCCCCTAGGTCCCGCCAGGCGACACTGTCTGGCTGACGGGACCTGGAGAAGGCCCACTCTGTGGGCCCTAACCGGCCGCTGGGATTCATGAGGCAGCAGACGGTCTAGTCCAATGAAAAGGAGGAGTAAGGATGACATAATAATTTACCAATATTTGGGGGGCTGTCACAGAAAAGAGGGGATAAACCTATTCTCCAAAGCACCTGAAGGCAGGACAAGAAGAAACTTATCTAAGAGAGATCCAAGGTAGAACTAAGGAGAAATTTCCTAACAGAACAATTTACTGGTGGAATGGCTTGCGGATGGGTGCTCATCATTGGAGGACTTTAAGAAGAAATTTGACAGCCATTTGTCTGGAATGGGCATGGCGTCTCCTGCTTGAACAGGGGTTGGACTAGAAGACCTCCAAGGTCCATTCCAACTCTGATAATCAGTATTCTGTATCTTCATAATGAGTATGAGACTTTTAAAATTGCATCAAGGATACTGTCTTACTCTGAGCCCTAAGACATGAATATATCTTGACTGAAACAAATAATTATTTTGTTTCTGTTTTTGTTAAGTTGAATGTTGGTCATTATTAATTCTGATCATAGAAATTATGTCTATTTTTTCTTCTCAAGTCATATGAGCTAGAAGCTTAGTACCTTAAAAAAAAAGCCAGCCTTTTTTTCCCAGGAAAAGACATTTTGAAAAGTCATATACAGTATTGTAGGTTCAGAATCACAGAAATACATATAGAGGCATCTAAGACCATTTCTAACATATTTTCCTATTTGCTTTTAAAAACAGAAGTGCAGAAAGTGCAGGGGAAAAAGGGGGGAAGTAGGACAGAAAATAAAATGATAACAAAACAGTAAAGAAGGGGCTTCTAAACTTCATCACATCAGGTTATTATACTAACTCTTGACCTTGTTGTAAAGTTACAGATAAAAATTACTTCTCCTTATAGCCTAATTTTTATCTATACTTAATCCAGAAATCATTTTTTTAATCCTAGTTCATCAAAAAGTCTGCTAGAAGTTACCAAATAGTTTATCCATGTTCAAATATCCAACTTTACAAGCGTTTTTGTGGCATCACAGGATTTGATCTTTCATTACACTTTGATATTTAAAAGAAGTTTTCAAAGCTTTCATCAACCCATTTTGCAAACTGCATGAAGTAGCATCATTAGAGGATTTGTTCTTGGAGACATTCTATATCCAGATTCTTTTCTTCCTATATAGAGGCATCATGCAGAATTTCTTGTTCTCACCATCCCTTCATCAAGCCTCAGTTTCTAATATGGGCTTAGTTCCATTTCAGTTGTTTCCCAGGAGTATATTGATTATATACATGTTTCTTAAGTCTTATATCAAAAATAACCAATTCCAAATCTCTCCAATCTACTGATCCATTCAAAACTCTCTTAAATCAAAATATTTGTTCTGCTTTTGGCCAGTTGTATGTTGTTTTAAATTTTTGAGACTTTTATCAAATCAAATAAAACCTTTATTATGATCAAAGTCCAGCATAAAAAGCACAAAGAATTAAAAAGCATAATACATATAATAAAAATATATATGCAAACCCAAAAGATACAAAAACAAAAAATCTAAAAATGAGTAAAAGCAATCAATAGGCATAAAAAGTATGGCAAACTAAACTTATCATAAAATACTCTATAATAGAGAGGTAGGTGGTTTAAAACTGGCTTCGGGTATAGGTCATCTTCTGACAGATTTTAATATTGGCAATATATGTTGTAGCAGAATTAGTATGTAAAAGCAACAGGGAAGTATACATTTGTCCTCACCAGGTGTCAAATTAAGCCTGCCATTTGAAGCTCTCTAATATCCGATAAAATAGTTACATTGAACATTTCCCAAAGTGATTAGAGAGTGAGTTGGACTGGGTTTGTGTCCATGAAAGTCTCCATGATTGTTGAGAACAGAGATGTCATCTCCCTCAGCTTAGAATTAAGCCCAACTATTGTAGAGCCCTTGTAATTGTAATGTTAGAATCCTTGTTCCTGATATATAGGTAGTCTTTGACTTACAACCACAATTGTGACTGGAATTTTGATCATAAGTCATTGCAGTTGTAAGTTGAGGCACCTATGTGACCGGATCCATTGTTTTTACTGCTTTTAAGACAATCACTAAGTGAAATGTAGTTATAAATCCGAATCCTAGGGTCATTAAGAGAATCGCACAGTAAATAACCAAATCAAAGTGGCAAAAAATGTTGCAAATTGCATCACATGACTGAGACTCTGCAATCAGTCGTAAATGCAAGTCGGTTGCCAAATGCCAAAAATGCAGGGATATGCTGGGGGTAAAATGCAACATTTTATGACAGCCAAAAGTCCTTTACAGGCCATACAGTGCTCTCTCCAAGATCCTATTAACTTCAAACAGTCATTAAATTAGTTGACAATTATTAAGTTGACAATTACCTGTAAAAACTAAGGCTTTTCAGATATTGCTGAACTACATCCCCAATATCTCTCTTCATTAGCTATGCTGACTAGAGCTATTATGAGTTATAGTTTAGTAACAACTAGTAATAACTAGTTTTAATTACCATTATACATTAGATCTATTTCCACTTATCTCTGCCCTGCAAGATAAGTCAGTATTATGTTCACAGATTTGCAGAAGGAGTGTTTGGGCAAGCAGTGGTCTTTGAATCAGAGACTTGTGTGCCACTACTCTTAACTATCATACATTTCTTTTTGTCTTATACTTTTACTGACTTTCTATTCCTTCTCTTCACACATTGCAAAAGAAGGAAGTATCAAAACACAGTGTGTGAATCATCCTTAATTTGCCTGCTTGACATGGAATCTTGAGTTTTTACTACAAGTACATACTTTAATGGGAAGATGAGGCCCAGAATGCCTGCTTTGCTTTGCATTTTGTTAACAGTAACTGCAGTTTGGTCTTGGGGGTCATCCTCTTCCAGGATTACATCAGTCTTTTTCCACTGGATGACACTCAGCCATCAAAACTCATGCGCCTGCTCAGCTCCAACGAGGAAGACACCAGTGTTCTGTCTAGCCCCAGTAAGTGGAATCACGGTGAGGAATCTTTTCTGGAATTTGCCTCGTTCAGCTTGCTTGTTGTCTCTCCCCCACACATCCCAATGCTTAGAGAGAACACTACAGTGTGTTTTCCAGATCCTTGCACATCCTGGATGTTGAAATCTGCCATTTCTGGTTCAGCAATGTAAATCTCAAAAGTGGTTAATACTTCTTTGATGCACAGTCTGCATAGTTTTGAAAAAGGTACTGATGGAGTATTTATTAAAGAAATTACATTAATATCCCACTGTTTGCAATAATTACTGGGCTAGGCATAGTAGCTTTGGTTTGCTTCTCAATTCAGTCAACATTTGCTTATTTTTAGATTTAAATTCCATCTTTCTGTCAGTAATGCAATGTGTTATAAATAGTGCTCCCCCTCCCCCTTTTCCCCATAGCAATCCTGTGAGGGATTGGAGAGAGAAAGACTGAGACTGACTGATTGATTGACTGAAAGTTACCCAGTGAGTTTTTGTGGCTGAGGAATTGAGTCTCCCTGGGATTAGTCAATTGCCTTAGCCATCTTACTATACTAATTACTTAGGTCTGTTCAATCTATCTGGGTATCCAGATCATCGTGGTTTGAGAGGTTCTGGGACATAGGAAGATTAATCTCTGGAGGAGGCCTTGGTTGGATTACGATGAGGCTATCTCCATGATCCTATTTAACAAAACAGAAACATTTTATGGCATAAACTGCTAGCTTGTTATTGAGTATTGATGGGGATTAGATAGCCAACTATGTAATATAGATAGTCCTCAGTTAATATTGTTAATTGCTAACCAATGCAGCTTTAGAATGACATAATGTAATTGCACCAAGTTAACACAGCAGTTCTGGCAGTTCTAGGTGTGTGATGTCATGAGATTGCCATTTTTGACTTCCTATCGGCTTCCTTATTGAGTTTGCTTGTTGGAAGCCAGCAGTGACAGTTGTAGAACACTGCAACAGCCACAACTTCAAAAAATTGGTGTGTTTCCTATTTCAGTGCCATTATAACTTTGAATGATTGTTAAATAAATGATCATTAACTGAGGACTACCTGTACTTGCATTACCTCAATAAATAAAATATATGTTGGAGGATTACTCAAATCAACCTTTATTGTCAGAGTACAACATGTGTACAATGATTGAGATTGGCTAAGCCTCCCTTCGTGCACCCCCCTCCTCGGCAACTCACAGTGACAACAAACACACAATCTTATTGCACCATGTGAACTTATTGCACAACGCACCGGCCCCACAGTCTATCATACATAGAGTTATTTCCCATTCAAAAGTCTGACTGCCCACGGGTAGAAACTGTTCTTCAGCCTGTTGGTGTGGCTGGCTATGCTTCTATATCTCCTACCCAATGGTAGGATGGTAAAGAAGTGCCGACCAGGATGTGAGTCGTCCCTCAGGATTTCCCTCACTCTTCTAAGGCAGCTGGCCCTAGCGATGTCATCTAGTGGTATCAAGGGACAGCCCACAATGTTTTGTGCTGTGCTCACCACTCTTTGTAATGTCTTTGTAATGTCTCACCTTGGTCCTTCAATGCTTTGTTAGTGAAAGATAACGATTTGAAATAAATTATTTTAAAAAATAGAAATAAATAATAAACAGCCTTTTCCCTACTGTTGCTCCCTAATTGTGTTCTGATCATTGTTGCATGATGTATTCAATTCATGACTGTATTAAAATCCATTATAATTGTACTTGTTAGAGTTGACATGTTAGCATTAAGGCATAAACATATTGTTCATTGGACTGTCAAATGAAAGCAAGAAGGGCTGCTTTCCTCTACTACCTTAGTTATGAAAAGAGAATCAGGAAAAGAGATTAAATGAAAAATTGCTGTGACAGCAAGACGTTTATAGCATTAGTCAGAACTTCATGGAGATGAAGATATGATTGTTCATCACCTTGGACTCTTGCCCAATTTTTTTTGTCATAATAATTGTGATTTCCTCTTATTTCATTATGCTTTCTTGTGATTTCACTTTTTCCTCTATAACTTTGCAATTTGGGAGTTTTTAATGTGCTGATTCTTCTTTTCATTGAAGTGGTTTAAGATTCCTCTTTCTTTTCTGCTGTGATAGATAGTCACACTAATTTAATATGAGAAAACAAAAGACAACAGCTCTAATTTTTTTTTTTACTCTATAACCAAGAGTAAATGGGGAGGGTCAGTCATGACAGCATTGGAATTAGAAAGGAAGGTAACTAGTTAGGTTAACTCTGAAGCTGATCAACCAAGAAAATGGCCTAAATGGAAATGGTTCACCTTAGCTTAATTGTGAACCACTTCAAAATTAGATGTTAGAGAAGGAGACAGACAGGAGTAGCAGAAAAGCCAGTTGTAGCCTTGTCTAGACTCACTCTGATAACATACAGCAGCCATAACAATGATCATGATAATATTTTGCATTTATATTGGTGTTTCCCAAGCTAGTGCTCTCTAAAACTTCTGGGCTACAATTCTCATAATTCATAATCTTGAATTATGTAATCTGGTATATCTAGAGGACAACCATTTGGCAAAGACTGATTCATATAATACTTTTAAGTGTTTAAACTTTTTCACATATCAGCTTCTCTGTAATTCTTCTGATAATCCCTAAAGATTTATCAGTGTGGTTATCTCCATTGTTATGAAGCCTGCTGTGCAAGCTTCTCTGATGGTGGAGTTTATTTCTGAAGGTTCCAGCAAAGCGCTATGAAATACTTTAATACTGCTGTTAAAACTGAGTGGAATAATATCATCAGACATTCAGAATGACAGTCTACTTAATTAAATTGATTTGTTCAGTAGTGATAAAACAGAAATCCAGCATCAACCTATTTTGACCACTGAAGCCTCTGTGATTGATTGAAACAAAAGGGGAAGTGTCAGGAAGTTCTGTTTAGGCAAATCTCAACTGATAGGCGCATGTAGACTTCAGAAAGAATGTAGTAGGCACTGTCACAAAATGGTTGGAGGTTGTAAAAACCTACTCATTAGACGACAGATTTATGAAAGGAGTTCTTGCCAGATACTATTCCATCTAGTATGCTCTTGACTACTGTAAGTGACTTGTATCTTTTTCATGAGCACATTTATAAGCAAAACACTAGGTTGCAGCCATGTCATTCTTTAAAGTGCTTATGAGCCTTAATGAGGCTTAGATATTTTATTTATAAAGATTGTGTTTGATGCTAAGACACACACACATTATCACAATTAAAAGCATTTAACAAAGTTCTGGCTGGCAGAGTGCTGACAGGCCTGTAGAAACATATGGGCGTTACACTGAGTAACCATGATCTGATAGAAAAGTCTTTCTTGTTTAGTCTGTGTCTTCATAGGTGAGTTGCTAGTTATGGGAATGGGATTGTTTCTCTTTTTTTTTTCAGCAGACCGCACAATGAGCACTTCGCTTTCTGCCTCGCAACTCCACACAGTCAGCATGCGTGATCCCCTCAACAGAGTTCTTGGTAAGCTCTTCAGCTTTCACTAAGTATTGGGAATAAAATTGCTCCAAGGAGACCAAAAGATTACTTTGGCCAGCAGCCCATATTATGCAGGAGCTTGCCAAACAAAGATAACTAGGATCTTTGTTAGAGAGATCTCAAATATTTCATTTCAGTCCAAGATCAGAAAAGTGTAAAGAAAGCATTACATGCGCAATAGCAAAATCTGTGTGATATCTAAATACCAAAGAAGTTATAACTAATTGCATAAAGCAGTTTGAAAGGTGCCATTTCAACCTAGAATTAAACAAAGAAATAGTTTCTAGAACAATAACCTAGATATTCCATGGCAAAGTGCAGCAAAGAATTTTGTGGTATCTTCTTCCTAATTATTGAGGTGAAAATCAGTACTGTATAGTTTTCCAAATCACATGACAAGCTGTGCTGGTCAACAGAATTTTTTGGTCAAGGACAAGGGTTTCCTATACTGTAAGCTAAGTCCTTCAAGTAAGCTTTAGGGTATTAACAAAAACTATCCACTTACCCTAATCATTCAGTTTTACAGTCCTCCATTCATCCTTGTTATAGGGCATGCAAAACTGTAGAACTAGTACTGCTTTCTTCTTATAAAGACAATGAAATTAAAATCGAAATATTATCAAGCCTCTTTGGGTTTGAAATGCATGCATTTTGTTCATATGTTTGTCTGAATTCTGAAAGCAATGAGGAAAGCTGATATCTCAAAAGCTCAATGACTGATTTACACAGAGTTAGATCATACATTTGAATAGTGAAAGAAAAATATTTTGTAGTATTAAATATCACAAGATATTTAAAAATCAGCAATGCAAACCAATAACTATTTGGAGAGGACAAAACTAAAACTGAGTAAAGAAGTAAGGATATTGTCAATGCAATTATGAAACTTTTAATTCAATGAAATGTTTAGCTTTAGATTCACCAGAATGGCATTTTTAGAAATTCAAGTATACAGTATGTATGAATAATAGCTACACTTTTGCTTTTTACCAATTAAAAAAAAGTCTTATTGTCCAGTCCACCATCCTCCAAACTAACAAAAATGGGGGATGATTATTTTACCACAATGAATAGCTTTGGAAGCTATTACTTCTGAAAAGTATGTAAAAGCTTGTCTCCGAATTGAAAAAATCCTAGTACCTAACATTTTGTGTTGGTGTCTAAGAACTTTAACATAGGGCTCGTGCCAAAAAAAGAATAAATAAACTCTTCAATGTAATGGATGTCAAGTAATTGCTTGTAAGCAGAATTTTTAAGAAATACATTTCACTGACATATACGAGTCAATGTGCACAAGCTTATACTATGTGAGCTAGAACTGTGATCCAAGAAAACTGTTTTAAATCTAAATTCTGCACCGAATTCATCGTTGTGGCCTTACACCAGTTGTAATATTTTGAAACCAATATGGGACTACAGTACAGCTGGTGGAAACTCCTAGCCCTCTTAGCTGATCTCAGAAAAGCTAAGCAGAACTAGAAATACATAAGGAGGCATTGGCAAACCTCTTCTGTATATTGCCAAGAATAAAATGTGAGTATTTGTAATTACAAACAAATCTAGTTTGGGCCAAGAAAAGTAGAATATTTGTCCTGATGGTGCTTCATAAGATTATCTGCTGCTGTGTATAACACCCAAGGACAATTACTATTTATTTTACCATATGCATTCTACTCCCCAGCCAATCTCTTCTTGCTGATCTCTTCCATCTTGGGAGCCAAGACAGCTGGAACACATACTCAGTTTGTGCAGTGGTTCATGGAGGAATGTGTGGATTGCTTGGAACAGGGAAGCCGTGGCAGCATCCTACAGTTTATGCCTTTCACCATGGTAAGCCAATTCCATTTTTTTAAATTAGGCAAGATACCCATTTTTCTTCAAGCTTTCCTTTTGAATGTAGCTTCTTACTGGTGCCCTCTGTAGCATGATCTTTGTAAACAGCCTCCCATTAGATTTTTTTCAATAATCACCATTCAGATTCTCTACTAATGCCATACAGACCCCAATCTGCCGGTGAAGATGGAGTGTTTTTCAAGCAGTTACTTCCTACATTTGCCTAATAGCTTTTTTTTGTTTTTGAATTCTAGCTTAAAGAATCACTTTCAAAGTGCTTTTTCCTGGATTTCATCGTTATTGGGGACATAGGCTGCTAAAGCACCAGCCAACTCTGATTTGCAAATTTCCAGTATTTTGCAAATTGTAAGGATGTCTCCTTTATTTTCTGTTTGATTTTTCTGACACTAGAGGGAGTCAGTTGGCAAAAAAAATGATAGTATTGAAAGCAATTAGAAGAGGGTGTCACTCGATTTCATTGAGGGCCGTATCGGCATTGTGGTTACTCTTGAGGGGGGCTGGGATGGGCGTACCCTACTGGATGCGTGTGGCAAGCTCGACATCACTCATGTCAAGGGTGCCTGTGCGGGCCTGGGCAGGACTGGATTGGATCCTAGGATCTCTGGCGGAGGACGGTGGGACCAGGGCGAGTGCTGGGGCATGGTCGACTGGAGGAACGTCACCGTCCCTCTCAGGCCATGCAGGGGCGCCCCTGGACGGTGGCATGGCCTGCCCAGAGCCCTGGTCAAGCACCCAGTCCTCAAATTCAGGGACCCCGCAGCCCAGCCTAGCCTAGCCCCACTTCCCCAAGGGGATCCCCAGCTGCGCTTACTGCCTCCTTGAGACTACTGCTGCTGTGCTCGCTTTCGTTGGCGAGGTTGCTAATAGTGGGTGCACAAGGGCAAAGTACGTGGGTCAGAGGAAGACCCACTCCCTCTCCATGCAAGGAGACCCAACTTTGTAATCAAAGCATCCTCAGCAATAGGATGGGAAACTACCAAGGGATGTCGAAAGGGTAGCAGGGCTGCTGGTGGCCAAGTGCTAAGACAGGACTTCCCTAAGACCCTCCCTCCCTCTCATTCCAATCTCCTTCCTTCCTTCCTTCCTTCCTTCCTTCCTTCCTTCCTTCCTTCCTTCCTTCCTTCCTTCCCTCCCTCCCTCCCTCCCTCCCTTCCTCCCTCCTTCCTTCCCTCTCTTCCTCCCTCCCTCATTTTCATTCCCATTTCCTTCTTTCCTTCCTGTTTCCCTCCTTCCTTCCCTCTCTCCCTCTCTCTGTGCCCAGGAAGGGACAAGGGGAGGGGGAGAGGTAGGCAACGCTTCTCTCAAAGAATAACAGAGTTGGAAGAGACCTTTGAGGTCTTTTAGTCCAACCTCCTGCTCAAGCATTCCAGACAATGGAATATCCAATCTCTTCTTAAAAGCCTCCAGTGATAGAGCACCCACAACTTCTAAAGGCAAGCCTTTTCACTCTGGTTAGTTGTTTTCACAAGTCCTTAGTTCTAGGCTGGTTTTCTTCTTGATTAGTTTCCATCTATTATTGCCTTCTGATGCTTTGGAAAATAGGTTGACCCTCCTTTAAATAGCCCTTCGCTCCCATTGTTGCTCCAGAGCCTATGCTTGGAAACAAAGCCCTGCAATGATGAGGTGGGGTGGGAACCATTCCCTTTGCTTTTGGACCGGCTCCGAAATGGACTGGAAGGAGCGGGCCAAGGACTCCAATCTGGCTTTGCAGGAAGCAAGGGGATTGGAGGCATGTGAATGCGCGCCAGTCTGGTGTCTTAAAAAAATGGGTACCCTCCCCACTGCCAGATTTCCACTGCCATACTGTTTAACTTTCTTTAAAGATTACCTGTTGCAGAATCCAGATCCTTCCTGTTCTGCATCAAGTAAACTTTAAAGAAAGTTAAATTGTATGGCAGCAAAAATCCAGCAGAGGGGGGGAAATCCTGGTCTCACGTATGGGGAATCTGCTCAGCCTGCCTCCACCCATGCGTCTGCCTGCGCACTATGCCTGTTAAACCTCATTTCTAGCTAGGTGATTGATTTAGCGAAGGCCCGGGCAGCATGCCACCAAAAAACAGCAGAGTTTGTATGTGTGTCTGCCTTGCCCACATCAGCCATCCTTTCAACGTTGCACTGCAACTGAACCAAGGCGGCTGGCCAGACACCAAAGTGTTGCTGAAAACAGGAGAATCTGTGTCTGTGCCTGCTACATGCTCATCCGTCATGCCGTGAGGCTTATCATGCCAATTGTGCCGGTTCCACCGCTCATGACTACAGGCCTTGAGGCTCGTTGCACCGATCGCACTGGTGCCACTGCTTGCTGCAGGAGGCCGCGAGGTTCGACACGCGATCAGTGCAACAAACCTTGCAGCTTCCTGCAGCAAACGGCAGCACCGGCATGATCAATGCAATGAGCCTCAAGGTGACAAACTCCGCCTTGGTTCAGCTGCAGTGCAACGTTGAGAGGATGGCTGATGCGGGCAAGGCAGGCATGCACACAGACTCTGCTGTTTTTTGGTATCGTGCCGCCCATGCCTTTGCTAAATCTATCACCTGGCTAGAAATGAGGCCTGCAGCCATGAGTGGTAGAACCAGCTCAATCAGTATGACGAGCCTCGCGACATGACGGGTGAGCTCATAGCGGCGCTTCAGTGCCTGGTCGGCCACCTCGGATCAGCTGTAGTGCGCCGTGCAGTCCATGGCTGACGCTGGCAAGGCAGGCAGGCACGCACACAGACTCCGCTGCTTTCAGCGGCACTTTGGTGCCTGGCCCAGCAAAGAAGAGCCAGATGAGGAGAGGCCCAGTAAAGCAGGTCATGGCCGGGCTTGACAGGGTGAGGCCGGGAGGGGTGGGGTGAGGCCGGGAGGGGCAGGATGGGGTGAGGCAAATGAGCTGCAGCTGCTGCTGCACACACCACCAGTCCCTGAGCACTTGCCGTTTCCTATGCGTGTGCTGGGAGGGCACCCAGCTGGATTGGGGTGGGCTGGGGCTGGGGCAGCGGGGGCCGTTCCCTTGCCATTTCATGAAACAGCTCCGGGGGGCCAAATCTGGGCCCTTCAGGGCCAGCCCCGGCCCATGGGCCTTGTGTTTGACATGTCTGAATTAGAATGTTTAAGTGGGGATCAGTTGTGTGTTTCCTGAAACTAGGCTTATTGCACAGAGTAAGTATTATTTTGGGTGTAAAATGCAATGGATCGCAGCATAAAATCCATGATCTTTAGATGTAAGAAAATGAAATTGATTAATTTTGTAGATGCTTGAAAATGCAAGAAAATAAAAGAATAGCATCTTTTATCTATATAAATGTTTAGATTTCATCGAACAGTGGTGCTTAGAAATTGAACAATACACATAGACAACCTAAATTAACACTGTGGAATTTGATGCAACAATCAGGCTATTAAGTAAAATTACTAAAATTTAATTTATTTTTAGTTATGTGGGACTAACAAAGTAAAAAAAATATTCTAAACAATGGGAGTATACTATTACAGTTGGAGTGTCAATACCAAACTGTTTTTTTATCTTTCAACTCAGAAAATATAAAAAGAGATCTTTTGTTATTAATAAAAGTTGTATAGAAATATTATAAGTATTTATAAGTACTTCTTGAATCTAAACATTTTTTAAAAGAAGCTCAAACCAAATCCAGTATCTTCATATTTGTATAAAATCTATTAAGGGAGCAGTACAATCAGTTCTTTGTTTTGAGGAAAAATGCTTCATAGCCAGAGCCAAATCCCAGTTTTATCCCATGGGAGATTACGTTCTTCTATGCAAACTAATATCTGAGATTATTTTGCACCCCAGCATACTCTTGCCCTATAAGGTATAAACAGTATGCTCATAGAGAATGCAAATATAACTTCCTCCCCCCCTCCCCCCCAAAAATTATTGACTGCCGGGACAAGGAGCTTTACTAGGTAGATGCTCTCATAGTCTTCATGATTAGAAATAGGTTTCACTAGTAAAACTAACTCACATAGTCTCTTCTTCATTCTTACTCATGTTTATAATTTCTACCTTCTGCTTTACCAGCCAATAAAACTCTGAATAATATGCAGTATGGGGCATATAAAACTCAGACTAATCAGAAAGCAAGAAAAAGGAAGGAACCCAGATCAGGAAATTCATACCATTGTCTTTTTTTTTAAAATCACATATAAGAGCTTATTTTAATTATTACTACTTATATTTCTATCATACTGATCCAAGATAATATTTACAAATGCAGGGAAATGCATTAATCAGTACACATACATACATTTCCAGAACATGACATATGAATTCAACATTACTTGTAGATAAGTGCTTTAGTTTTTACAGATTAATTCTTTAGACAGATATGGGCTACTTGGAGGAGGCTTTTTGCTACTGTATGCTTTTGGTGAATTAATTTCATTGTTATTCCTGGCCAGATCTCTGAATTGGTGAAAGCATCAAATATGTCCAGCCCTAAAATCGTACTGGCCATCACAGACCTCAGCTTACCTCTGGGACGTCGAGTGGCTGCCCAAGCCATTTCTGCCTTATGAAAAAAAAAAACGTTTGAAGCTGTTCCACAGAAGCAGGAGCTGCACCTCTAAGAGATACTGATGAAGCACATAACCAAATTAGCTTCCAGTGCAATCCAGAACTCTTCAACAGGAGCTTGCCAGGATTGCTATTCCAAATACTGAACTTTTTTTTACTTTCAAAAAGCTATATCCACAGTGCCAATAACACCTCTCTTTAAGTTGTTCATTGATATTTTCAGAATAAAATAAAAATTCTTTTGATTTGCCTTATTTTATAAGTAACATTTTTCTCTTATTTATTTTCAATGCCCAAAAGGAGCTGCATTCTTGGCCAACATGACTGCAATCAGATATTGTTTATATATATATATATATATATATATATATATATATATATATATATATATATATATATATATATATATATATATATATATATATATATATATATATATATATATATATATATATATATATATATATATATATATATATATATATATATATATATATATATATATATATATATATATATATATATATATACACACACACACATATATATATATATACACACATATATATATATATACATATATATATATATATATATATATATATATATATATATATATATATATATATATATATATATATATATACACATATATATATATATATATATATGTCAACAAATTACCCTTGGTTTCAAAAAAAATTGCATATTTAAAAATATTGAATATATCTTTATCAAAAGTTATTTTTAAAAAATTGCTAATATATTTGTTTTCAAGACAGACCTGAATTTAGTAGGCTATCATTCTTTTCTGTCTGCCAGCTTTCATATTTTATGGCTTTTGCAAGTCTGAATTGTTTTATAATGCTAAAGAATAACCTCTTTCTGTTTTCTCCTAAATATAAATAGCCCTTGACTTGCAACAGTTCGTTTAGTATCTGTTCAAAGTTACAACAGAACTGCAAAAAGTGACTTATGACTGCTTTTTCACACTGATGACTGTTTTAGCATCCCCATAGTCACGTGATCCAAATTCAGATACTTGGCAACTGGTTCTTATGGTTGCAGTGTCCTGGAGTCATTTGATCACCATTTGCAACCTTCTGACAAGCAAACTTAATGAGGAAGCCAACAGATTCACTTAACAACTGTGTGACAGACCTAACAGCTGCAGTGATTCACTTAACAACTGCGCCAAGAAAGGTCATAAAGAGGCAAAACCCACTCAATAACTGTCTCACTTATTGCCTGTTTCTCCAAAAATAAAACCAGGTCTTTTTTTTCCCCTCCAAAAGAGGCATCTGGTCTTTTCCGCTCACCTCCGGCACTGACAACCCCACCCAGCTAACCCACTTTTTCTGCGGCCGAAGAGCAGGTTTACTTTGCAGCTGAGAATGGAGCTCCGACCTGCATTTCGCAATCAGGCCTTTCCGGAAGGCCTCTGCAGCCGAGAACTGAACTATGGATTGAATCCATAGCTTGGTTCTTGGCTGCAGTGGCCTTCGGAAAGGCCTGTCTGCAAAATGCAGGACTGGGGATGCCGCAGAAAAAGTGGGCTGGCAATGAGAGGCCTGGCTGCCAGGTAAGTGGGTGCAGGGCACGTGGGGCAGTTCCACACCCCTACCCCTGCTTGATTTTTAGGTGTGCCTCGCCTGAAAACTAGGGCTTATTTTTGGGGTAGGGCTTATATTAGGCTCACCTGCAAAAATCAAGCTAGGACTTATTTTCGGGGTAAGCCTTAATTTTTGGGAAAACAGTAATAGAAATGTTGGCTTAGTCATAAATCGAGGACTACTGTAGAATTATGTTTAAAACAAAGCTGCTGAATATGCTTATTTTGGATCACAAATACAGAGTTTGGTGAATTGATGAATCAACATATTGGCTTTAGAATTGATTCTGATGTATGTATGTATGTATGTATGTATATATGTGTATATAGTCAGCTTCATAGGCTCACCTCTACAAAACCTAGCCAAATTTCTCGCCAAACAACTACAGCCCTATGCAGAATCCATCACTTCACACGTAAAAAACTCATTCCAGTTCATAGAGATCATAAAGAAACAAAACTTATAGCCCAGCGACCTACTCGTTAGCTTCGATGTCATATCCCTCTTCACCCAAGTGCCAATCAAAGAAGCCTTAACAGCTATCCAAAACAAATATAACCCCCCCAAACACATCCTAGATCTGACCAACCACTGTCTATCCAACACATACTTCATCTATAACGGACAAAAATACAAACAAATAGAAGGAGCACCCATGGGATCACCCCTCTCACCTGTCATTGCAAACCTCTACATGGAACACTTTGAAACCCAAGCCCTAGAAAAATCTGATCACAAACCCAACTCTGGCTCAGATACGTAGATGACACCTTCGTAATCTGGCCACATGGGAAAGAAAAACTGGACAACTTCCTCACACAAGCTAATAACCAACTTCCCTTCCTGGATGTCTTAGTCTACAAGAAATCCAATGGCTTCCTAGGACACACCATCTACCAGAAGAAAACACACACAAACCGTTATCTGCATGCACTCTCACACCACCACCCAGCACAGATAGATAGATAGATAGATAGATAGGTAGGTAGATAGATAGATAGATAGATAGATAGATAGATAGATAGATAGATAGATAGATAGATAGATAGATAGATAGATAGATAGATAGATAGATAGATATGCAGATCTTGGCATATTCGGGTCTTTTCCCATGTAAGATTGAGAGTATCTTGGCGATGTTTCAATGAGGTCCCACTCGTCATCTTCAGGCTGGGGTCTTTGGCTTCGTGCTTGTGCGAGCAAAGTGTGATCGGAGTTGCCGTCTCTCTATAAATATTGGTGGGTGTGTGTGGAGTGCTGGCTTAGTGGCTGTAGGTGGGTTGGTTGGCTGCGTTGGAGTTATTGTTTGCGGATTGTTCGGCTGTTTTGTAACATCCTGGGTAGTTGAGGTGCTGGCTGTGTGCCCATTAGTCTTTTGTGTTGTAACAACCTGGGTAATAGGCTGTGTGGTGACATCCTGAGATCTAGTATAGTGATATCCTGAGTTCTGTGTTGTAACATCCTGAGCTTTAGTGTTGTAACCTCCTGAGTTCTGTGATGTGATGTCCAGAGCAGAAGGCTATGATGTAACATACCGGGCTTTGGTTTGGCTCCCAGTTTGCGGTCTAGCTCTGTGTTCATGGCGTGTGTCCGTTTGCTTTGTGTGGGAGTCAGAGGGAGGTGCAGCAGCTGGTGATGTCATCGTGGTTTGGCTTCTGGATGGTGGTTGCATTTCGTCTGAGGGATGGGTTTGGCCTTGGGTTTGGGTCTAGTGAGGGTGAATGGTGGTGGCGTACTGTGTTGTTCTGGGTCTGGAGTCAGTTTTCGTGGCTAGGACTCGTTTGTTGATTAGGGCTAGGGCCAACAAAGACCACCTAAAAACTGAATTACACACTATCACAAACGTATTAATCTCCAACGGATTCCAAAAAAATACAATTACCAACCTAATCCAAAGGGAAACACCCCCCCCCAAGTACCGAGACATAGAACAGTGCAACGACATCGCCCTCCTCCCCTACATCAAAGGCACCACAGATAAAATCAGCAAAATTCTCCACAAACAATATCAAGACAGCCTTCAGCACTGACCAAAAAATAGCCAACATCTTAAGAAACCCCAAAGACATGATCCAGCTAGAAAACCAAGGAGTCTATGAAATATCATGCAAAATCTGCCCAGCCACATACATTGGACAAACTAATAGGAGAATAAACGCATCGCAGAACACAAGAATGCAGTCAGAAAAGAAGAAAAAACTTCCTCCCTCTTCCAGCACCTTAAAGCTACAGGACATGAAATTGATTTTGAAGGAACCAAACTAATCTCCAAAACAACACCCCAACAAGAGAATAATTATGGAAGCCATCGAAATAGAGAAACACCCCCACAACATGAATAAGCATGACGATACCTCCTGCCTACCAGACATCTGGAAACTAGCCCTCATCAACAAACGAGTCTTAGCCACGAAAAGTGACTCCGGACCCAGAACAACACAGTACACCACCACCATTCACCCTCATTAGACCCAAACCCAAACCCATCCCTCAGACGAAATGCAACCACCATCAAGAAGCCAAACCGCAACGACATCACCAGCTGCTGCATCTCCCTCCAACCCCCACACAAAGCAAATGGACACACGCCATGAACACAGAGCTAGACCACAAACTCGGAGCCAAACCAAAGCCCGGTATGTTACATCACAGCCTTCTGCTCCGGACATCACATCACAGAACTCAGGTTACAACGCTAAAGCTTAGGATGTTACAACACAGCCTACCACTCAGGATGTTGCAATACAGAACTCAAGATATCACTACACTAGATCTCAGGATGTCATCACATAGCCCATTACCCAGGTCGTTATAACACAAAAGACTAATGGGCACACAGCCAGCACCTCAACTACTCAGGATGTTATGAAACAGCCGAACAATCCGCAAACAATAACTCCAACACAGCCAACCAACCCACCTACAGCAACTAAGCCAACACTCCACACACCCCCACCAATATTTATAGAGAGACGGCAGCTCCGATCACACTTTGCTCACACAAGCACAAAGCCGAAGACCCCAGCCTGAAGATGACGAGTGGGACCTTGTCGAAACGTCGCCAAGATACTCTCAATCTTACATGGGAAAAGACCCGAATATGCCAAGACCTGCATACCTGTACCCGTGAAAATCTATGAAAACACACACACACACACACATTTTATATATATGGTATATATATATATATATACACACACACACACAAAGCACACAACTAGATGCTCATAAGATTTATCAAACAGAATATTTCATTCAAAATAAAAGCATGTATGCAAATAGCACAACTCCCAGTCTTGTCTGGAGCAGCGGGGAGGGGAGAATTGCTGGAGGTGAAAATAGCGTCGTGCTCAGTGTTTTGAGCAGCGAAGGCAGCATTTCGGGATGCAGGGGCAGAGTGGAGGGGCAGCCATTGCACTGGGAAGTTTCCCTCCATTGCTGACCATCTTCAGAAGAAAAGGAGGTGTGACCGGAAGATGAAACATGGCAAACGTGGAGGCCTAACATCTAGGCTAAAAGGTAGACCTTACAGAGTGTCTCTTTCATCTATTTTGCTTGCAAATGCTCGCTCCTTAGAACCAAAAATGGATTACTTGCGGCTGGATTTAACAACAAACCAGGAGGTGAAAAACTGCTGTGTCATCATTGCTTCAAACCCAAAGCAAGAAAAGGCCTGCTCAATTTTCCTGCAATGAGTTGGCTGCAGCAAGCTGTCCTGCAGCAAGTCAGCAGCAGCAAGTCATCCTAGAACCAGGTCTATGCACTTTTATGTAACAGAATATACTTGACTACAGGAGATGTTATGATTCAATATGAACAACCCTGCATATTTAGCAACCTGCCTTATTTTATGTGACAGAATTCTTAAGATAATATGTTGAACAGACACTTCTTATTGGGTCAACTTTACAAGACAACTGCTTTTTTCAGATGTTATATCTTACTAGTAAATAATTACTTTAATCAGTAATTTTTAAAAGTACTGTACTCCTCCCTGCCAAAGAAATAAAAAAGTATACATGAGGAGTATTGTTTTGCTCATGAGTGTCAAATTTAAAATCAGCTAGTACCTTCAGAAATTCTGAAATTTCCAAATTGTATTTGGAACTGGAGATTTTTCTCAATCCAGTCCAAAAATCTAAAACTGAAATAAAATTTAATACCGAAGGACATTATTAGATAACCTTTATTGTCATTTTTTTACTGTGGGCACAACTGCACAAATCAAAAATGAAATTTAGTTGCCTGCTTTCAAAGTGAACACATACATGACACCCACCTAACATACTGTATACAACATATGTATTGAACTCACACATATATAACAAATAAATATTAAACACTGTCCATCTTGAAAATATAATGGAAGGAGGAAGCTTGAGAGTTCACAAGGTTAATGCTGTATGGAATGAAACTACGGTTAAATCTGGATGTTCTACGGATACCACGAAGCCTCCTCTCAGAAGGTAACAAGGAAACAGGTTGTGAAGAGAATGTGTAGTGTCCCAGACAATCTTGCAGATCCTGCTTAAGCAACGCTTCTGTGGTGGATGGGAGGGAGAGAACTGACAATGATCTTTTTGGCCATCCTCACCACTGCACCGCCTTCCTGTCTGAAGCAGTGATGCTTCCAAACCAGACAGGATGCTCTCGATTGTCCCCCTGTAGAAAGTGGTAAGGATAGGAGAAGGAAGATGTGTTTTTTTCATGCGACACAAAAAATGTAGGCACTATCTGCCCGCTTCACCAGTGTCTCGCTGTTGAACTAAGCCAGCCTACTCGTTAGCTGCACACCCAGGAATTTGATGCTGGTAATCATCTCTACAGTGAATCATTAATGCACAGAGAAGTGACTGTGCCTGCCTTTTCTGAAATCGACAATGATTTCTTTGGTTTTTCCGGTATTTAAAATTAGGCTATTTTCCTTACACCAGTTCACCAACCCCTCAAACTCCTTGCGGTAAGCACCCTCATTGTCATCATGAATAAGGCCCACTACTGTTCTATCATCTGTGAACTTCACAATATGGTTAGGTTCAAACCTAAAGCAAGAGAAGGCCCCTTCCACAATTCTGCAGTGAGTTGTCCCGTGGCATATCAGCCACAGGAACTTGTCCCATTCTAACTAGGACCTTACTCTGTTTTGTTCCCCACCCCCAGTTATAAGTTGTCATTTTACAGCTATAATAACTATAGATAACATGTATTGGTTTTGCTTCAATGGAGTTTTGCTGCCAAGTACACCAGCTTTACTGTACATGCCATGTTCTTTTCATTTCTGCTGTCTGCCTGGAGCCTGTCTGCTTCCTCTGATGATGATCTGTGATAGCAGCCAGCCTTTGTGTTTGCAGAATGAGCTGATACTCAGCTGTTCCTTTTCCTTTTTTTCTGCAGAAGATTAGGTATAATCTGGCAGCTCCAACATCTTCCTAGCAATGAATGTATTAAGTTCCAGTCCCCGTTTTGAAGCTGACCTTAAAATATACATTAGGTCCAGTAGACACAATATCTGACTTACGTGGTTTTTCTTCTTACTTCTCTGCTTTATCTTTGTTTTTTTCTACCACTAGCCTGATGTACTGTAGAATTCTAGTGCATTTCTAATCCTGCACAAACACACTTATATACACATATGACATTTTTGTTGGTCCTATAATAAACCTGTGTTTTGTGCATTCTGGTTTCCAACTCACCGCTTAGTACAAAACTTTTAGCAATATTCCATAATTATTGTAATAGTATCATCCAAATTTATTTTCTATGTATGTTCAAGAACATGTCATCATGTCCCTTGAATATAGTTCTCCTACCACAACCCCACTTCAGTTCTTAAGACGTGAATGGGATACTCATATTACATAACTATTACATAAGTGTTGCAGGGTTTCCAGTCAGATTGTACACAATTTTGATTGGTGCATGAGATCATCATCATATTTGCTTCAGTAAGCAGGCTGGCAGGAGACAACCAGGCAGTGGCCGATTCACATGAAAAAGTTGGCCAATCCCTAAAGAGGAATACTGCTGATCTGCAATCCGAATGAGGAAATTTAACAAGAATTGTGGTTTGAACTTGATGCAAGGGATATCCTTTGACTTGGTTAGCTTTGGGTCTAGGAAGAACATACTGCTCTTGGGCCATGAGTTGTGTTTCCTTCCTGTTTATCTGCAGAAGGAAGCAGTGGTTGGGCTTGAAATCCTGCAAAACATCATTGATAGCTTTGGGACTGGAGCTGTGCCTAAGGAATATTCTTGGACTGACACAAGACAGCAGTTAACATTGTAATGAAAAATGCTTACTTGCATCTTACTTCAGATTTCTTGTGAATGAAATGTTTAAAAAATACATGACTGGTCTTCTAATGCAACTTCCTGAAGTTGGATGACTTTTGAAAGATGAATGGAAGGGGTATACATTATGCAGTACTGCAACCAGAAAAGAGCAGCAGTTGATTGATAGTTGTGTTAGTTAATCAAAGGTGGTAGGATGTTTAGGATACGATTGAGGTCACATTTGCAGAAATTTAAACTTTCCATTGTTAAAGAGATAAATCTTTCTATTCATGATTGAAAGATAATTGGGTGAAGTTGGATATTAATGGTGAACTGGAGAATTTTTTTCCTAACTGTTAAATGAACAATGAGCTTAATTTATTCACTGAATTAAAATGCTGCAGTATTTCATTTAATGTATGTAAATTGTACAGCAAAATAATCAAAACCTTAAGAGTGGGCAAAAAGAAGCAAAGTGTAGCAGCTAGGTAAGAATAGGAACAATAATGACAAAAATTAACTTCAGTAATAAAGTGCTTTTTTTGAGTGTTCGCAGCTCCTCATATTCATTCTCAGAAATTAATATATTGTATAAAATTTATAAAATATTTAGTAATCATCTTCCTAAGAAAAAATACAAGCTGTAAATGCATTGTGTTTCAATTTTTCTGGAATTATTTGATTCCTTGTCTCTTTTTTCTTCTTTATTTCTTTCAATCTTTCATATTTGTTTTTGTTTTGTTTTATTTTTAATGTTTCTTATAATAACTGGTGAACTTTCAAATGGTTTTCTGCTTGTATTTTAGTAATGTTCAAGTTTCTAAGTCAAGCAAGGTCAGGCCTGCTTAGCAAAGATATGATTTCATCAGGGAATTCCTGGACCACAGGTTAAATTGAGAAATAGGGGGAAAAATGCTAGAAAAAGGCAGTGACAAGCTACTTCCTTTAACCAAGAAAACTACCTGGACAGGTCCATGAAATCAGTAAGAATTAAGAATAAAGAGTATACTCTTAAGTTATTCTGTAAGTACCATCCATCTTTCTTCTTTTCAACAAATCTCCAATTTATTTTCATTTGAAATTCATCATGTCTGTAAAGGCAAATGCAATTCTCAGGTGCCTCGATAGAAGAATGATTTTCACATCATGAAAAGTAATCACTTCATTCTGCTTTGGTCAAACCATCTTCAAATGTTGTATTCGATTCTGAGCATCTATTATTAGATTAAGATTAAAAAGAATTGGAAATTGGAAGAGATTCAGGGAAGGGCAATGAGGTCAACCAGCTACTAAAAAATTAAGATTGAACAAACTAAATCTGGTTAGTCTTGAGAAAACATGTTTGGAAAATATGATAGCACTCTTTGCATACCAGGAAGTCACGTAGAAGAAAATGAGACCTGTTCTTTCATGTTTCAGAGTCCATGATATACCGGTAAATAATAAATTTTAGTTACTGGAAGGCAGATTTAAATTAATTATTGAAAAAATACTTTAATGAAAACAGCAGTGGAACCACTTATTCAGAAGTGAGTGACCTATTGGCTACATTAAAGTAAAGCCAGCCCTTTTATTTCTCAATATGCCTTTCTTTTACTTGAAAAACTTTGCTAATTTACAAACTGGCATCATTAATTCTCCTCTGTTTGTTTTCAAACATTGGAGTAAAAGAAAGAACTAGCTATTTTGGAAAGATAATTGGGAAGTTTATATTGTAAACTGCTTGATTTGATGGTCTATGATACAAATTATTTAACACTTTGAACAAATGTGCCTTGTAGACCCTAATTTCAAGTTGCCACTGATTTATAACTTGGGGAAATATATCAGAGATCTAATGATTGCCCTCAACATGAACATTACAGATAGTCCTCGACTTACGACCAGAATTTCCATTGCTAAGCAATGTGATTGTTAAGTGAGTCATGCCTGATTTTACAACTTTTTTGCCACAATTAAGCAAATCTGGCTTCCGCCATTGAAGCTGGCTGGGAAAGTTGCAAATAATGTTCACGTGACCCCAGGACACTGCAACTATCATAAATAGGTTCTGGCTGCCAAGTGCTGAAATTTTTATCAAGTGACTGTAGGGTTACTATGCCATTATATCTTAAAACGGTTGCTAAATAAATATAAATCAAAGACTACCTGTAGTTATACAACTAGACCTTGTTTAATTACTACTCTTTTAGCAACCATTCAGTGTTATGGGGGGGGAGGCTTAGCAAATAGTACCTTATGGCCAGTCCTCAAATATCCAGCCATCCCAGCATTCCTGCGATTGCAATCTGGATACTTGATTATAACTGGCTCACATTAATGATGATTGCAGCATTCCACAGTCACCATTTGCAACCTTCCCTGACAGCTTTTCACAAGCAAAGCCAATGGAGAAACCACCAAGCAAGGCTGCTAATCGCTCTCATAAGTCATTTGCACCCTTCCCCCTCTTAGCAGCAGCCACACCCAGTCTGTTTGTGCCATGGCCTCCACTGCACCTATTTGCCTGCTGTCCTACATGTAAGCCACTTGGCACTTGCTTAAGTACCTGTAATCCTTGCTTAACAATGACAGGAATACTGGGATTGCCATTTCTTAGTGATGCAGTCGTTGACAGTGTTTTATGACTATCACTTAGTGATGACAATTCTGGTCTCAGTTACTGTTGTTAACCAAAGACTACTGGCTGCCATGCCGTTGCATGAAGCAGCCAGGCAGGTGTGTATGTGCATCTGGAATGCAGATGGGTGCATAGTATGGAGTACAAGATCACCAGAATTGCATATTCTATAACTAAGCAGCAGGAGCAGGAGCAACTTGCAGGCAGTTGCAAAGTGTCTGGATCTGGACCTTGATCATGTGACTGGAGTGTCAGATTCACATGATCATAGTGGCCAATGTCCACTTTCAAGCGCTTCTCAGATGCATTGTTTCTAAGTCATGATTTCCCTATCTCACATTTTTTTAATCTCCAAATATAATAAGCTGCTCAGACTCATTGAGAGTTAGGCAGCATACAAGTTTAATATTTTATTATTACTATCTCACATTTTGCTAATAAGATGTTAAAAGGCATCTTATTCATCTCAGCCACATCTTCCAAACTAACCAAGTTAGACTGAAATTGTGTTCTGTCATCCTGATGAGGGCCAAAATACAAGCAGCTATCAATCCTATCATCCAATTCTTTAATAAAAATCTTGAATAATACTGATCAGAAGACAGATTCTTGAAAAATCCCACTAATTATTGTTTTTCAAACCAAAGTAGAGTGATTAATGCTACTTCTTTAAGTCAGCCTGTTATGGACCTATTTTACCACAGTGCCATCTAACTAAAATGTCACGTGGAACATTTCATTCATCAATCATTAAAAGAGGTGAGATTTTTGTCTCATGCAATCTATTTTTGGTAGAGTCATATTGGTTTTTATCAATCACAGCATTGTTTTCAACATGCTTACAAATGATCTGCTTTATTTCCTGCTCTAAAATCTTTTGGGAATGTTAGGCTTACTGGCCTATAATTACAGGAGCCTTTTTCCTTAAGAAAATATTATATTTATTCTTTTCTAGTCCGTTGGCACTTCCCCAGGAGTCTCCAGGATTCCTCAGAGATCATTAAAACTCTTCAACCAGGTCCTCCAATATTCTAGAGTGCATTTCATCAGGGCACATATTTTTCACATATATTTCAAATATATGTGTACACATACACAGATGTACAGTAACATGATGAGAAAAAGGGAGAGAGAAGAAACATACACAAACCCACAGGAATCCATTCTCCTTAGATCCTTCACAGGCACAACACACTACTTGAACTCTTTTCAACCATTTATAAGCAGTGGCCATAAGAAATATTCATATTTTCCTCGTTATAAAGAAATGTGCACTTCTTATAGCCACTGTTTATAAATGATAGAAAAGAGTTCAAGAAATCATACTTTATATGTTTTCTTATCTTCTTGTTGATCTTCCCAATCCAACAGAATGTTGAAAATAAAGAGCTCAGAATTTACTAGATTTTAACTATCAAACAATTGAACAAAACAAAAGCAAAATGTAGTGTTTATGCAGAAGCCAACAGGGGAACAGAAAACATTCCACAACCCTAGATTGAATGAATACACTGCATAGGCAGTTGTGAGCAAGCTTGTAGGTGATGCAATTATCTTGGTAATACCGTAGTTGTTCTCACTTCCAGTCTCAACTTGTCATGAGTTGGCTCATGTGCACTCCCACCCTACCCTGTCTTGTGAAAACAAGTTCAGCTAGGAAGTGACGCTTTTGCAGGCATCAGAGCCAAAAAAAGGGGGAAACGAGGAAAACATCGAAGAATTAACCTAGAAAACTATGTCAGCAACAAGCTGTAAATTATCAAGGAAGTGAAAAGAATTCTAAGAAGCCTAGGGCTGTTGCAGTGGTTCATTTTATGGCAAGCTTACATATATGGTATGTTATAGAAGTAACAGAATAAGATCAATAGTATAAGCAATGTGATATAATAGTTGTGTACCGTGTTTAACCTAGCACTACCAATCTGGGATTCTCCAACTGCGGTAGATTATAATTCCCATCATGTCTATCAGGTCCCTAGTGGTCTCCTATCCAAGTTTTAACTCTGCTTAGCTATTGCTTAGTGACAGATTTTATCTTCCTGGGCTCCAAGATCACCACAGTTGGGGACTGCAGCCAAGAAATTAACAGATGCTTGCTCCTGGGGAGGAAAGCTATGGCAAATCTAGACAGCATACTAAAAAGCAGAGACATTACCCTGCCAACAAAAGTACGTATAGTCAAGGCCATGGTTTTCCCAGTGGCTGTGAAAGTTGGACCATAAGAAAAAATTGAGCCTTTGAACTATGGTGCTGGAGAAGACTCCTGCGAGTCCCCTGGACTGCAAGGCGATCAAACTGGTCAGTCCTAGAGGAGATCAACCCTGACTGCTCTTTAGAAGGCCAGATCCTGAAGTTGAAACTCAAGTACTTTGGCCACCTAATGAGAAGGAAGAACTCACTGGAGAAGGGCCTATTGCTGGGAAAGATTGAGGGCAATAGAAGAAGGGGATGACAGAGAATGAGGTGGCTGGATGGAGTCACTGAAGCAGTAGGCATGAGCTTAAATGGACTCCAGAAGTTGGTAGAGGACCAGAAGGCCTGGAGGAATGTTGTCCATGGGGTCGGGATGGGTCGGACATGACTTCGCAACAAACAACAACAAAGCTATTGCTAGCTTAGCCAAATTCAACTAAATTTTGCCACCTTGACTCAATGCAGAGACTGATTTAAACCCAAACTTAGCCACAAAGCTGCTTGCACGTTTATGGGTCAGTCATTTCTTAATTTCAGTTGAAATTATTGCAGAATTATTCTGAGGATAAAATTGATGTCCATGCTGCCTTTGGGTCCAGAGGAAAATATAAACAGTAAAACTAGTAATCAATTTGAATAAACTGGAAAAATCTGCCAACTTAACTTTTTCTTCTTATTAATCGTTTACAGACAATTTTAGCAGTCTCTTTGCACAATAAGAGCATTAAGCAATCCCATCTGTTATTTCTTGTCAATACATTACATCAGAAACATAAATATACAATGAATTTTTAACAAGAGATGAAAATGACACAATGGAATCTCTGATAAAATTCCTAATATTAGATATTATAGTTAGGCAATTCATCTGGTCCAGGAAAGATCAAAAAATAAAAAGTAAGTGTATTTTAAAGAGCTGAATGAAAAGTCAGCTTTTAAAAATAAAACTTTTTTTTTTAAAAAGCCTAACTTTTGGGATTTCACACAGATGACAGCAGTAAACAGAGTATTGGAATCATTTCCCAGCATTTAATTTCATTCACAGAAACATTTGTCACATTATGTCTTATTTCACAAAGAAAGACTTCATGAGGTATGGATTATTAACCCTTTGTGAATCACCATCAATTTAGAGCAAGTCACAACTTTTCAAAATCTAATCAGGCTTGCGTACTTGTTTGTGAAAACTTGTGGATTTTGCTCTTCCTTTCCTATATAAGTTTGCAACAGGCAGCTGCAGCCCTATATAGCTGAGAAGCCTTGGGATACATATGTTCAAATGTAGTGATTCATACTGAGAAATACTTTCTTTTTTTAAAAATCCAATTTGATGCTCAGTGAAACCATGAGTTTTACTGATGAGGGTACAGGGCTGTGCCAGTGTTGACCTATGGCAATCCTGGGTCACACTGACTGTTGGCACCATCTCCTATCAATGCAAAATTTTGCATTAAGATACTTGGGCAATACAGCTGGGAAATATTGCCCTTAACACATTCAGGACCCCAGGTTTTAAGGCTATTCTTTTTTTTTTTTTAGATGTTAGAAAATAGTTTATGAAGACATTTCCCTATAAGATTCTCCATCTTTCCTCAATCAGGATAAAACACAGGAGAACCATCCTGGCATCACCCACTTGTAAACATCTCGTTCCGGATCGTGTACTACTGTATACAACGTACCTTCAAGAAAAGTACTCTGAGCTTATTTCCCTGCCCATTAAATACCTGATAGCCTTTAAGGTTAGTCACTTTAAATTCAAGTTTTGCCAACTGGCTATTCTTTAGGGCTATAATATACTTTTACTTGCCATTAGATTAAGCCCAGCTGGGTTTGAACAAATCCATTTATGTTTTTGGAGCTACGAGTACCCCAGAGTTTAAGAATTGCTGTGCTAAAGATTTCAGGGGGTGTTTCTCTCTCTCTCTCTCTCTTTTTCCTCCATAAGAGGAAAGAAGAAAAATGTAGTGGGAAAAACCAAGAAGGTTATTTGTGGACAGATAGGCTCATGTAACA